>JARACZ010000004.1:15235000-15572500 GCA_029255805.1 Keiferia lycopersicella | reverse complement strand
ACTGAAAATACATAATTTTTCACTTATTCTTTCGCAATGGAAAGAACGAACAGCATATTCTAGCCAGGCCCGATTTCCATAGCCTGCGAGATTTTAAAAGAATCTTTTTCAAATAAAGATGGAGATCCACTGTCAAGTACAATAGAAATCTTAGATGCAACTGGTTTTCAAGCTGTGACCCCTCCCTACTTCGGCGTTTAGTGACGTTATATACTTCTACTGTGAGTTTTAAGGAGTTTTGTATAAAATTAGTCTTAGAACTTGAAAGTTAGTAATTTAATGCCACCGCGCTTAATGGCGATGAGAAGAAGCTTGTGTAAAATATGGTTCTTATTTGAAATGGTGTCTAATATGTTAGAATTTTGTGAGTAAAAAGTTAGAGCTCAGACTGAGGTCTAAGAAGCAGACCGTGGCACGTAACTAAGTTCAGAAACTCATGGTAGGGGCACTTCGCCTAAAGTAAAAAAAAACCGAATGTAAAGTTAAATTTTTATTCTTAGTGTATTCGCTCTCATATTTGCCCTGTATAAATATTTTCATTATATCATGTCGTTTAAATTTTAACATTTTTTTATCATGATAAGGCTCTTTGATATTATACACCGAGCGACGTATCTTGTTTTTATATTAGTTGCTAATTTTTAAACTTTGGAATGAAGTATGTTACCGTAAACAAATTGTATTTAAAAGACATGTTTTTATGAATTTGTAATCGTTTGAGGCATAATATCAAAGTTAGGAGCTTAGTTCATACACGTCTGGCGTTAAAAATTGCCATTTTATGAGAAAATAGCATTATAATTGCTGAATAAAAGTTGTTGTAACGACTTGGAGACTAGTCGTTGGAAAACTACTGGAGTATTACACGTGCTATCGCTTTCCACCTGCTTCGCTGAAGCGACTTACCCGACTGCTTCAATAAGGAGGGTTGTGTCCGCTTCGTGATGCCAACTAAAATATTGTATGTTAGTTAAACATGTTGTAATAAATAATGTACAAAGTGAGTTCACGCTCAATACAACTTAGCTTAGAATTAATTATATTATTTTCCATTATAATGACAAACAATATATCCATACATAAAAAAGTCTGTCGGCAAATAGATGTTCGTTTGTATGTTGGCATTTTATTGTGCTACCATTTTGTGTACTTTATTTTCATTGTTGGTCTTAACTTGTTTTGTTTACGTAAGCCAAATGAAACGATTTACTTTGTTTTATTACTACTAAGTTAGTATATGTATGTCAATATTTCTCAGAATACTAAAACTTGTATCTATGCCTTATGTGATAAAATGGGGTACCTACATGAAATGGTAGTACAGTAAGCGCGATCGCCCAATACAATTTGTATCTTTCTAATATAAGGCTGAATTAGAAAGTGTCCAACAATACATAAGGCGTAAAAATATTAGCTGCAAATATTTTAAGGGATGAACCAGCCCATGAAAATGAACAACTTTCCCTAAAAAATATAGGTCGAACTATGAGAATTTTTTTTGGATCTCCCATACAAATTGATTGCTAATTTTGTATAGGAGGTCCAAAATTTTTTTTTTACATTTCAGCCTATGTTTCTTGGGAAAAGTTGTTTAGTTTCATGGGCTGGTTCGTCCCTTAAAATATTTGTGGCTATTTTTTTTACACCCTGCATAACTGTGCTATAAACATCATCACCCGACTTTCGCGTTACTATAAGATAACACTATGTGAAGGATTTAGATGTACTTGTAATTTGTGATCAAAGTATTAAGGACTTTGTAGTTATAGCAATAATGTTCACTATTGTGTCAAATTGTAAACTTTCAAATTTCTCAGCCTTTAATTTCGTGATTTAACATTTGTTTTGTGATTTGGTGTGATGCTTTTTTTCTATATGGCTTTAGAATCGTAGGTAAATATATTTAATGGTTTCAAAATCTACATAAATGTTTTTTTCTACGATTTCTATTGACCAGTATACGTGTGTGATGTTTCGCATACTTACTAGGTGATAATTATAATTATATAAAAAAAATAGGTATGTACGTACGTATGTGTTAATCGTGAGGCGATCGCGTGTTTTTCTATTATATACTTAAGAGTAGTGTACTTTTACAAGAAAATCACAAATCTGACACCCGGGTTCACCTAAATGCATGGAATTTGAAATATTATAAATTATTATATGTATATTGTTTTAAAATATTATCTTGGTGTCTAACACGTCATCGAATAAAAGTTGAGCCCTCTATAAAAAGTAAAATTATGTGTTCCGATTTCACAACAAAATGAAATTACATCCAAAAGTCTACAGCTTTTTTATGAAAAAGGTGGCGACTATAAAATCAGAGTGCCCGGGATACATAATTATATGTAGTTATATATTTATATATGTGAGCTTTGTTTTACATGGTTTAGCGTAGGCCGGACGGATGGATGACTTTTGTGAAATATATTTTATTTTTAATTCCAGACACGAGTTTTCTTTCATAAGCTCTTTTGTTATAGGACAATTACGAAACGTCATGAAACTACGGATTTTCTCGAAAACGCTAATCTTAATCCATTAATATGAATAGGTTTCGCCAGGAACGTAATACAAAGTATAAAAAATCAGGACCCCCATACAAAAAGATCAGCTGACGGAGCAATTTGATAAGGAAGGTAATTTTTAAATTACTTTTCCTTGCGAATGTTGTTCAGTTTCATGGATTTAGCCTAGCGTTTTCCGAAAAGTCGGTAATTTTTTCCACTCCAAGAGATTCCGAGGAATTTTTGCGCCTCTTTTTATAAAAAAAATCATAATTTTTATGAAGTGCCGACCAAACTGTCGTTAAATGCATCAAAATCAAACCCAAATTTTAGGGATTCGAGACAATTTTTTATGTCCTAAAAAATGCTTTACATCTGTTGAAGTTCGCACTAATTTGGACAACGCAAGTGTTTGAGTCATTTCAGGTAAATAAGAACAAAAATAACAATATATTAGATTTTATTTCAACATATTCTCCCTATATTTACACACTTACTCAGTTAGTGAAATAAATACATTCTAGGCCAGATATTTTTACAATAAGTTAGTTAAAGACATAATCATTCACTATAAATTACTTAACAAGTTATGACTTAGCTTAAATAAACAAAATAGATACTGAGCGAACCTTATTTACTGCAAAATACTGCTTTTTGATCTGTAGTAATAATCCATGCTAATCTAATACATACATATTCGAATTTAGCATGGATTAGTTCTTAACCGGTTTCAGTAGTAACGAAGTCGAAATATTTCTGACTTTTGTTTTTATTTGTCCAGTGGAAGAAGTATTCGTATTGAAAATTAAGTACATTAATCGCCTTCCTTTTTATTAATAGGCATGCCATCTAAGTCCACTTCAGTACTTGGAATCAGCGGTGGTTTAAAACCTCCATATTCTATTCTCACGCCGCCTCCGGACTTCGGTTCTCTGTCAGTCCTACGCAGCTTCAGTTCTACAATATAATTTTTGTTCTTCTCCCATTGATCGACGTAGTTTTGAATCGGAGGCGGTCCGTAGTAATTTGACGGCTGGTTTTTGATGTAACTCAGGTAGTTTTGCAGATTCTGGCTCGCTTTGAAGTTTTCTGGCGTGTTGTTGATGTGTTGGTACGATGATGCGTACAAGTTGCCCCAGTGAGTCGTAGTCGTGTGAGCCGAGTGATTCGTCTGTTGTTTGTCTCGCAAATTCTGGTAGTACTGCTGGTATTGAGCTTGCATCTGTTGAGCTTGCAGCGTCTGAGCTTGGTTTCTGTTCAGCTGATTTTGTAAATGAGGTGGAGGAATACCTGCTTTGTGTTGCTCTGCGGTATATTTCAAATATTGAGGGTAGTTTTGAGAGGGAGCTCCTTGAGCGTAACCGTAAACGGCGTAAGGTTTGTCGTAAGCGTAAGGTCTGTCGTACGTATACTGTTTGTCATGAGAATATGGCACATGAACCGGTTTTTCAACTGGGTAGGGTACTTTTACTTCGTATGGTACTTGGACGGGGTAAGGTACTTTCTTCTCTACTATCTTTTCGACAGGATACGGTACTCTCTTCTCGACTGGGTAAGGTTTGTCGATGTATTTAGTGACGACAACGGGTTTTTCAACGATTTTCTCGACTATTTTTTCTACAGGTACCGGGACTTGCACAGGGACCTTTTTCTCGACGATGCGGTCCACAGGTACTGGATAGGGTACCCTCTTCTCCACGATCCTGTCGACTGGTACTTGATGATGAACATGCACTGGGACAGGCACTGGATGAGGAACTGGTACTTCAATATGTTTTTCTATATATTTAGTGATCGTTATCGGCTTTTCCACGACCCTGTCATACGGTACAGGTATTCTTTTCTCTACGGCGTATGGAACAGGTACTTTTGTTTCGTAATGGACGGGATACGGTACTCTTTTTTCAACTGGGACAGGCACAGGTACGGGTTTTGTGACGACTTTTTCTACTGGTACAGGTTTTTCTACTTCTATCGGCACCGGGTAAGGTTGTTGTACGGGCACAGGGTACAGAACTTGATGCTCAATTGGTACTTGCACCTCTACCGGCACGGCTACCGGTGTGGGTACCGGTACCGGATGTACTACTTGTTTCTCAACCAGTCTTTCAACTGGGTACGGTACAGGTCGGTCCACGTAAACCTTCTGTTCTACTGGGTAAGGTACTTTGACTTCGACAGGGTAAGGTCTGGGCACTTCCACTGGGTATGGCTTGTCTACGTATCTCGTGACCTCTACTGGTCTATCAACGACTTTCTCAACGGGGTAAGGTACTGCATAAGGTCTGTCCACAGGAACTTGCACTTCTACAGGCGTTGGTACAGGTTGTTCGATGTATCTGTTTACAAACTGTGTCACTGGAACTTCTTTTTCTATAATTATGGGCTGAATAATCTTTTTGTTTTCAGTTGCGTAATTATACAGATCTCTGACAAATTCTCTACGTTCGTTTTCATCATCTAAATTATTTGGTCGCACTTCAACTTCAGTTTGGATATTTTCGCTCGATTCCTGCTCGTTCGAATCATCGTTGCTTTCATATTTATCAGAATTGTAATGGTTTTTCTCTCCATTGTACTGGTGAAGAATAGTATTTAGATTATTCTGTGAACTCTTACCCCCAAAGGATTCTAAGTACTTGTTGTACAGTGTTTTAGCATACTCCATTGGTCCTTTTTGATTGCTCCTGCCTTCTTCTAAATACTGATGTACTTCAACATCGTTTATATGAGTTATAGAAACAGGAACGGACTTCTGAATTTCAACAACGGTTCTTTCGTGTTCAGGTTTTGAAACCGTTTCAGTATAAATTTCAGTATCAGAACCCTCATGGTCATCAATGTAATTAAATGTATCATTATCATTGGCGTTCAATAATCTTAATGCAACTGTGATTGGAGCCAAATACTTCTGACCCAATCCTTGAGGCCTAGGAGTTACATTTACTAAATTCTCCTCTGAATTTTGATTTTCACTGTTATAATTAGTTTCGTTGCTACCGTCTCGAACACCAACAATTTCGTATCCGTCTTGTATGTATGGAACCATTGTAGATACTAGATTGTTTACAATTTGTTCTTTGTAATCGTTGTATGCGGAGTCTTGAACGACAATAGGTCTTGCAAATTTGTAGTCGTCTGCATTGCTATCCAAAATGCCTTGTTTCGCAGAATTATTTTCAACATGCTCTATTTGACTATCAACAATATTTCCAATTTTAGCTTTGACAGTGATTCTACTTCTTGGCGTATTGTGTCTAGATTCTTGGGCTCTCAAATGGAATCTTGGCTTAGGCTTGATGAAATCTTCAGAGTTAACGTTAACTTGTTTTTCTGCAGCGTGATTTATTTTCAGTAAGTCTTCGTTACTGATTAAGTCTTGAGTTGAAGCTACTAGTCGCGATATTCTTTCGTCTTCAGTTGTAGTAGGAGTAGGTTGTGTAGAAAAGTAGTATGTAATTTTACTGGTAGATGTAGCAGGAGCGTCTGTTCTGTAGTAATATCTTTCACTTCTAGCATTATCTCTTGGTGGTTCTACCCGGAATTGCACAGCACCTCTGTAAGTCAGAGGTCTTTGAGTCACTTCTTTAGCGCCAAAGTTACCATTTATATTGTTCGAGTCATATGATGGTACTTTAGCGTAAAGCTTGGTTGTTTTTGCTTCACTATCTTCATATTTGTTGCTGCTTTGTTGATCTTGTTTATCCCTATCGTAGTCATGGGTGCAATTGCTATCTTTAAAAACTTGCACAACAGATTGTGTATAGTCAATTTTTTGCTCGTTGAAACCCTCTTTGCTAAGAGGTCTAGAGCTTTCGTTCTCGCTTAGAATCTCGTAGGCACCTTCCTTCCTTTCATTAGTCTGGTAGTTTTGTACATTGGGTTGCACGTGTTGTGTTTGTACGTTGAAGTGCACTTGTGTGGGGTCTGGGTTGAAGTAGTTGTTAGCGTGTTGTTGTTGCGGGAGAAACTGTACGTTCTGTTGGTACACCGGCGTGTAGAGCTGGTCATTCAGGAAGCCAGGTGACGGGAACTGCTGGTGGAGGAGGTAGATGTCCAACGGCCCGTTCTGTTGCTGCTGTTGGTAGACTTGAGGCGCCAGGTGTGTCACGTTGTTCTGACCCTGAGCCTGTAATAAAAGACAACTTTAATTATTATTGTTTCAGTTCGAAATGGAATCAGAATTATAATTTCATTCCAATTGCTATGACTGCTGGATTTTAGGGCAGAGATTTAAAGTGCTTTATAGCGGATCTCCGTAGGCTGGAATACAAAGGAACTAATTTCTTGTTCTCTCCTGTACAAAGTTTGGCCATTGCTTTTGCGTATCGTATTCGGAGGGCTGTCCTTTCCACCACGTCGAGTAGACAAATGGTTTAATGACGCATTTAAAATAACTTTGTATTATTGATACACGATTTTTCTAATTCTTGTTTATACATACATACAGACAGGGTGTAAGAAACAGGGTGTAACGAAAACTTTGCAGGCATGATCAGACTATGAAACTGAAGAACTTTTTCTGTGGGGGTTATGTTGGTAAAAAAACCGGTATAAAAACCATCCATACAAAATTCCCGATCAGCTAACTGACGTTGTACGGGAACTCGATAATATTTTTTAGTTTACCAACATAGCCCCCGTAGGAAAAGTTTTTCAGTTTCATGGCCTGATCACGCCTTCATCGGTTTCGGTTACCGAGCTCCACAACGCCCCTGCTGCGTACCATGCCACATTACCTGTGCATGGAGCTGCAACGCGCGCGCGCCCAGGGCGAAGGTCTGCGAGTGACCCCTGGCGGAGTCCCCCGTGCTGATGGTAGCTAGCTGTGCATGGAGCAGACCCTTACCTGTGCATGGGCAGACCCTTACCTGTGCATGGAGCGTGCTGATGGTAGCAGACCCTTACCTGTGCCTGGAGCTAGCCAGACACTTACCTGTGCGTGGAGCTAGCCAGACCCTTACCTGTGCATACCTGTGCGTGGAGCTAGCCAGACCCTTACCTGTGCATACCTGTGCGTGGAGCTAGCCAGACCCTTACCTGTGCATACCTGTGCGTGGAGCTAGCCAGACCCTTACCTGTGCATACCTGTGCGTGGAGCTAGCCAGACCCTTACCTGTGCATACCTGTGCGTGGAGCTAGCCAGACCCTTACCTGTGCATACCTGTGCGTGGAGCTAGCCAGACCCTTACCTGTGCATACCTGTGCGTGGAGCTAGCCAGACCCTTACCTGTGCATACCTGTGCGTGGAGCTAGCCAGACCCTTACCTGTGCATACCTGTGCGTGGAGCTAGCCAGACCCTTACCTGTGCATACCTGTGCGTGGAGCTAGCCAGACACTTACCTGTGCATACCTGTGCGTGGAGCTAGCCAGACCCTTACCTGTGCATACCTGTGCGTGGAGCTAGCCAGACCCTTACCTGTGCATACCTGTGCGTGGAGCTAGCCAGACCCTTACCTGTGCATACCTGTGCGTGGAGCTAGCCAGACCCTTACCTGTGCATACCTGTGCGTGGAGCTAGCCAGACACTTACCTGTGCATACCTGTGCGTGGAGCTAGCCAGACCCTTACCTGTGCATACCTGTGCGTGGAGCTAGCCAGACCCTTACCTGTGCATACCTGTGCGTGGAGCTAGCCAGACCCTTACCTGTGCATACCTGTGCGTGGAGCTAGCCAGACCCTTACCTGTGCATACCTGTGCGTGGAGCTAGCCAGACCCTTACCTGTGCATACCTGTGCGTGGAGCTAGCCAGACCCTTACCTGTGCATACCTGTGCGTGGAGCTAGCCAGACCCTTACCTGTGCATACCTGTGCGTGGAGCTAGCCAGACCCTTACCTGTGCATACCTGTGCGTGGAGCTAGCCAGACCCTTACCTGTGCATACCTGTGCGTGGAGCTAGCCAGACCCTTACCTGTGCATACCTGTGCGTGGAGCTAGCCAGACCCTTACCTGTGCATACCTGTGCGTGGAGCTAGCCAGACCCTTACCTGTGCATGGAGCTGCAACGCGCGGGCGCCCAGGGCGAAGGTCTGCGAGTGACCCCTGCCGGAGTCACCCGTGCTGATGGCGACCGCGCCGTGGTAGCCAGACCCGTCAGCAGAGTACCTCACTTGCTGCTCCGACTGGAAGACAATGGAAAAAGTATGTAAGACAGACAGACAGAGAGTAATTCAAAATTTACATTTAACTTATTGATAGTCATTAACTTTTTTTTGTTAGAAAGCTAATACAAACGAAACAAGCGGAAAAAATTCACGCCACCGATGGGCCTCAAACCCACATCTTCTGACTAGCCGGGTCAGATGTGTTAACCGTTACACCACGGTCGGCTCTAACCCAGGCGGCGAAATTGTGATCCACTTGTTTCGTTCATATATTTTTTCTTTACTTGACTATTTATTGATAGTCATTGTAGAAAACAATTTAACAATATTATGATCCCCTCACTAACAACGTCGACGGGGTAGACCGTGCAAAAAATGGTAAGACGATCTGGTTGCCTACAACAAAAACTGATGGGAGGTTGGTAGGGATTGAGATACGTGGAAGAAGTGTGGATAGGCCTTTGCCCGCAGTGGGACAGTATAGGGTAATAAATAAATGATTCCAGTATAAACGGGGTTCAAGTGGGATAAAAATAATAAAAATAAAGGCACTGCCCCGGCGCCGGCCAAGCTAACCATACCTACAGCATGTAACTTGTATGGCTTTTTCTGCCGTTCAGAGTATTTTTTGGAAAAATAAAACTTAGCTAAATAGCTTATCGCCCTCGAAGGAAAAGTACTAACATCCTTTCAAGAAATGAACCCTTTGAAAAGAATTTGGTACTTTTCCTAAGACTTTGTATACGAGTTTCCATGGAAATATACAATTCTTAATCGTTTAAAGGTGTTAGTGAGATTGTGACGACCGATGTGGCGCAGTGGTAGTGCGACTGCCTTTGGCGCAGAAGGTCCCGAGTTCGATTCTCGGTGGGTCACTCGCAAAGTTGATATTTATCACTTTGTGAATTTGTTCCCAGTCTGGTTAGGACATTGCGGGCTGAACCACCCGATAAGTCAGATGGTTCCGTGTTTCGGATGGCACGTTAAGCCGTAGGTCCCGGTCGCTGTCTATGATCACTTAGACGGCGGCCGTTACACAGCCATGTCTGAAGCCTGCTACTTGTAGAAGGCGGTTGAGAAATTCTGACACTAGGGTTCATCGGGTCGTTGGACGACTCGGTGTCCCACACGAAAAGAGAGAGTGAGATTATGTAGGTAGACCTACCCACATAATCTGTGTAATACCGTAACTGCACTACCATTAATAGCTAGGTGAAAAGTGTAGTTAAATGACACTCACGTTAATCACCAGATTAGTGTATAGTATGACGGATGTAGCACGTAATATTAATATTACATGCGTGAGCACCAATCATAAATGCTGTAATCATGCGAAATATCAATTTGTTTGGTCTCCAAAATCCTAAAATATGTATACTACCGATTAATAGCTAATTCCTATGCTAATTCTCATTGATGTTATGTATAATGTAAGCTGTCTGTATAGCTCAATCATTAAGATAATGTCACGACCAATGTAACGTGACCTCAATACTCCATGCACGCACGTACGGGCGCGTGCTGACAGTTACGCTGGTCGAGACACTCATCATTCATCTTTCTCCTTGCCTTATCCCGTTTCTCTGTCGGGGTCGGCTATCTAACCTAGGGATTTGACATAGAACCAAGTTTTTACACAGAGCGACTGCCATCTGGCCTCTGCAACCCGAAGGCTAACGTGGTCCGAATCCTAGGTTAAATCTTACTCAAATATCACCGAAATGCAAACGTTATTTGATTGTGGGTTTCATCACGATGTTTTTCCTTCACCGTGAGCAGTCGGTAAATAAACGTGAGTAAAAACACATTGGCACATGGCGGGGATCGAACTCGGGTCTTATGATTGTAAGACCGGTGTCCTAACCACTTGGCCACCGAGCGAATGAAGTATAGGATTACACGCGTCGGTTAACACACACTCCTTCCGTCTTACGCGCTGCTTGCACTCGGCAGAAAAACTTCATCAATTTGTAATAGCGCACCTATTTTCAATAAAACTGGGCAGGGGTGTGCTACAGAGTATGATGAATAAAATAAATAAAAATAAAAAAGTATCCTTGGTAGTTCACACAGCGCCATCTAGCCCCTAACTAAGCAAAGCTTGTACTGTGGGAATTGGGATCTAAAGTTATGGCCGTTCGAATAGGCCATATTTGACAACTGTGAAAATCATGTTAATGCTATGACCCAAGGTCTATTCTTCTTTGTTGACATGTACTTTAGTATGAGTTTGACAGCTGTCAAGGAACGCTCTCCAGCTAGATGTGAGCGGCTGGTAGCGACTGGATGGCGAAAACGAGATATCAAGAATTTTGGCGTACTCTGGTAGTCCAGTAGGACTGGCATAAACTGATGTGATAGACTTAAATAACGTGAGGTGCCTCAAGGGTGATCCAAATCAACTAAAGCAACTGTATATTGCACCCCTTCTTCTCAGTCGTCTTCTTCATTGCTGAAGGTCGTGTCCACACAGTTTCACAAGCACGTTCGAAGTCAAGGTTCTCCATTTCTCTCTTTTCTCGGCTTTTCTTAGGGCATCATTTACTGGGACTCCGACCAGCTGTTTTACTTGGTCTACCCATCTTGATGGAGATCGACCACGTGAGCGTTTTCCTTCCACTTTCCCAAATATGACCAACTTTTCGAGGTTGGCCGGTTCTCTGCGCGTTTACGCCAAGTTGCACCCCTAACTAGTTTAATTTTCAGTAGAACACACCACGGAAACTGTTATATAACTATCAGTTTTTATCATCACACGGGCTATGATTGATGTATGATAGAATGCGTAAATGATAGTTGGCTTAAGGGGGTTACCAATGCAATAGTGTTGCCTCCAAAGCTTAAAAATTGATACCTATCGATAGGTAACTCGACGAAAACGTAACTTATCGAAAATCCGCTAGTTAAAGAGTAGTTCTTTTCATTGCATGGGGCACAGATAGCTACTAGGACGTGTGAAAGAGATTCGATGTATCTACGTATAATGTATCGCCGCTGGAATAGGACATATTTGACAACTGTCAACTGTCATAAGGTCTTTTTTTCTTTGTTGCAACACGTCCTTTAGTATGGACTTGACAGCTGTCAAATATGGCCTATTGGAAAAGCCATACTTTAGCACAAAATGGTTCAATATGGTAAATGATAACAAAAGTGCTAACTACAGTAACCTATTTATTATTATAATTCTAACAATAATACATTCTTCAATAAGCTGTATTCTATACTCACTTCAATTTCAATCACCTGATTTTTTAACGAGTATAATTTTTTAATTGGGGCAGCGCCTATGCATTGGTATCCCCTTAAGAATTCAATTATACAGGATGTTAGGAAAAGTACTGACTTCCTTTCAAGGGATGAATTAGCCCATGAAACTGAACAACTTTCCCAAAGGAACATAGGTTGAAATATGGAAAAAGAATTGGACTTCGCATACAGCCTGACTCTGTCTCCTGGTGTTTTAAAAATATTCTTCTTCTTTTCGTGTGGGACACCGAGTCGTCCTACGACCCGATGTACCCTAGTGTCAGAATTTTTCAACCGCCTTCTACAAGTAGTAGGCTTCTGACATGGTTGTGTAACGACCGCCGTCTTAGTGATCATAGACAGCGACCGGGACCTACGGCTTAACGTGCCATCCGAAACACGGAACCATCTTACTTACGGACAATCGGGTGGTTCAGCCCGCAATGTCCTAACCAGACTGGGAACAAATTCACAAAGTGATAGATATCAGCTTTGTGAGTGACCCACCGAGAATCGAACCCGGGACCTTCTGCGTCAAAGGCAGTCGCACTACCACTGCGCCACATCGGTCGTCGAAAAATATTCTTTCGACCCATGTTCCCTGGAGAAAGTTATTCAGATTCATGGGGTGATTCATCCCTTGAAAGGAACTCAGTACTCTTCCTAACACCCTGTATCACACAGTGTTATTTAGTTGATTGTGGGCGTAAATGAAATTGAGTAAATTGGTTTAATAAATTGATAGCTAAGCTACACGTGAAAATTTCAAATAGATTTTGGGATAATTGGTGTGTTTACGTGATTAAAATTAAATTTTCTTATAAAATTACGTAGTGAGCAATTTTTTTATAAAATAACGGTGGCGACATAATTGGTTTCACATCGGATGATGCATATCTATCAATCAAATTATAGTGCTTAAAATATGGCTTAATACCTATGATGTTTGATAGATCCATCCTAAAAGAGAAGAAATGAAGTGTAATGGACCTTATTTCATATCATTTTCCCGAAATTGACAGACATCACAGGTATCAAGGTAAATTTTATGGGGTTTAAGTCAGTAAATACGTAGTCGACAAGCTGGTACAAAATGACGTCTTAGTTTATTCATCTGTATGTATCGTTTCTGACCCGACTGGTTCAGAAGAAGGATTGTGTTTTTCGAGAGTATGAATTTATGTAAGTGTATGAATGTTTGCTTGTATCGGGGTACCCACACAGAACAATGAAAGAGAATTAACTTGGCCACATACATATGTGTGGCCACATGCATGTGTTTTTCTTTCTTTCTATTTAACTGTGACTGTGGATCCGTCACATCCGCACGGTCAATGGCACATCTGATCTCTTGCCTTTTATTGCCAGCCATATGCAACACCGGGGAGATAGGGGAGATCTGATGGTAGCAAATGAGAATGGGGTGGATGTGGCCAAGTACTGGCAAAATAAGATCTAATCAAATCTAATCAAAGGCTCATTGACACGTAGAAAAACGAACATATTAAATATTTCCCATCACCCCATTCAAATTGGAACTGGGTGTGGATGGTATAAGTGTGGAATACCAGAGTCGTCGAACGACCCGTTGAACCCTGCGTTACCTGTGGCAGTTTAACGTAGTAGTGTCCGACGGTGGCGCCTCTGTCGGTGGGCGACTCTTGCTGCTGCCAACCCCACTCGAATGATCCGCCATTTTGTTGCACCCTCTGGAATAGAAGAAAAGGGTTCTTATTATTATTATTAATGCCGTGTGATGCCGGCTTAGCATCACCCCGCATCCTTTCCGTGGGTGTCGTAAGAGGCGACTTAGGGACTCGAGAGTATTGGGGTATTACAATTTTTAGGCGACAGGCTGACAACCTGTCACTATAGTGATACAGTGATACATGCTTTCTGAAACTACCTTGGAAAACAATCCTCAAAAATGTCAGACGTAGCGATAGCGACAGTATTCATACGGACGTTAACGCTCTGCCTACCCTGCAAGGGACAAAGGCGTGATATATGTTTGTATGTACACAAGAATTTATACAGTACAATATATAAATAAAATGGACACAACAGGCACTGTTTATCTCTAAAAAAGAAATTGATGACTGATTGAATTGATTGATTGAGTTTATTTATTTTTTGAGCTTCTTCTTTTTCAGCTTAGAATAGCATCACCTCAGCTCTTTCTCGGGTATCGTAACGAAACAGTCAAATAAATTTAAGAGAGTCGAGGGCTTCATGTGTATTACAAGTTTAGGCGACAGGCTGACAACCTGTCACCACAGTGATACACGAATCATCTGAGCCTTAAATATCTGTCAAACGTGGCGATAACGACCGTATTTTTACGGCTGTTAACGTTCTGCCTACCCAGCAAAGTAAAAAGGCGTGACATGTGTGGATATGTGTATGTATGTCTCCTTGTCGTCCAACGACTCGATGAACTCTGGTTTCATAATTTTGTATGTTCACGAGATTCAAACCGAAGACCTTCGGATCTTAAGACACGAACGAATACACCATTCACTTGAATGGGAAGTGCTTTCGTTACGCAACCGAAGATTCCGCGGCTGGGTGGTCCAGCTTTGCAATGATTGCATAATAATATGCAAGATTCCTTTCAAGAGGCGTATTTTAGAAACTTGTTCGAATGCGAAAATCTGACACATATCGTCAGATCGCTACTCCTTTCAAATAATGAATGGATTTCACACATACATACACATATCACGCCTCTATCCCCCGCGAGATAGACAGAACATTAACGACCGCAAAATACAGTCGCTATCGCCACGTCTGACCATTATTGAGGGCCTATTCAGATGATTCGTATATCACTGTAGTGACAGGTAGTCAGCCTGTTTTTAGAAATTGAGATCCTGAGCGTTTGTCATAGGATTCTATCTATCCAATTCAAAATATTTATTTAACGTAGAAAATTTACATTTCACATACTACATACATACATAAATCACGCCTTCATCCCTTACGGGGTAGGCAGAGCGTTAACGGCCGTAAAAATACGATCGCTATCGCCACGTCTGACAAATATAGAGGGCCGTTTAAGATAATTTGTGTATCACTATAGTGACAGGTTGTCAGCCTGTCGCCTAAAAGTTGTAATACACTTGAAACCCTCAAGTCCCTCAGTCGCCTCTTACGACACCCACGGGTAGGAAACGGGGTGATGCTATTCTAAGCCTGCATCACACGGCAACATTCTAGATTGTTTCAAAGATACGCCTCCGGCAGGATTCACTCACGCATGCAATACCGTTCATTACAAATCTGTTACAGGTACCTGTTCAAGTACCCACAGCTACAGATGCCTCTCACAAATTCTTTAGCAATATATCGTAGCTTTAGTTACATACAGGATGTAAAAAAATGCAGCAAATATTTTAAGGGGTGAACCAGCCCATGAAACTTAACAACTTTCCCAAGGAACATAGGTCGAAATATGAAAAAAATAAAATTGGGCCCCCCATAAAAATGTATCTGTATGGGAGGTCCAAAAATTTTTCTCATATTTCGACCTATGTTTCTTGGGGAAAGTTGTTCAGTTTCACGGGCTGTTTTACCCCTTAAAGTATTTGCAGCTAATATTTTTACACCTTATACAGCTCATTCGCTTACCTAGTATCAAGACCATCCTAACTTGACCTCAATGTCCCATATACGCAATTCTTCGAAAATCTGCAGGTAGAGAGTGAAGTACAGATACAGCATTTTGTTTACATAATAGGTACCTATCGTATTACTAAACTAAAGTATGAACGTCCGAATAGGCCATATTTTACAGCTGTCAAAATCTTGTTAATGCTATGACATAAGGTCTATTTCTCTTTGTAGACATGTCCTTTAGTATGGGTTTGATAGCTGTCAAATATGGCCTATTCGAACGGCCATACCTTCACAACAAAGAATACTAACTACTACTGCTTTAATAGTGACCACTTTTCTAAACAAAAGCTTGTACTAGAGAAACTATGAATTTGATTTGTTTTTTTTCTCAATCTCTCTTTCTTTCTTTTCGTGTGGGACACCGAATCGTCCAACATATTATAACTACATATTATTATAACTACATTGAAAACACCCAGCTTATACACAAGTCGATTGCGGAGATTGAACCCACGACCCTCGGAATAGAAAGAAGGCCGTACCTACTTTTACTACGTACCTAATTAGGACAGAATTACAAAACGGATTCTTATGATACGTCATCCATGATCTTCATCATTGGCCTCATAAATCTGTGACAGACGATTTAATTAGTATCTGAGGCAAGACTTGTATCCGCATGGCGCGTGTGAAGTTTCCTCTCTACAGACACTGCGTTGCCTGGGACGCTATTATGGTTGCCGCAGGGTTGCTGCGGACCTGCGCCACCCTCTCGGCCTCCCTGGCTGACTCCACAGGAACGACGAGTCGATACGTGTGGAGCCAGGCCGCCTGCAGGAGTCTACCGCGCGATAGACCTCTGTCGCACCCCGGAGGGACACCCCGTTCTGGGTTTAGTGTGGAGTTGTCCTTCTCCAGGAAGGTCGTGGGTCTGGTTAATCCTTCGGTTGCGTCTTGCGACCCCCACGGGAAGCGAGGGGTGGTGCTATTCTAAACTGACTACATCACACGGTCTAAATTATGATTATGCATGATACGTAATCTGATACTTAGTTTTCACTTTATGTATGATGTGAAGTGTAGTGTAAACAATATTTTACATTTGAATCGTTCATTGATCAGATAGGCGGATCGCACACTTGACGCACTACGGAGCGCAAAAATATCGCAGCGGTCTGTCAGATTCATACTAGAAACGTCACTACCCATACTAAAACCGCACTCGACGGACGACACTGCAATAGCGCTGCGTAGACTGCCATTTGATCGGTTTTAGTATGGGGATTGACATTTCTAGTATGGATCAGACAGGTCGCTGCGATGTTTTAGCGCTCCGTCGTGCGTCAAGTGTGCGATCCGCCTTAGAGGCTAACTCACTGACTCGAAACCGTTAAAGAAAGTAAATAATTTCTTTAAACAATCATTAACATTAACAGCCACAACAATGCACTATCTGTAACTACAGTTACCCGTACATTATTAAAATGATAATTTTACAATGAGGATTTTTTGAGCTAATACATGTCCGAACTAGGTGGCGCTATTTCAGATTGAGGAATTATCTTAGCTCAGTTCTTATATATAAAAGGAATATTTTTTCAATTTCATAAGTTACTTTATTACCTCTATCTTTGATAAATTGCTCCAAATAATTCGTGGGAGCGCCATCTACTCTCTCTCTCTCTCTCTTCGTGTGTGAGTCTTCCAACGACCCAATGAACCGTATATCTACTAGGAGCTAAACGAACAAAAAAAGCTTAAAAAATTTGACGAGGCGCAGAGGTAATGAATGAAAGTGAAATTTATCAATTTGTGAATTTGTTCCTAGTCTGGTTAGGACATTGCAGGCTGAACCACCTGACGTAAGAAAGCACGTTACGTTAAGCCGTAGTTCACGGTTGCTGTATGTGATAACTTAGACGGCTACTACTTGTAGTAAACAGCAGAAAAACTCTGACGCCTGGGTATATGGACGACTCGATGTCCCACACGAAAAGAGAGATAAAAACGTGTTTTTTAAAGAAAGTATTCCGAATTGCAACATTATTGTTTGTCTCTCTTGATAGAACATATGACATTATGAGGGGGAAGTCAACAATAATGCTTCCCATTATGTTGGTATCACCTCCCATAAGGGGTCGCCTATGTCCAGCAGTCCAGTTGCGGCCGTTCAAGCAATATTAATGGAGTCACTTGGATTCTCAAATGTAGATAATAAAATATACTATTGCAGAAAACGATTGCGTAGCTAACCTGTATACTTATATAGTTAGGTGTATTTAATAGCCAATCAAAACATTGCTTATCGCAATACGAGACAGAAATATTGGTTGCAAGTAAAGAATTATAATCTATTGCACGCAGTTCTGACTTGCCTGACTCTTGACCTGATGTGGAAAGACGAAGAGGATTATGTATCTACAATCATTTGAAAGTGAGACTTCAGTACGCAATAATATTTATGTAGGTAGATATATTACACAGTGAAGTGGTACGGTATAACTATACCGGGTGTAAGCTACGGCGAACCGAAAACTTTGATCTTAGGCTGGTTTCAGAGCGGCGCGTCTCAGCAGCGCTGCCCAGGCGCGCGCGGTTCGGGCGCGCGCCTGGGCAGCGCGTTCGCTGTGAAACGACATTCAGACGCGCGCGCTTCGTTGTGGTGTACGGTCGAGTGCAGAGAATCATTATGCCAGCAAACGTAATCACTATATTAGTTATATACGTTATATGGAAAAGAGTGCAACAACGACGTCTTAAAAGATTGCAAGTCGACGCTACTGGCAATCGAAGGAGATCCGACCGCGGCGCGGCCGAGACGCGGCCCAAGACGCGTCACTATGAAACGCTACATACAATCTAGTGTAATGCGAGGCGCGCGCGGCTGGGCAGCGCTGCCGAGACGCGTCGCTCTGACCCGGAGCTAAATTTCTGAATCGTCCTTTTTTGTTTCATGCGAAATTTTGCTACTTATTATGCTTGTATCCCTCGTTCTAATTTACTTATCGATTCCCACATAGGTACACTTGACCATAAAATTATTGAGTAGTAGAAAAAAACGTGTGGTTACCAGTCGTTACGGATATCCGTGCACGGATCCGAATTACGACGTTTCAGAAATAGAGCTCCTGGACAACTTTTGCCTATGTTGGGGATTGAAAAAAGAACTAATACTCACACATACACACATATCACGCCCATATCCCTGTTGGGGAAGGCAGAGCGTCATGCTACTATAGTGATACATGAATTATCTCAAACAGTTCTCTATCTTTGTCAGAAGTGCCGATAACGAAAAAAACAAGTTCCCGCAAAAAAATTGCCAGATGATCAGCAATTTTATATCGGAAGTCGATATTTATGTCATTTCTTGCTTTTTTCTTCATACTCTAATAAAATGTTCCTATTATAAGGGGAAACTTGTTCAGTTTCATAGTCGTCATGGTTGTATGTCTGCAGTTTACCTATTCGAAAGACTATCTCCTATTTTCTTTTATATTTGCTATATTTATAGCATAAAACAACTGAACTTACAAAAGAATTGTATAAGGATTTGTGTACCAAAATATTATTAAAATACATGGCGCTTTAGGTGGTGGTGGTAACATACATACATATATCACGCCTTCATATCTTGCAGGGTAGGCAGAGCGTTTACGGCTGTAAGAATACGGTCGCTATCGCCATGTCTGAGATTTGTGAGGATTGTTTTCCAAGGTAGTTTCAGAAAACATGTGTATCACTGTATCACTATAGTGACAGGTTGTCAGCCTGTCGCCTAAAAAATGTAATACACCAATACTATCGATGGTAACCATACGTTGTAATCTTGTAGACATTTCTTAAATTACTTGGTGTTGTACATGCTTGGTCAACATTTAGTATACGTCTAATTTCATTTTAATGTGACCCACTTGACATGGTGTAGCAAGAAGACGGATGCTTACATCACTAAGTATAAAATCTGTGGTAACCGCGATTAAGACGTGATTAGCGGCAACGCAAACGCAACGCAATGATCGTTGCGGTATAGGCATATGTGAAAGAGTATTACAAAGTTATGGTTAATTGGGTTCCTTGTTGTTTTTGCCACATCAGTTGATACACACTTCAGTTACTTTTACCAGACGGCCGCTGTGGCGCAGTTGTAGTGTGACTGCTTCGCGAAATGCGAAAATCTGCTACTTATTATGCTTGTATCACACGTTCTACTTATCGATTCCCACATACCCTCAAAAATTCACACATATTTTTGATTATAAAAACATCAAGATAAATTAATTTAGTAACGTGTGATTAGACCAACCGTTTTGGACTATCGTTTACGGAACCGAAAGCGAACGTTTTAGAAATTGAGCTCTTGGTTAGATTCCCGGTAAGGCACTCACAAAGCTTTTAACTATTATTTATCACTTTGTTTCCAGTTTGGTTACGACATTGTAGGCTGAACCGAAGGAAAGATGGTACCTTGGTGATACTGAGTCGACAAGCGAAGCCATAAACCCTGGTATCAGAGTTTTTTAACCACCTACCCTAACCCACCTATCTAATATTTCTATAATAGCCTCTGACATGATTGTGTAACGACTGCCGTTTAAGTAATCATAGACAGCAACCGGGACCGACGGTTTTCAAGTCCTCCAAAGCAAGAAATCATCATCCTTTTCGGATAATCAGGTAGTTCAGCCAACAATGATTAGGAACAAATTGACAAAGTTCTCTTTTGTATGGGACACCAAGTCGTCCAACGACTGACAAACTGAAATAACCGAGGCTTTCGACGACGTGCCTCACACGAATGGGGAGAGAGTGAAAAATATCGATTTTGTGATCATCATCATTCATCATCATCATTATTCTCCTTGCCTTATCCCGTTCTCTGTCGGGGTCGGCTACCTAACCCAGGGGATTTGACGTGTAACCAAGTATTGACACAGAGCGACTGCCATCATTTATTTAAGGGCATTGCCCTTGTCGGTGGAGTATGGCAAATCGTTAATGAGGAGATATCCACCAAGAGTAAATCACAGGGTATTGGTCTCATAGACGCGGGGTTAACAGTGCAACCAGATCAAATACCAAATTGCTTTAATAATTACTTCCTCACTTCGGCCATTAATGTACCGATTAGTTGTGATAGAGATAAAGCTAATGCCTTGGTTCACCAGTATCTGGAGGAATTAAAACCGCCGAAATTTTCGCTACCTACTGTAAATAGGGACAGGCTCGACAGGATATTAAAAAACATGCTTAGTAAATCAGGGACACAAGACATCTATGACATATCAATTAATATTATAATGTCAATATGGCCAGTCCTCGCTGACATATTAGTAATATTGATCAATGAAATGTTTCGTGAGGGAACATACCCTGACGTACTAAAAACTACCAGGGTATGCCCTGTGTACAAAGGAAAAGGAGATAGGACCCAGGTAGAGAATCATAGGCCTATATCGATCGTACCTAACATCTCAAAAATAATTGAATCGATATTATCAACTAGTATAATGCAACATCTCGAGACAAATGAATTACTGACGGACAGACAATATGCGTACCGGAAGGGCCGGTCCACTACTGATGCTGCACATCAGGTAGTGGACTCGATTCTCACGGGCATTGATGTCAGGTACAAAACTGCTGGCGTGTTTTGTGACCTCACTAAGGCTTTTGACGTAATTAAAAATGACATTCTTTTAAATAAACTATTTTTATACGGTATTCAGGACAAATCCCACGGGTTGCTTAAATCCTTCTTAGAAGATCGCAAGCAGCTAGTGGAGGTCACTGTTGATGGTCGCAAATACAGATCTGAAGCAGGTGATGTAACAGTTGGTATACCACAAGGCTCTGCACTTGGAAATACTCTGTTTTTGCTATTCATTAACGATTTGTCCAACTTCATTACAGACGGCCTAGTTGTTCTATTTGCCGACGACACGACAGTGATAGTGAGTGCAAGAACTTATGAGCAGTTAGACGTAAAAATAAAAACTACCTACGACAGACTGCAAGAGTGGTTTTCCGCAAATGGGCTTATTTTAAATGCAAAAAAGTCTAATCTAATGTTATTTTCAGCAATGCATATTGAAAGACCACCCTTAATAAATAGTCCGATCCCGTTGTGCAACTCTTGCAAATTCTTAGGATTTAATCTGGATTGTAATATAAACTGGAAGTGTCATATACAATCACTCTGCGAAAGGCTTAGTAGCGCATGCTTTGCGTTACGAAAACTAAAGCCATTAGTTTCTGGTGCTGTCCTTAAACAGACGTATTTTGCGCACTTCCAGTCGCTTTTGAATTATGGTCTGATTTTGTGGGGAGACTCAACAGACTCAGACAGAATATTCATATTACAAAAGCGTGCACTTAGAATAATGGCAGATATGAAGCCCCGTCAATCGTGCCGGTCCCAATTTGCGAGAAAGAATATTATGACGATGACTGGTCTTTATTTATTAAAAATAATAACATACGTACGCCAGAACATCGCGCAGTTCAATCGTCGTGGATGTGCGGGACGGTCCCTGCGCAACGCGGGTAGACTAGCCAGTGTGCCCCACCGCACCCAAATGGCCACTAAAAATCCGCGAGTAATAGGTCCGATTTATTACGAGCACCTACCAACCAGTCTAAGGGAAATTACAAACGATAAAGCATTTTATCGCCAACTAAAGGATCTTTTGCTGAAAAATGAATTTTATGACATTAAGGAATTTCTTAGCTTTAGTTTTTAATTGACTACAAGTTTTGTAGTGACATTTTACATTGTAGTGACATTTTATTTTGTTAATATTTATTTCTATTGAATTGCTTATTTTTGTACATTGTTTGACATTGTTATTTCTTATTTTTATATTGTTACTGACGTAAGTTCATTTATATTTACTTATACTCTTTACTGACATTTGAATGTATTGTTTATAAGTTGACATATATTTTATTTCATATTTTTTGACGAACATATTATCCTTTGACATTTTTATTTAATGTAATATGCTTACTTGTAATAATGAATTTGATAATGTGTAATAAATAAATCTAATCTAATCTAATCTAATCTATCCGCCAGCTTTTGTGATACGCTACCGAAATTCGAACCCAGAACCTTGCGTCGACATCGCACTCACTACCTACCACTACGCTACATCTACGATACCCTACTTCCGATATCCGACAAAAGAATCTAACACCTTAGATTACGTAATCACTCTGGTAATCTCCAAGTGACGTAACGAGTATTGTAGAGAGATCGAACTAGTTGTACTCTATAATAAACAACGGTTCGGAAGCGATTAATTCCAATTGTATCGGCTATAGTGACGCAGGGCTGTCAAACATAGTTAGAATTAGGTAACTTTATAAGCGATTTAAAAAAAAAGGAGGTTCTCAGTTTGACCTGTATGTATGTATCTTTGTTCGCGATTATCTCACGTTTGGATGAACCAATTTTAATGTGGTGGAAAACCGCATCAAAATTGGTTTATCCATACGCGAGATAATCGCGGACAAGCATACACATCACATATACTAGCTTTTTATGAGAAAGTTAATACAAAAGAAACAAGTGGAAAGAAATCACGCCAAATTCGTATAAAAATCTGAATTCGGTAATTTTATAGTTATGGGAAACCAGCAGACTGAAATAATAGGCATATCAGTCTGAAATAAAAATAATAATTTTATGGGTGTATTACATTTGCTTATGATATAGTGTCGCGACCAGGCTAACTTGGCCTCAGTGCCTTATACACGCAGTTTGGGGCATTGAGATCAAGTTAAGCTGGTTGCCATATTATCTCAGCGATTGAGCTAGGTTAGGTTAGGTTAGGTTAGCCGTGTGAAGCCGGCTTAGAATAGTATCACTCCATTGCTTACCCATGGGTGTCGTAAAAGCCGACTAAGGGACTTAGGGTTTCAGGTGTATTACAACTTTTAGGCGACAGGCTGACAAACTATCACTATAGTGATACTCGAATTATCTCAAACAGCCCTCAATATTTGTCAGACGTGGCGATAACGACCGTAATTTTACGGTCGTTGGTGCTCTGCCTATCCCACCAGGGATATAGGCGTGATATATGTGTGTATGTATGTTGAGCTAGGTATACAAGTATAAATAAAGTATTAGTCTAAAAACCTCCCTTAAAACATAACCCACCTTCTTCTTCTTCTTTTTTTCTTAGTTTTATGGACGGAAGTTTGTAAGCTGATATAATTTTATTGGGAATTAACTAATGTAATTTTGTTTTACTGCTGTGAAATAAACTTACTCTTAGGTTTTTAAAATAGAAATCTGTTCCGTTACAATAAAGAGTACATTAAAATGAAATTCATATATATTTTTACACTGTCTGTCTAATCTGAAAAGCACTTTTATATTTCGAAAAACATTCTAGGATATATAGCTTGTAAACTACTTATTTATTGTATAATTATAAATATTTATAATAATTTACTTTCTACACAGAAATCACGCCTTTATCCCTTCCGGGGTAGGCGTAATCGTAAAATTACGGTCGTTATCGCCACGTCTGACAAGTATTGAGGGCCCTTTTCGATGATACATGTATCACTGTAGTGACAGGTTGTCAGCCTGTCGTCTAAAATTGCAATACACATGAAATCATCGAGTCCCTTAGTTGCCTTTTACAACACCCAGTGGAAGAAATGGGGTGATGCTATTCTAAGCCGGCATCACACGGCATATTTACTTTCTAGCCTAAAAAAATTGTGTAAAACATGAAAAAATATGTGTAAAGTAATGTTGACAGCCCTAGCGGGCATGGCGGCGCCGGCGCGTGCGCAGCTTTGTGGTATGCATTACGTTGTGTTGTGATACACAAACACGAGTGTGTGTGTGTGTGATCTTTTAGGGTTCTGTAATAGATAGTTAATTGAAATTTTGGGTTGCCTATTTAATAGGATGAGCCAATCATCTGTCAAGTTAAGTCCATAATAAAAAATAACTATTATGCCGATATATGAAAAATCACTGCTGAGTGACGCTCATGCGAATGATATAAAAGTCATTCGTACTCGTAAGAGCATCATCTACTAGAAAGTAAAAGAAACAGATAAAAAAAAACCATTTCGATACTGGCACATCACTTATTAAGAGTTGCAACAAAAAATATTTTGTCAATGTAAATTTTACTACGAGTATCTCTTTTTACAACAACACATAAAAAATAAATAAATAAAAATAAACGTGGGCTCCCACACAAAATACGCGTTTTTTGCTCCATTTTATCTGCAATGGTAGGAGGCTGCCGTGTGATGCTGGCTTAGAATAGCATCACCCCATTTCTATCCCGTGTGTGTCGTAAGAGGCGACTGAGGGACACGAGGGCTTATGTGTATTGCAATTTTAGGTGACAAGCTGACAACCTGTCACTATAGTGATACATGAATAAATAAAAAAAAAATGACTTCCGAAACGATCCTTAAATATTGTCAGACGTGGCAATAATGACCGTATTTTAAGGTCGTTAACGCTCTGCCTACCCCGCGAGGGATGCTGGCGTGATTTGTGTATGTATGTAGGAGGCTGTATCTCACGAACGGCACTAGTTTGTACAGCTTACTAACAAGTAGAATAACAATTATAATCATAGAGTGGAATCGACCGTACGCGATTCGGAATCGCACTTTGCCGCTTTTTTTATATAGTTATAAATACTAGTCGTCTGTTAGCGGCTGATCTGCCTTGCTAATGCCGTCGGTATATACGGAACTTATGCTATCTTTTGCTATTTGTTCCAGTCGACCGCGGACAATAAAATATGTGGTAATTTATTGTGATTGTGATATGTAGACATTTGTGGGTAGACATACCAGTAATTTATTATTTCTTTACAAGATAGTTTACCGCGAACTTTCGATTATTGACAATTTATTTTTCGTGTGGGACAGTCGTCCGACGACCTAATGAACACTAGTGTCAGAATTTTTCAATCGCCTTTTACAAGTAGCAGGCTTCTGACATTGCTGTGTAACGACCGCCGTCTAAGTAATCATAGACAGCAACCGGGACCTACGGCTGTGCCATCCGATACACGGAACCATCTTTCTTAAGGACAATCGGGTGGTTCAACCCGCAATGTCCTAACCAGACTGGGAACAAATTCACTCCTTAAGTACGTGGGTCAGCGTAAAGCAGGCCTCGGATAAGTTAAAGGCCCCTCCACCCGTCGCCATTAACTATACTTATGTAAATGGCAAACTCACGTGTCCACACTGTGCACGGGAGTTTACTGCCAAGATTGGCTACAATAGCCATCTCCGGGCGCATCAGCGCCGATCTGATTAGGAGTCCAAGTGGTCGCCATGGCGGAATACGGTCGGAGATATCATCATATATGGTCTACTATATCCATGCATGTGTTATGCATGCTTCGACGAACACAGTAATCTATATCCATTGTTATAAGTGTTAATACTTGTGTAACTTTTTTGATGATGATGTATGGCGTGTATGACAAGCCTTTGTTTCAATTGTATGAATATTAATAGAATTAATATCGACATGATAAAAAAAGAGGTGTAAATTGAGTAAGAAGTTGAGAAATTTCACGATGGTCCATGTTGAAATGTAATCGAAAGAGTATGTAAGTGAAGGAAATGATCGCAGTACCTATAAATTAATGGCTTTTTGGATGGATCGCTCACTTAACTCACGATGGACCGCTAAAATATCGCAGCGTTCCGTCAGATCCACACTAGAAATGTCAGTCCCCATACTCTAACTGCACTCGACGGATGACGCTGCGATAGAGCTGCGTCGCGCTTCAGCGATCCACCAGGCGCTGTCTCCACACATGAGATGTAAGGCGAAAGACGTGAGACGTGAGACGCTAAACGTTAGCATATAAAATGTGTGAAACTGAAGCGACGCTATCTATACCTGTGAGACGCGCGTATCGTTGCGGACTATTTGTCTCACGTCTCTCACGTGTGTAGCCTAGTAAGGCCCAGCGCTATCGCAGTGTCATCCGTCGAGTGCGGTTTCAGTATGGGGAGTGACGTTTCTAGTATGGATCTGACAGACCGCTGCCATATTTTTGCGCTCCGTCGTGCGTCAAGTGTGCGATCCGCCTAAAATAAACCACCTTCAGGGGGAAGGTATAATCACAGATCAAAAAACACAGAACATGATTGAGGAATTCGCTTCCGATATTATTTAATAATAATACTATCATAGTAGTATTACTAATAATAATACGAGGTGCCGTGTGGTGCCGTGTGGTGCCGTGTGGTGCCGGCTTAGAGTAGCATCACCCCATTTCTGCTTGTGGATGTCGTAAAAGGCTACAAAGGAATGAATCCAAGGAACGGTCAGCAGCGTTTCCTATGAGTATCTACAAAATCTTGCACTGCGCTTGCCAATCAGGCGTGGTGAGTATGCCAATTAGGGGAGGCCCATGTCCAGCAGTGGACTGTTGTGGCTGAAGCAGTAGTAGCAGTAATACAATCATAACACTGTTTAAGTGTCCTATCTTACATAGTATATTTACTTACATTTTATGAACATTTTTTTACGAGAAAACAGCTATACTTATAGCTTCCTCATTACAAAATATATTTTCTAAGTACTAGTGTCATATAAACGTAATGTAGGTAGTGGTCATAATGGCATTATGGTCTTAATTCTGCAGGACATTGTCTTAGCTTTATTCGTTTTTAGGGACTGTTCAGCAGGCTGCCGTTTTCAACCAAAACCTGAAAAATTCCCACAATAAAAAAGGCTCCAGACGAAATGGTTGGGCGGAAAGCTGATTAAAAAATAGGCAAGAAACATTTTGCTTTAAAATCTGTGTCATGGCATATGAGCCAGTGTCAGTAGCGCTGCTGGGACGAATCTAACAGCACCTTATATGTCAACATTGAAACAACCTTGGAAAACTATCCTCAAAAATGTCAGACGTGGCGATAGCGACCGTATTCTTACGGCCGTTAACGCTTTGCCTACCCCGCAAGGGATAAAAGCGTGATATATGTAGGTGTATATGTCAACATTAGCCAAACAGTTTGGTCTGTAACCCGAGAAAAATTGGGTTGGAGTTGGGTCCACGTACATTATAGGTAGGTATACAAACTCTCGAAAAACATAACCCCTTCTTTTGAGCAGTCGGTTAATAAGGAAGGCAGGATAGATCTCATGTTCCTCACCTTTATTGCCACTTTAGAGCATATCTTATTGCCGTGTGATGCCGATTGCCGTGTGATGCCGGCTTAGAATAGCATCATCCTATTTCTTTCCCGTGGGTGTCGTAGAAACCGACTAAGGGACTCGAGGGTTTCAAATGTATTGCAATTTTAGGCGACAGGCTGACAACCAGTCGCTATAGTAATGCTCGGCTTATCTAAAACCACCCGCAAACATTTGTCAGACATGGCGATAACGACCGTAATTTTACGGCTATTGACGCTCTGCCTACCCCGCCAGGGATATAGGCGTGAAATATATGTGTGACTGTGTAGAGCGTATTTGCTATTGTTTTATAGCAGGTGTATAGTACTAAGACTGCATTCCAGAATTGACACCATTGCCTTTCTAAAGATAAATTGTACATTTATAGCTGAATATATTTATTACCTAAACACAGGTGTGCAAGATAGTGTAGTTAATAGCGCAAGTACCTACTTTTCCTTATTGATACTTACATATAATATGACGTAACTATTTACCATCAATCGACAAACAATCCGCCAATCGTGGCTTACATACATACACATATCACGCTTTTATCATTTAAGGGGTAGGCAGATCGTTAACGACCGTAAAAATACGCTCAGATATAATATACACCAGGAATCAGCGGGTAATTGGAAAAAATGGTCGATTTCTGGAATGTCGAGGTACTTCTTACGTTACTTATTACAAAACTGATGGCAACATTTAGCGCTCTATCTATCTTTTCGTGTGGGACACCGAGTCGTCCAGCGACCCAATGGACCCTGGTGTCAGAATATTTCAACTGCCTTCTACAAGTAGCAGGCTTCTGACATGGTTGTGTAACGACCGCCGTCTAAGTAATCATAGACAGCAACCGGGAAGCGCCCCTATATATAAAGAATATACACCGTATTTTCTTGTCTGCAAGGCGTCAAGGTGTCATAAATATGTGTATACATACGTATGTTTGTATTAGAAGGTGACGTAGAATCGAGACTACGGTCTATACACGTATGAGGCAGTGATATGAGGCAGTGTTGGTTATATTCATATTTTATTGTAAAACTATTGTTTTTTTTTCTTATGTTTTATTCTTTGTCCCAGATTATAAATGGTAATTGCTTGTTAACTCTTATTAACAATATTAGTATTACATTATTATTATGGGACAGGTATAAAATTTGTGTATTGTCCACATTTTTTTTTCTGTCCTCATCTGGCGCCACGGAAGACCAGCGTTACATGCAGCTCACCACTGCTTGTAACTTATGCTGAGTGGTGACCCTTTTTAGTTACATAAGTTGCATACTATGTATTTTAATTTAAGAAAATTTCTTTTTTATATTGTAACTAAAATAAACGTATTTTCTTTCTTTCTTTCTTTCTTTCTTTCTTTGATACTATAGTATAATATACACTTATATAGACTATACGTATATATCCAGTCCATATATGATGTGAAGCATGGGCTAAGTAAAAGTGGTGTAACTAGAAAAATGCAGGAAAGTGGTTCGGACGGTGCTGCATTAGGTATAAAGCGGATCGCACACTTAACGCCAAACGGAGCGCTAAAATATCGCAGCGGTTTGTCAGATCCATACTAGAAATGTCAATCCCCACTGTAAAACCGCTCAACCGCTGTTAACGCAGCGCGGTTTTAGTATGGAGAGTTCCTTTCAATATGGACCTGACAGACCGCTGCGAGATTTTAGCGCTCCGTCGTGCGTTACAAAGTGTACAATCCGTCTTAGACCAGTGTCTCGTTTTTCGAAACTACAAGGTACAAGTTTACAGGTGAAATTCGATGTGCATTGCGTAGCGTGTCAAAAAGCCTGGTTTTAGAATGTCCCACCCGCTACGCAATGTACATCTAATTTCATCGGCAGACTTGTGTAGTTTCATTACATGGGGCATAGATAGCTAGGATGTGTGTGTGAAAGAGGTTCGATGTATCTACAGTATCGTCGTAGGAATAGGCCAGCCAGTTAGTTAACCAGAGCCAAGTCCGGAGAAGGATAACTCCACATTAAACCCGGAACGGGGCCTCCGTCAGGCGCGCGTGACAGAGGTCTATCGTGCGGTAGACTCCTGCAGCCGACCTGGCTCCGCACGTATCGACTCGTCGTTCCTGTGGAGTCAGCCAGGGAGGCCGAGAGGGTGGCGCAGGTCCTGGGCAACCCTGCGGCAACCATAATTGCGTCCCAGGCAACGCAGTGTCTGTGTTCTTGCTCAGACGTATAAGACTAGTGATAACGTTGTGGTTAAAGGTTCACAGACACTAGCAGTGCTATTAATTACAAAAAAAAAATTACATCGTTTAAGTATGTTTTTACAGTGTCAAAGAATATATGGATTTAAAAAATTTTGAATGCTAATTAGTAATTAATATTTGGATTTATATAAATAATCTTATTGAATGTTTATTAGAGATTTAATAATATTGATGTAATAAGATATGATAATGTTGTAAACAATAACTGCTTATGATTTATTTATTTTTTTGTTTAAAGGTAGGATTTGGTGAGACGACCTAACTATAAGCAACTGTAACTACTATTGTAAGCCATTTTCATCGCACAATAAATCATTTCATTTGTTTGACAATGTCAAATCGTACAAAAGTACTGTCAAGACGCGCGTCTGACTTTTTAAACTACGGGTTATATAATAAACTAATCAACGATGTATGAAACCAAAGTTTTACGATTAGAACCAAACGTTTCCTGCTAGCCCCTTTCACTTGCGGAAGACTAGAGTACTTAACAGGTTTAGGTAAGATGTATATACGTACGAGTTCTAAGTATTTAGTTGCATAAGTTATTTTGTAGAATAATATTGAAGGGCTCATGTGGTTACGTAAAAACTTGAACTGGATCTATCATACGCTACCGTTAATAAAATACATACATACACAAATTACGCCCTTGTCCCTTGAGGAGTAGGCAGAGCGTAAACGGCCGTAAGAATACGGTAGCTATCGCCATGTCTGACAATTTAGAGGATTGTTTTCCAAGGTCGTTTCAGAAAACATGAGAATCACTATAGTGACAGGTTGTCAGCCTGTCGCCTAATAATTGTAAGAACGTTTCAGAATTTGAGGTCCTGGAGCGGGTGGAACCGCGGGAGGCGCGCTAGTGTTTAGATAAAGCGAAAGTGCCCTTCATGTTCTTACAATTTACTTCTCAATACTCGCGATATCGCTCATGCCGTCACTTCGGTGGTTATCACACTAAGCGTCCGTTGCTGCACATTTTTAGCGCATCCTGCGTCTGTCAAACAACGCAATGTTATGCCAAGCTTTCAAACCAAAAAAGAAGGTTCTCAGTTTGACCTGTGTTTGTCAAACTAAGGAGAAGGTTTTAGGCAAATTAACCGACAATAAATGGAGATTCGCTCTTTTTTGTGGTTACGCGTTACGGATGCGTTGAATTTAAAAATGCGCAAAAACAGTCGACTAGTGTGTTTCCCTTCTTCGTTTGCATATTCCATTGTATCTGGAAGTATTTACAGGTAGGAAGCTGTCTGTTAGTAGCACTTTCTCTCAAGGGACAGTGAGGTATTGCCGCTATTTAGTCTGGACAGGGCTTCTATATACACATGTCACGCCTGTATCCCTTGCGGGGAAGACTGAGCGTTAACTATCGTAATGGCAAATGTTTCAGAAAAATATTTTCTTCATATCTTCACTAAATATTAGTAGTTTAGTTTTTGTGCCGTGTCGATAGAGTAGAATAGCACCACCCCCTCTCTTCCCGTGGGGGTCGTAAGAGGCGACCGAGAGATTAACCCGATCCAAGACCAGTCCTGGAGAAGGACAACTCCATATTAAACCCGGAAAGGGGTCTCCGTCAGGCGCGTGCGACAGAGGTCTATCGTGCGGTAGACTCCTGCAGCCGACCTGGCTCCGCACGTATCGGCTCGTCGTTCCTATAGAGTCAGCCAGGGAGGCCGTGAGGGCTCGATTAGGCTTACCGTGTGTGTCTGCTGTCCCCATATATTTGTTGATAAGCTGATCAACAGCCATGCCCGCGACCACTGTAAAAAAAACTGAAATTATAACATTTACTTTGTTTAACAGGGTCGTATACGTATACCGCCGTGCCGTGTGATGCCGGCTTAGAATAGCATCACCCTACGTCCGTCCCGCGGGTGTCGTAAGAGTCGACTAAGGGACTTGAGGGTATTGGTGTATTACAATTTTTAGGCGATAGGCTGACAACCTGTCGCTATAGTGATACACATGTTTTCTGAAACACCCTTTGATAACAATACTCAAAAATATATAGGCGATAGCGACCATATTCTTATGGCTGTTAACGCTCTGCCTGTCCCGCAAGGGACAAAGGTGTGATATATGTATGTATACGTATACACACACAATCACATAAATCACGCCTTTATCCCTCGCGGGGTACGCAGAGCGTTATGATTTTCGCCACGTCTGACAAATATTTGACAGTCGTTTCAGATAAGACGTGTATTACTGTAGTGACAGTTTGTCAGCCTGTCGCCTAAAATTGCAATACACAAACCCTCGAGTCCCTTAGTCGCCATCTACGACACCCACCGGAAAGAAATTGGAGTGATGCTATTCTAAGCTGGCATCACACGGCACGTATACAGTATAACAAGCATTTAGCGTAATTTTATGAAAAAAAAATATCAAAAAATCTAATTTACTTTCCTCCCGCCCGACACATAATGTCAAAAATCCTAAAATGTCTTAGGCTGGTTTCAGAGCGACGCGTCTCGGCAGCGCTGCCCAGCCGCGCGCGCCTCGCATTACACTAGATTGTATGTAGCGTTTCATAGTGACGCGTCTTGGGCCGCGTCTCGGCCGCGCCGCGGTCGGATCTCCTTCGATTGCCAGTAGCGTCAACTTGCAATCTTTTAAGACGTCGTTGTTGCACTCTTTTCCATATAACGTATATAGCTAATATAGTGATTACGTTTGCTGGCATAATGATTCTCTGCACTCGACCGTACACCACAACGAAGCGCGCGCGTCTGAATGTCGTTTCACAGCGAACGCGCTGCCCAGGCGCGCCGCTCTGAAACCAGCCTTAAACGCACAATGACCTAAACACATTGTGCAGACAAGCCTAATAAAACTCCTTAAATACATCCACTTAATCTCTACATGATTCTCGCAATTAGCATACCCAACCCTATACTAATTCCTGACTCATACTTTTACTTTCTAATACCTAATGTTAGTACTTTCTTGTCATTAATACCCTATATATTATGGTAATTGAGATGTCTAGGTTTCTTTAGGGCTAGATCGCTTGGAAACTAGACTATCTAAGCAAGGTAGGATTTGGATTACCAATGTAAAGTGATAGTTATATGATAAGTAATACTTAGTGTCAGATTGTGATGATAAGTTATACTACTCATCCGCTAATAGTAACTTGGTCTGGCTAATAATAACTTTAAGTTACGATTACGATTTGCCGTGTGATGCCGGCTTAGAATAGCATCACCCCACATCCTTCCCGCGGGTGTCGTAAGACCCGAGGGTATTGATGTATTACAATTTTTAGGCAAAAGGCTGACAACCTGTTACTATAGTGATACACAATGTTTTTTGAAACAACCTTGGAAAACAATCCTCAAAAATGTCAGACGTGGCGATAGCGACCGTATTCTTACGGACGTTAACGCTCTGCCTACCCCGCAAGGGATAAAGGCGTGATATGTGTGTGTTAAGTTACGATTAAGCTGCTCGTTATCTTAGTTTTCTTTGTAAATATTTACCTACATTTTTAGTTATCTTTATTTCTTTTCGTGTGGAACACCTAGTCGTCCAACGACCCGATGAACCTTAGTCTCAGCTAGAGACAATAGACGGTAAACTGTAAACGAGACTATATAGTTCGGTTTTTAAGATTAGTTTGGTAAAACTTGTTTTAAAATCATTTTTATTCCTGCCGTGTGATGCCGGCTTAGAATAGCATCACCCTATTATCTTTCCCGCGGATGTCGTAAGAGACGATTAAGGGACTCAAGGGTTTCATGTGTATTACAACTTAAGGCTGGCAATTTGTCACTATTGTGATACACAAATTGTCTGCGACGGCCCTCAATATTTGTCAGAAGTGGCGATAGCGAACGTATTTTTGCGGCCGTAATCGCTCTGCCTACCCAGCAAGGGATAAAGGCGTGATATATGTATGTGTCGCAGGTATTTAGTCAAAGACGTTATATTTTAATTTAACTAGTGAAATTTTAATTGCACTGATGATTGTCAATAACGACAGATTCGTATAATTTCACGGGCTTGTTCCCGTGATATTGCACATTCACTAGACTGCAAAAGTGATATTATAATAAATTTAGGTTTATTATGAGTTACGTTCGTGGTGAAACCTCCGCGTGATCTGATTGGTCAATAAAGTTAATCAGTCGCCATTTGCAAAATAAACAATAGCAAAAATATTTGTAGCTCAGAAAGCGGGCCAATCAGCGATCGGACTGATAATCTAATGGCTTTCTCAACCCAGTGCTATTGTCAATATATCACTGCCTTACAATTTTGCTGTATCGGTCTAGTGAAATTATAATGTCACTGAAAATAGCCCCTTAAATTATAAGTAATGCAAACAACTTACAATAAATCAGTGCAATTATAATGGCACTAGTGAAATTTCAATATCACGGCTTTTTTAATATCCCTGCAACATTATGCATGTTTATTCCTGCAAAAATGTGCTGTGTGCAGGTAAAGCTGCTCCTTCATTGAATTTGCACAGGAGCAATAAGTTGTCTTATCTTCTAATATTAATTACCGCACATCATCCCACTGCTGGGCATAGGTGCCATTCTCTTTCCATGAGCGCACTAAGAGATGTTTTTTTCTGAGTCTTCGACAAAGTGGCAAGAATAGTTATACAGGGTGTAAGGGACGGTGTACCGAAAACCTTGCAAGCATGCTCAAATCATGAAACTGAACAACTTTTTCTATGGGCTATCTATGTTGGTAAACGTGAATTTTTTTTCGACCTCCCACACAAAATTCCCGATCAGATTAGTGACTTGGTATAGGAACTCGAAAAAATTTTTTCGTTTACCTCCATAGCCCCCATAGAAAAAATTGTTCAGTTTCATGGTCTGATCACGCTTGCAAAGTTTTCGTTACAGGGTGATTCCTGGAGAGGGTTAAAATTGCGGTCACACGTTAATTTCTTCAAAAGTATAACACTTACAGGTTTTTACTAACTTTCATACGAAATAATGTTAAATTGACTATTCAGAAACCAAAACTCCATCCACAAATTATGAAATATGTTTAACTAAAACTTAATCTGAAACCTAAAATCGGGGGCAAAATACGCGTTCTTCGCGTGTCACACTCAGCTGTTGCGAAATTCAAACATATGTAAAATTTTAGCTAACTGGACATGATAGGACTTTTCACCCATCAAAATAATCCTTGTATCATGTAGATTTATTGTAAACTATAATATTGACAATATTTAACTGAGCACACCGATAAAAATTACAGTTTGTGTTGGTCACACGTTTTTGTGTTTTCTGAATGTGTGGTCTAAAACGACTGATACGCTGAAACTAATAGAACTGTGAGCTGAGTCTTGTTTCTGCCTTCTGCCAGGATTGCTTCTTCATCCCTGGAGAGGGAGCATATAACTCCTTGGCACTTATAGAATGAAATAGGAGTTGTTAAATTTTTAGGTCCTATTTTTGCACCTGCGCTAGGTCCCTTTCCTGTGCATGTTTTCTTCGTGAAAGAGTTATTACAGAGGATTTGTTCTAAACAAATAATGTCGCATAATAAAGCGAGATTTAAGATTCGTTTACAAATTTTGATTACATTCAAGCATTTACCAATAAATCACTAAAAACATAGAAAATTGTCCCTTGACTGGCTTCATTCGACTGGCATTTTTCCCAGTCAAGGGACATTTTATGCCAGTCAAGTGACTAATGTTATTTTAATGATTGTTTTTGCATTTTTTTGTGTAAAGGTGTGCCTGTAGAGTAGAATAGCACCACCCCATGTCTTCTCATGGGTACTGTAAGTTAGATTAAGGGTATCCAGGAGGTGTTCACCTCCTTGTTGCATTGTTTTTCGTGCAGATAACATAGTTTAAAAATACTTGCTTTATGTCTCTAGGTGTGGCTGCGTTGTATCTCAAGGAGGCTGCGTGAAGTCTCAGGTTAATTTCGACGTATGTTAAGCTGACAGCGGTGTATTTCAGGGTGGTTGTGTTTTATCTCAGGCCGACTGCGATGTCTCTTAAGCTGAGTGCGTTGTATCTCAGGTTGGCTGCAATACGTCTCACTCAGGCACATTGCGACGTATCTTAAGATGACTGCGTTGTATCTCAGGATCTCTGCGTTAGGTTTCAGGTTAATTGCGACGATCTTAAGCTGACTGCGTAGTGTCTCAGTGTGGTTGCGTAATGTCTCAGACTGATTGCGACGTCTCTTAAGCTACTGCGTTGTATATCAGAGCGGCTGCGTTATGTCTCGCTTAGACTGATTTCGACGTCTCTTGAACTGACTCCGACGTCTCTTAAGCTGATTGCGATGTATATAAGGGTGGCTGCGTCATGTCACAGTATGATTGCGACGTCTCTTCAGCTTACTGCGTTGTATCTCAGGTTGGCTGCTTTTTATCTCACTCAGGGTCATAATGCGAAGACTTTTAAGTATCTGCGTAGTATCTCAGGGTGGCTGCGCTATGTCAGGCTGATTTTGACGTCTCTTAAGCAGACTGCGTTGTATCTCAGGGCGGCTGCGTTATGTCTCACTAAGGGTGACTTCGACATCTCTAAAGCTGACTGCGACGTCTCTTGACCTACTGCGGTGTATCTCAGGTTGGCTGCGTTATATCTGAGGTTGATTGCAACGCCCCTTCAGCTGATTGTATTGTATCTCAGGACGGCTGCGTTATGTTTTGGGTCAGTTGCAACGTCTTAGCTGAGTGTGTTGTATCTCAAGGTAGCTGCGTTATGTCAGGCTGATTTCGACGTCTCTTAAGCTGACTGCGTTGCATCTCAGGATTACTGCGTTATGTCTCAATTGCTGGCGAAGTCTCTAAAACTGTCTGCCTTGTATCTCAGCATGGCTGCATAATGTCTCAGGTTGGTTGCGACGTCTCTTAAGCTGATTGCATTGTATGTCGTAGTCATTTAGCTGAGTACATCGTGTCTCAGGCTGATTACGTCGTCTCTAAGGTGACTGCGTCGTGTCTCAGGTTAGTTACGTTATGTCTCAGTCTGATTGCAATGTCTCTTAAGCTGATTGCGTCGTGTCTCATGTATACAGCGTCGTGTGTCAGGTTGTTGCCTAGTGATGTCCAAGGCTATCTGAGTCATGTATGTCTCAGGCTGATTGCGTCAACTTTAAGGTTATCTTCGTCTGTACAGTAGCAGAATGTACAATTCGCAAAATGTCTTAAGTGGCTCAACACAGTTAATTCTCAGGTCATAATGTTTGCGGTGGTTTTTTCTTGTCTCATGCTAGCTGTTTCATTATGGCCTAAGTTTAAACGACTTACGTTACTATTGTTTTGGTGGAGAATTGGGCCTACGTTTCGGCTATTTACGAACAGCCTTCTTCCGGAGGTCGACAGATCACATACGCCCGCCTGTCAACTGTGATTGTCGAACACTGTGGCTATTTCATTTCGTATGTCGGGCTGGCTGTGTCGTGTTTCAAGCACGAGCAAATGTCTGTGACTGTGACTAGGTGCGTCGTGTCTTAACCAGACTGAGGCTTCAGGGCGTCAGTCTGGTAGCCTGCGGCAACTTTTACTTCTATTCTACTTAGTTAAAAGCAAAAGATGAACAGCTTTTATTCATATATTTTGCTAAAATAATTACTTTGTCCCTTGACTGGCGCAAAATGTCCCGTTGACTGGCACCTCAAATTTCAAAATTGAATTTTGATGAAACCTGTGGTTCGATTTAAGTGTTTTTTCGTAAATAACCTTTTCAATAGGCCTTTATTATTATGCAATGATAAAATAACCATAAAACTAAAATTTCAAATTTGCCAGGAAAGGGACCTGAAGAACCGTTTTCAAATTTTCACCCTACAACGTCTCTTACACCGTGTATACCTACTTATACTTTCGGTAATTTAGCCCGCGGCCACAGCCGGTAGGAAAATAACAGGTAAGAGTACGCAATGGACCCAAACAAAATACTTCTTTTCCTTTTCGTGTGGGACACTAAGTCGTCCAACGCCCCGATGAACCCTAGTGTCAGAATTTCTCAACCGCCTTCTACATGTAGCAGGCTTCTGACATGGTTGTGTAACGACCGCGGTCTAATTGGTCATAGACAGCAACCGGGACCTACGGCTTAACGTGCCATCCGAAACACGGAACCATCTTACTTACTGACAATCGGGTGGTTCAGCCCGTAATGTCCTAACCAGACTGGGAACAAATTCACAAAGTGATAAATATCAACTTTGTGAGTGACCCACCGAGACTCGAACCCGGAACCTTCTGCGTCAAAGGCAGTCTCACTACCACTGCGCCACATCGGTCGTCAAACGAAGTACTAAGTCGGTATCTCATCTGTACGTGCGAGTCATACAAAGACATCCGCGAGAAAGACATTAGCAGTTTTGCCAAAATTAGCACGACCGTAGACCAGTGAACAAGTTACGCAATGATTACGTACTACGGTTCATTTAATTGTATTTACGACGACCGATGTGGCGCAGTGGTAGTGCGGCTGCCTGTGACGCAGAATGTTCTGGGTTCGGTTCTCGGTGGGGCTCTCACAGAGTCTAGTTAGAATATTGCGAAATCTTTAAAACTACACAACGGATTTAGATTTTTTTTATGGAGTGATTCAAGGGAAAGGAAAAAGTTTTGTTAAGTTTTGTTATAAAATTAATACAAACGAAACAAGTGGAAAAAAATCACGCCACCGATGCGATTTGAACCCACGTCGTCTGACTTGCCGGGTCAGACCTGTTAAGCGCTACACCACCGTGGGCTCTAACCCAGTGGCATAATTGTGATCCACTTGTTTCGTTCATTAATTTTTCGTTACTTGACAGGATTGAAAAATACTTTAGGAAATTATACACGTACCATATTGTCACGCCACTGTGCTGACGAATTTTAGACCACTGGTTGCGATTTTGCCTTTTCAATTGAATCTGAAACAATAAGAAGTAGTCATTATGTAATTTTTTACTTATCAAAATACGTTGCGTGATAAGTATAGAAATAATTAAAGTATCACCGCTCGAATACCCTAATTTTGACAGCTTACAAAGACACCTCGACAAAGAAAACTAGCCCATAAGTCATGCCCTTAAATTATAACATGATTTAACAGCTGTCAAGTATGGCTTATTCGAGCGACGACCATGATAGACAGGACAGAGAAACGCAAAAGGCGAATTTCATTAAATATTAGTAACTATCCGTGGTAACTATGTATGATTATAATGTAATCTAAGTAAGTTGGTACCTACAGAAAGTTTCCACATGATTTTGACCAAATAAATGCAACTCTCTGTGGTTGACCAAAACCATGAAATTCTCTCATCTCGTAAAAATGATTCCGTTTTGATTACGTAAGAGGTGTAAGAGATGGACGGACAATACTTGTTAAAAATTACTATCATCAAATGCGAAATTTCTACAGCCACGAGAGAACTAAATCGCTACTGCGGTCACTAAATTACCTACACTTCATTTTACCTACTATATTACGGGACCTTTGTAGATATGTCGGTTGTTAATTTTGTATGGGAGGCCCAATTTTTTTTTCATATTTCGTCCTATGTTCTTTGGGGCCGTCCATTTTAACGTAGCATCCTGTAAAGGTAGTGCAGGAGGCACAGGAATAGAGATGCCCTTAATTCTTACCTATTCAGCAGCTCTACGTTTTAAAAATACCATATTGTTTTTTTTATTCTTATTTTATTTACTGTGACACATGACATTTGAATGTGACTTAACCTAGGATTCGGGCCAGGTTAGCCTTCGGGTTGCAGAGGTCAGATGGCAGTCGCTTGGATGTAAAAACTTGGTTCCACGTCAAATCCCCTAGGTTAGGTAGCCAACCCCGACAGAGAACGGGATAAGGCAGGGAGAATGATGATTATTATTGTAAATTAAAATTTGTATTTCACTCTTTATTTTCATCTTCGAGCAACACGGACCGTGTGTGTTACACGGTCTCCGATACGTTCGTGCCCAGCTATTGTAAACGTTGTTAATCTTCCGAATAATCAGAAGAAGAAGATGAAGAAGAATATGATGAAGAAGAAGGTAAAGAATATGATGAAGAAGACGAAGATGAAGAAGAAGAAGAGGAAGAATAAGAAGAAGAAGAAGAAGATACATATTTCTTGGATCTCTTGCTTTTCCTATTTTTGTTCCTGCGTTTCTTCTTATTTTTAGATGATTTTGAATTCTGTCTTGGAGCCATTTTCATTTCTCCATCTGTTTTTTTGGTCGCCGGGTTGGCGATAGATCCGATGTTGGCTTGATCATTATCTTGATGATACGCTCGGCGCCGCCCACCGGCCCGCCCGGACCACGCAATAATAGAATCAGCAGCTGATTTCAACAATGTAACAGGAGCTTCGCCTATTTTATTCAGAGGTTCTGTTCCTTCTTGAAATAATTTTCCATGAGATAAACCTTCTTGCGGATTAACTTCATTAAATATTTGTTGGTTAAAGCTTTTTTGGATGACTAGAGATCTCTCACCGGAAATGGCGCGAGGTCGAATAGTTTTACTTATTGTAAGTACCAGCATTACGGTAATAAGGTATTTCATTTTAATTGATAAACTACGCTTGTTCAACAAGTAAACGTAAGTAAATTTTGCTTGTAAATAAACAAGCTAAAAATTGATTCGACTGTATCGAAATTGATTGATTCACGTGATTGGATAAAATGCATGAAAATCATCGTCTGTGCCTTAAAGGGTGTTTTAAAATTCTAATCAGCAGCAGAAAATAATATACATTTCTTTTTCAGTAATGGGAAATCTATTGAATCTGGGACTTTGGTAGTGCCTCCCTAGTGAGTAAAAGATATATATTCAGAAAGGATTTTTAAAACATCGTCAAGGAGTTAGTTATAAAATAAAACAGCGTGCAAACGGAGTCGTAATAAACGAATGACTTTTCATATAAGTTTGTACTAAACGTCATCTGTTTCAGTCGGTTACCGTCACACCGCGTTACTCGCAGGTGATATCTGAAAATCAGCGATTTGTCCTCAAAGCAAATATTGACGCTGAGCTATGGCCTTTTGCATTGCTGCGGCACACATGCGTGCCCTGGTCAGGGCCCTGTCGTATATGGTATCTTGTGTGGATTGTTTTAATTATTGTTTTGTAAATTTTTATTTTGGTCTTAATTTAAGTGTTTATGTGTGTGTGACTGTGGCAAAAAATTAACTTTTTATCTATCTATATTTTAACTTTTTGTCGTTAAAACCAGATGGTTGCTATTTGCGATTCACAGTACTTCACAGTATCGTGCGAAGAATCAATAAACACTGCAATGATCTACAAGAAATTACAATACTTATTTCAATTCATCATAGATCATTTTACAGAAGACACGATTCGGGAAAAAAATTCTCTTAACTACATACATACATCCATATATTACGCCTACATCCAGGTAGAGCATAAAAGCCGTAATGAAGACATAGTTAACTAAATATAGCGCTGTAAAAGATTCTAAGGATATATTTAATTAAGTATACCAATTGTATACTAAATAATTACTGTATAAACTATAATAATTTTCGCATGAATATTTTTTTTTAATAAAAAATAAATATTGGGCCTCCCATCCATACAAAGGGACTTATTGACTGGTACACTTTGTATGGGTCCAAATTATATTTTCACTTTTCGAAAATATGTTTCAGACGAAAGTTGTTCAATTTTATGAGTAGAACATACCCTTTAAAAATTTGGCTATATTAAAATGTAAACCCATATTTTTTCAACTGTCAATGGTTTTTTCGCAATTTCTAGTAAATTTTGTCGCCATTGTTTTGTATTTCGCCCTATTTTGAGAGTAACGCGCGTTCTACGTATATAACGTACTATCTCACTACTACGGATATCAATCGCCTGTAGGGAATTATTAAACCTATTTTATAGATAGTGACAGCGATAGTTTTAGTTAAGAGAATTGTTGTTCCGAATCGCGACCAGAGCCGTCACATGGTATTAGTTCGCCAAAAATGGATAAATCATACTTAAAATTGATTTAGTGTCATTGAACAGTGCAATTAATGTCATTCGTATAAAGGCAGAGTATCATTTGTCATAGTTGAAACGAAGCTGTCAAACAAAAATGGAAAATCCATTTTATTTAACCGTTTATTGTACATAATAGAACACAAAAGGACATAACATTGAGAACAAAACACAACAGATCAACTTATTTCTAAATCTCTTCCAGCAGACCTAGGGTAGTGAGATAGCATAAAGTGAGGCAGTTGACGTGTACATGTGATACATATCCATGTTTTAAATAAAAATAAATATATCACGCCTTTATCCCTTGCGGGGTAGGCAGAGCGTTAACGGCCGCACGGTCGCTAATGCCACGTCTGACATTATTGAGGATTGTTTTACAAGGTTGTTTCAGAAAACATGTGTATCACTATAGTGACACGTTGTCAGCCTGTCGCCTAAAAATTGTAATACACCAATACCCTCGAGTCCCTTAGTCGCCTCTTACGACACCCGCGGGAAGGATGTGGGGTGATGCTATTCTAAGCCGGCATCACACGGCACGCCATGTTTTATAGTTTGTAAAATTCTGCTTAACACCTGTGACTGGGAAGGGTGGGAAGGAATGGGGTGATGTTATTCAAAGCCGGCATCACTGACAGCTTAAATGACGCAACCAAAAGTTTGGACAAATTATACTCACTGTGACTTCGTAACAGCTAAAATTAAAATTAAACAAAAGCACATCACAGGAAGTTTAACTGTTAATTTATACATAAGTTGTTTTTGTACAGAATTATTAATGGTTTCTTTGAAATACATCATTATGTAAGTAACCACTGTTTTCATGCGAATTGAGGCGTGCGCGTGCGAAAATTTATAACACGTTTTTTTAAACTATTACAAGTTTAGACTCTTACTTTATTACTTACGTCATTCATGTAAGTTTTTAAAATTTATTGTGTTATTTTCGGACAGTTTTGAACCGTGTAAAAATTGCTATAAAGTATGTTTTAGGCGGATCGCACACAACGCACGACGGAGCGCTAGAACATCGCAGCGATCTTTCAGATCCATGCTAGAAACGTCACTCTTCATACGAAAACCGCTCTCCATGGACGACACTGCGCTAGCGCTGCGTCGACAGCGGTTGAGGGGTTTTAGTATGGGGATTGACATTCCTAGTATGGTGTGCTATCCGCCGTAATCAAAGACAGCAATCGGGACCTACAACATAACGTGCTATCCGAAACACCGAACCGTCTTTCTTGCGGACAATCGGGTGGCTCAGCCCGCAATATCCTAACCAGACAGGGAACAAATTCACAAAGTGATAAATATCAACTCAGTTAGTGACCTACCGAGAATCGAACCCTGAACCTTCTGCGTTAAAGGCAGTCGCACTACCACAACGCCATATCGGTCGGCGGTAGGTAAGTAAGTACTAGAGTTTCGCTTTCGCGAACAAAAATAAACTTTTACTGATTTATAAACGGAAGTTAACACTTTTCCGCTTTTATTCTGTAATTTTCGATCTAAGTTATACAATTTCCGATATTGTTTTATAGGTTATCTAACGGTGCATTGTTTGATAGGTTTAAGTTGCATTTTGTTATTTTTTGTTCATTTATGTAGATTTTATGAAGGAAATAATGAACAAATTGATGTTTTTGCTGATAAATTGAAGCGAATACCGTAATGGGTTATGTATCTCGGCGGGTCGCACACTTGACGCTCGATGGAGCGCTAAAATATCGCAGCGGTCTGTCAGATCCATACTAGAAACGTCACACCTCATACTAAAACCGCACTCGACGGACGACACTGCGAAGGCGCTGCGACAACAACGGTTGAACGGTTTTAGTATGGGGATTGACATTTTTAGTATGGATCTGACAGACCGCTGCGATGTTTTAGCGCTCCGTCGTGCGTCGAGTGTGCGATCCGTCTATATGTGTATAGTAACTAATTTCAAATTATCCGAATCATGAACATTATAATTGGCCGACTACTCGTACTTTTTCAGTGTACTTACTTACTTACTTTAGTAAAAATTATAAACTTGGTTTGTGTCAGTCTTAATCGCTTAAAATCGCAAGTGTTTGAAACAAGAAAAATACACTTAACTATGTAGACCCTTCTAATTCCCTGGTATTAACTACTTTTCGATGAAACGTGCCTTCGACCGTTCGTACGTGGTCGATGTTGCAGCCTTCGAGGTTAAGACTCTCGGTATTATAATCTGGACCCCACACATACACATACACAAAACACGCCTATATCCCTTGCGGGGTAGGCAGATCGTTAACGATCGTAAAATTACGGTCGTTATCGCCACGTCTGACAAGTATTGAGCGCCCCGCCAGATGATTCGTGTATCACTGTAGTGACAGGTTGTCAGCTGCTGTCGCCTAAAGCTGTAATACGTGGTAATACACATGAAACCCTCGAGTCCCTTAGTTGCCTCTTACAACACCCGCGGGAAGAATTGAGGTGATGCTATTCTATGCCGGCATCACACGGCAACAGAGCTGCATAGTATTCGCTAGATGACTGGGTAATTAATAAAATACAAAAGATGTACGCTTAAAACTATTGTCCAAAAATACTACAGACTCCATTTGTAATTTTATGAAATATTTATGATTGAATTAATAAACAGAAAAATGGGATCCCTTTTGTTAGCATAATATTTTTTCCACTGATATGTTTTGGCATAACATGTTACGCATAATTCTTTTTCCCCTATTATATCTTTGTCATAAACATTTTTTCGCATAATATTTATCTTGGCATTATCAATTATTCGGGTCTAACAATTTTTTTATAGAGGTTAGGTTAGGTTAGGTTAGTATTTTTATAGACATTAGGTTAGGTTAGGTTAGGTTAGGTTATTAAATTATGCTTAACGTGTTATGCCTACTATTTTTATGCGTAAGTATCATTAGTTCAATGTATAATATGCCAACCTATGTTATGCCTAATATTTTTATGCGAATATATAGGGAACCCAGAAAAATATGTAGTATACCTAAAGGCAAGTGCTCTGACGCCATCTAAAATAGAGAGATATGACGTCATATATTAACAAATCACGCCTATTTCCCTTGCGGGGTAGTCAGACCGTTAACGACCGTTAAATTATGGTCGTTATCGCCACGTCTGACAAATGTTTGATGGCCGTTTCAAATAAGTCATGTATTACTATAATGAAAATTGCAACACACATAACACCCTCGAGTACCTTAATCGGCTTTTACAACACCCACGGGTAAGAAATATGGTGATGAAATTATCTATTAGTATTTTCATACAAAATATCGTTAAAAAAAGTAGCTCGCCGTAGTATGCCGTGTGATGCCGGCTTACCCCGACTGTAGTCGAAAGTCGGCTTGTAGTCGAAACTCTGTCGGGGTCGGCTACCTAACCTAGGGGATTTGACGTGGAACCAAGTTTTTACACAGAGCGACTGCCACCTGACCTCTGCAACTCGAAGGCCAACCTAGCCCGATGTCTAGGTTAAGTCACATTTAAATATCATCTGAATTCAAATTTTATTTCAATGTGGGTTTCATCACGATGTTTTTCCTTCACCGTGAGCAGTCGGTAAAAACACACGAATAGAAACACATTGGTACCTGGCGGGGATCGAACTCCGAACTCGGGTCTCACGATTGTAACCTAACCATAACCTAACCACTTGGCCACCGACGCGTATGTATAGCCTGAATGACTATAGAAACGACTAATTGCGGCGCTAGAGTGAGTGCACTGATTGCGTGACCAACCTCACTATTATCCGCAATTTACCGACAGCATTGCACGTTGAGTAAGTAAACACTACTATACTACATAATAAGTAGTATTAAACTGTGACTGACGTCTTGAGCATTATCTGTTGTGTACATCGAACATTGATTTATTGGAATTGAAGATTTTATGCGTCACAAAAAGTTATGGTAAGTAATTGTCACAATGTTACAAGTGATCATCGGTGGCCAAGTGGGTAATGCAACGAGAATGATGTATGTTTTTAATAAGTAGTTTCTTCTTCTTCTCTTTCCGTGTGGAACACCGGGTCGCCCAATGACCCAATGTACTCCCTAGTGTGTGAATTTTTCAACCGCCTTGTACAAGTAGCAGGCTTCTGACATGGTTGTATACAACCGCCGTCTAAGTGATCATAGACAGCAACCGGGCACTACGGTTTAACGTGCCATCCGAAACTCGGAACCATGTTTCTTACGGACAATCGGGTAGTTAAGCCCGCAATTTCCTAACCAGAACGGGAACAAATTCACAAGCTGACAAATACCAACTTTGTGAGTGACGGGACTCGAACCCGGAACCTTCTGCGTCAAAGGCAGTCGCACTACCACTGCGCCACATCGGTCGGCATTATTTATACGTAGTAATAAGTTGTCATCATTATAGACGTGGTGGGTTGAATGCCTTCAGACGAAAGTGCCATACAGACAAAACTTTGTTAAGATAAGATGCACGTAAGCAAGATGTGTTGTAGTTAGATATCGTACATCTTAAACGTGCAAGTAGGCAATGCTTTGTGAATTGTAGCCTGTTAGCATCGGGTCGTTGGACGACTCAGTGTTCCATTGGTTCCACGCGAAAAGAGAGAGACAGGTTAATAAAGTATGGACACACATATGTATATAAACTTTAAACAAAAGATATGATTATTATAAAGATATTATTATATGATTAGTACCTACCTACTTACTTTACTAAGAAAATTAGCTATTTATTTGACGACCGATGTGGGGTAGTGGTAGAGCGACTGCCTTTGATACAGAAGATTCCGGGTTCGATTCTCGGTGGGTCACTCACAAAGTTGGTATTTATCAGTTTGTGAATTTGTTTCTGGTCTGGGAACGAAATTGTGGATTGAAAAACCTGATGAGCCATCCGTAAGAAATGGTTCCGTGTTTTGGACGGCACTTTAAGCTGTAGGTCCCGGTTGCTGTTGGTCGTTATACAACCATGTCAGAACCTGCTACTTAGAGAAGACGGTTGAAAAATTCTGATACTATGGTTCATTGGCTCGTTGGACGACCCGGTGTCCCACACAAAAAAAGAAAGAGAGCGCTTTATGTCATGGCTCACGTACGAAAAAAATGTCCTTAATTTGAAAAACTGATTTTTATTAATCAAACATTTTTCACTAGTTCCTATGTATATTTGTTTAATAATGTAATAAAACGATAAAACGTCATGTTGCGAACATCATCATCCTTCGTGCTAGCAATTTCTCTGTCGAACTTTGACAAAAACAACAGTTTTTGTCATGGGAATTTCTGAAATTAGTGTTTCATTCAGGTATAAAGATCAAAATCTACGCGTTAACAATGTGAATTAAATAACATTAGAGTTATAAATAAACAAAGTAAGATGAGAAAAACATTATATAGATTCGCACGTTTTACTACTAAGGCGGATCGCACACTTGACGCACGACGGAGCGCTAAAATATCGCAGCGGTCTGTCAGATCCATACTAGAAATGTCAATTCCCATATTAAAACCGCTCAACCGCTGTTGACGCAGCGCTATCGCAGTGTCGTCCGTCGAGTGTGGTTTTAGTATGGGGTGTGACGTTTCTAGTATGAATCTGTCAGACCACTGCGATATTTTAGCGGTCTGTCGTGCGTTCAGTGTGCGATGCGCCTAAATAGCGCTGGATTACACACATTGACTGTATACGCACTGATGCGTTTCTAACTTGCACTTTTGATTTGACACTTTGATATCTTTTGCTATGGAGCGTGGGTGGCCAAGTGGTTAGGACATCGGTCTTACAATCATGAACCCGAGTTCGATCCACGCCATTTACCAATGTGATTTTTTACTCACGTACATTTCGATACCGACTGCTTTTACGGCGAAGTAAAAAAACATCCTGATGAAACCCACACTTAATTAAAATTTGAATTCAGATGATATTTAAATGTGAACCTAAGATTCGCGCCAGGTTCACCTTCGGGTTGCAGAGGTCAGATGGCAGTCGCCCTGTGTAAAAACTTGGTTACACGTCAAATCCCCTAGGTTACGTAGCCAACCTTGATAGAAAAACGGGATACGGCAAGGAGAAATGATATGTTTTGCTGCCCTATAAAAGATTATTCAGTTCCACATAGCACATTAGGCAATGTTGGAAAATCGACCTATCTTAAGCAGTTGCTTAAAAGACGCGGACATTCCCGCGTGTTTCAAAAATCCCCATATAAAGATCCGCCTGTTGCCACCCCGCTGTCCGCAAAATTCAAGACTGAGGCCTAACAATAGTTAGGCACATACAATAGTATGTGCTCCAAGTATCAAACAGTATAACTCAATCAGCTAAATGAACAGATCTCGTAATGGAAAAATTATGAAATGGCAAAATAAATGTTGCCATTTTGAGATCCTTTTCTGATCTGTTTTTTTTTTATATGTAATAGGCCCGCATTTTTCTGCCATCTCACCTGGTGGTAAGTGAAGTTATAGCAGTGTTATATCTCGATAAGAGAAAGAAACGATTATAACTTATAGCACAGCAAGTTGAAAGCGCACCAGCGGGGATAAGGGCTAAATCGCAGAGATTGCATACATTTACGTTTACATAATGTAAACTAGAGGAAATCTAGAACAAAACCGCGGGCTTTACACAATGCCTTAGCTGAGATGAATCTTTGGTTTCCTGTATTTGTTTGTATGCTAATTTCATTAGTTCAATTTAAATAAATCTTAAGGCACACTCAACTCTGGTACCTTTGAAAAATTCTGACTATTAGGGTTCACCGGGTTGTTGGACGACTCAGCGGCCCACAGAAATAGAAGTTTTATAACATTTGACCTATGTTCTTTGGTAAAAATATTTGTCCATGTGGCAGAAAGGGACTTCCTACAGCCACAAAGGTTCACCTTACCACGCTTGGTAGGCGGATTGGCGAGCGCAGTGCAAGATATTGTAGGTATTAACAGGGAACGCTCCTGCCCGTTCATTTCTTAGTCATGTTTTACGACACCCACAGGTAGAAAAGGGGTGATGCTATTCTTTGCTGGTCGGTCCTATACGGCTCGTGGGAGGGACCACAAAACCAAATTGACACTTAACCATTTACAAAAAATATATAGGAATACAATACCTTTTTATTTAAATTTATTAATTTACCTATCCTATCAAAAAGTTGAGGAATTTCTCCATACTATAATAATAATATAAGTTCATTGTTGATAACTAGCCCATTCCAATTAATTGCGAGTACATACCCAGTTTCTATTTGATATTACTTTAGTAAAAGCATCCACAGGACAAGCCTAGCCTAGTGTGGACGTTTGTGTAAGACAGGTACTTCTCAAAATAGCAAAATGTTATTATCATTTACGTTGTTTACAATAGTTAGTTATAGTTATCAAATGTAAACTGCACTTTGCCTGTGTGCTTGTTTGTCAAATAAAATTATCATTATTATTATTAGCTATATTAATTTTCGGTAGACCTGCCGAACATGCCGATTTTAGAACATAAACCGGAATATTCGGTCCCATCTCTAGAAAAAAGTATTCATCATTGTCCATCACTATATTGTTTACATACTTACAGCATTTTTTGTAAAGTTCTTCCTTCATTCCGTCAATGTGATTGAAAAGTAAAAAAACATGCACACGTTGATGTCTTTCATATGCACAATACGCTGGCACTGTTTTTAAATGTAAATAATAGTATTCTGTTGTTATAAACTTAGGAAATAGTTGAGAAAATATCTATAATAAACACCTGGAAGATCAATATTACAACTAGGTAAATTGTTATCAATGTTAATACTCACAATTATTCCAAAAATCACAGATGAATCACTATTTATTTCGTTATTCAAAATGTCACTTTAAAACACCTTTTTTATTTCAAAAGCAGTCGTTCGCTATTCTGCCAGTGTCTATAAAACGGCCAGTATTTTAAACAGTTCGATTCGTTTATTTCTTTACTTTTGCCGCGTTTGTGTATCGCGCGCGCGCCGCAGCGACTGTCATGTTTTAAGCTCCCTTTCCAGTCTCTTAGTGGGAGACAGCTTAAAATTATAGCATTTTTAGATAGTAAAGTGCAAAGCCCTTTAGGCGGGGAATTCGTTCTACGCACAAGCTCTAGGTATTTCTAGGTAGTGAATAGTGCCTACATTTGTTTCCGGTGTCATAAAATTGCGTAGAGAACGTTTAAGTGGGTATTTATGGTTCAGATATATCTAGTTGGTTTGGGTCATAGTATTAAGTATACTATTGTTTATTCTGTGACCATAGGGTACCTGATGATAGTAAGATGGTGATGGATGATGCTTGAGTTGGTTGAATGAAAGTCTTCGGTAAAGAATACATATATACACATTCAATGGCTTATGTGAATTATACAAGGTGTAAAAAAATTGCTGAAAATCTTTTAAGGAGTGAATCAGTGGAACCAGTCCATTAAACTGAACAACTTTCCCCAAAGAACATAGGTCGAAATAAAAAAGAATTTTGGACTTCCTCTACAAAATTATCGACTAACCAAGTCAATTAGAATGGGATAATGGGAGGTCCAAAAAAATTCTCATACTTCGACCTATATTCCTTGGGGAAAGTTGTTCAGTTTCATGGGCTGGTACACCCCTTAAAGTATTTGCAGCTAATATTTTTGCGCTTTATATACAATGAGCTGAACACTTATAGGCGTAGCGAACTGGCCAGATTATTATGAAATTAAATATGCACAAATCGACAAGAAGATTTTTCCAGACAGCTGATTGACGTGTGCCAGGATATGTGACTAGCTTGTGACGTCATAGTGAATGCACTAAGGAGGTCGCTCTATTAATGGATTCGGAGGGGTTCTTTCTCTTTTTTGTGTGGGACACCGAGTCGTCTAACGACCCAGTGAGTCAGAGTTTTTCAACCGCCTTCTACATGTAGCAGGCTTCTCACATGGCTGTGTAACGACTGCCGTCTTAAGTGATCATAGAAAATGACCGAGACCTACGGCTTAACGTACCATCCGAAACACGGAACCACCTTACTTACGGAGGGGTTTAGAATGGTGGACATGATTTTCGTAAGTCATCAAAATATAAGTACCACATCGCTTCATCGTTGAAAAAAATCAAACTATTCCTATTTAATGCTAATTGGTAAATAAATCTCTAGTAAGTATTAGTTAATAATAGTTATTTGGGGCCATGAGAGTAGCTAGAAAAGCAAAAAAGAAGAAAAGTTTCCATGACATTCAATTCAGGATAGATTCGTCAGGCTCTTTAAGGATGCAAATATTCACCTTCACATCTTTGTACTTACATTTCTCTCTGTTCCAATCACCCTCACCACTCCACGGGCTTCTGTTTTATAAATAAAAACCACTATACCAGTATGCGCCGCCTTTGCGTCCTCATCCGACTGTGGCTGCACTGCTTCTTCTTTTCGTGTGGAACCGATGAACCCTAGTGTCAGAATTTTTCAACCGCATTCTAAAAGTAGCAGGCTTCTGACATGGTTGAGTAATGAATGATTGCCGTCATAGACAGCAACTGGGGGACCTACGGCTTAACGTGCCATCCGGTGGCCAGACAATCGGGTGGTTCAGCCTGCAATGTCCAAACCAGATTGGGAACACATTCACAAAGTGATAAATAAATATCAACTTGTAAGTGACCCGCCAAGAATCGGACCCGGTACCTTCTGCGTCACAGGCAGTCGCACTACCACTGCGCCACATTGGTCGCCATCGGTCGATGTGGCTGCACTGCTCTCTCTCTCTCTTCGTGTGGGTTACTGAATCGTCCAACGACCCAATGAACCCTAGTGTCAGAATTTTTCATCCGCATCTACAAGTAGCAGGCTTCTGACATGGTTGAGTAACGACCACCGTCGAAGACAGCAACAGGGACCTACGGCTTAACGTGCCATCCGAAACACGGAACCATCTGACAAGCTTATTACTAACGCTACTCGCCACACCGCTCGCCAATTCTGTAGCCCCACGATAATAGCCATGGCCAATTCACTTTCTCATTGCTCTTCGCTTTTCATCCGCGACAGGCCCTTACGCGTACTATATCATGCCGTCGTATGTCGTCCGTGTGCGCAGAGCCTTACAAGTCAGACTAGTTACGCGTGTGGCCGCGCCCTTACGCTGGTATGTTGTAAAGAAAGCACAGCACTGAGACTAGCCTAATATAAAATATAAAGCCTAGTATAGTGTCAAAAAATACTGTAAATATTTTTACCAGTCCATGAAACTGAACAACTTTCCCCAAGGGACATAGGTTGGGATGAAATTTGTTTTTGGATCTCCCATACAAAATATTCAGCCGAGCGAGTCATACGCCCTAAAATACTTGCAGCAATTTATTTAGACCTTATTTATACAGGATGTTAGAAAAAATACTGACTTTCTTTCAAGGGGTGAACTAGCCCATGAAACTGAACAACTTTCCAAAGCAACATAGGTCGAAATAAGAAAAAAAAATTTTGGACCGCACATACTACAACCTGACTCAGCCGGCTGGTACATTTTGTATGGCAGCTCCAAAAATTTTTTATATTTTGACCTATGTTGCTTGGGGAAAGTTGTTTAGTTTCATGGGCTGGTTCACCCCTTGACAGGAAATCAGTCCTTTTCCTAACATCCTGTATAGGTATTTTGTAATGGCCACTTTTCGTTATACTTCCCTCTTAAAAAGTTTAACTTAAATTGTTGCAAGACTAGGAACTATCTTAAAATAATGAATGAAAATTATACTACAGACCGCAGCAACAACCACAGCTCATTGTAAAACAAAAAGATGTCATAAGCTACATGTTACAAAACACACACACAAATCACGCCTTCATCCCTCGGGTAGGCAGAGCGTTAACGATCGTAAAATTACGGTCGTTATCGCCACGTCTGACAAGTATTCAGGGCCCTTTCAGATGATTCGTGTATCACTGTAGTGACAGGTTATCAGCCTGTAGCCTAAACTTGTAATACACATGAAACCCTCGAGTCCCTTAGTTGCCTCTTGCAACACCCGCGGGAAAAAATGGGATGATGTTATTCTAAGCCGGCATCACACGGCATCATATTTAAAATGGCAGCCACAGCAGCCCACTGCTGGACACAAGTCTCCTCCAATAGGATAAGCTGTGATTTGTGTATGTGTGTGTGTTAAATATGATTTTCCACCGCAGACTGGATTTGAACTTGAGACTTTCGCCATTAGTACCTACTGGTCTCCCATCTGAGCTACTGCGGCTCAATCGTTGCTTGCGAAATATACATATGCAAGCCTAACTTGTAAAATAACGTGCCATTACTAGTAAGAGTGCATATACCTTTAAAACCATTATTTTTCGAGTGGGACACCGATTCGTCCAACGACCCAATCAACCCTAGTGTCAGAATTTTTCAACCGCCTTCTACAAGTAGCAGGCTTCTTACATGGTTGTGTTATGACCGCCGTCTAAGTGATCATAGACAGCAACCGGGACCTACAGCTTAACGTGCCATCCGAAACACGGAACCATCTTTCTTACGGACAATGGGGTGGTTCAGCCCGCAATGTCCTAACCAGACTGGAAAAAAATCACAAAGTGATAAATATCAACTTTGTGAGTGACCCACCGAGAATCGAACTCGTGAACTTTCTGTGTCAAAGACATTCGCTCTACCACTGCGCCACATCGGTCGTCAAAACCATTACGTGTTAATCTCATGTTGTATAAGTATTTGTCTTAGAAATTAGAATGCACACGACGCCTAAGAAAGTTAATCCTTTCTTTGAAAACTGCTTTTCATACATAATCTTTTGTGAAAGAGAAAAACAGCTTTTTTTAATAAGCTGATGGTTTTATGACATTCATACACATAGGTATATACACACATACACAAATCACGCCTTTATCCCTTGTGGGGTAGGCAGAGCGTTAACTATCGTAAAATTACGGTCGTTATCGCCACGTCTGACAAGTATTGAGGGCCCCTTCAGATGATTCGTGTATCACTGTAGTGACAGGTTGTCAGTTTGTTTTATTCTTGTTTTCTTTCTTCGTTGCTGAGCCGAGCACACTGAGAGAACTAATATTTTACTTTTTTTTTGTGATAACTGCCAGTCCCTCAACCCTTTTAGTTCATTGTTGACAGTTACCAAAACTACAGCCAGAACAGTCCACATGGGTATTCCACGGTGCTCATACAATGTGATGATGATCTCTCCGACCGATTTCGGCCATGGCGACCACTCCGACTCCTAATCAGATCGGCGCTGATGCGCCCGGAGATGGCTATTGTAGCCTATTTTGGCAGTAAACTCCCGTGCACAGTGTGGACACGTGAGTTTTCCATTTACATAATTATAGTTAATGGCTACGGGTGGACGGGCCTTTAACTCATCGCGCTTAGCGTAGAGGTCTGCTTTACGCTGTTCCTCAAACTCGAGAACTTGCCTCTTAACCATCCCGCGCCATTCGGGGCGCTGTGCTGCCAGACCCTCCCATTGAGTGGGTTCAATGTTGCATCTTTTCATATGTCATATGAGTGTAAAAGGTGAATATATTCGGTGTATTTTGTATTCCGTGTGATGCCGGCTTAGAATAGCATCACCCCACATCCTTTCCGCTGGTGTCGTAAGAGGCGACTAAGGGACTCGAGAGTATTCGTGTATTGCAATTTTTAGGCGATAGGCAGACACCCTGTCACTATAGTGATACACATGTTTTCTGAAACTACCTTGGAAAACAATCCTCAAAAATGACAGACGTGGCGATAGCGACCGTATTCTTACGGCCGTTAACACTCTGCCTACCCTGAAAGGGGTAAAGGCGTGATATATGTATGTATATTGTATTCAGATAACTTAATTTATTTAAAACATGTCAATATAAACCTAATACAATTATAAAATTAAAATTAAAAGATTTCAGTCAAAGATCCCACCCCGTGTCATTCCCGGCGCAAAGGTTCCCATCACACTCGCCGCGTTACCGCGTTGAATGGCAATGGAAAGCCTTTGCACCAAAAATGACTCGGAGCGGGGGTCACAACCTCTCTCCCTCAGTCGGCAGCCGATATCTTTAATGAAGGCTTTAGCTTCACTGCCCCAGCACCCAGCTGTCTCCACAGCGAAAGGAATAAACAGATACCTCTGCTCTAGAGCAGAGTATTTTTCCCTCTTCCTCAAAGCTGCTAGTTCAGCAGCTGCACCAGCCGATCTGGTGGTGCGACCAAGATGCGAAGCCGCAAACGTGCTGACACATGTCGCGTCCCACAACAGATAACTACCACAGAGCAAACAACATGTTTAGATTAAGTGAAATAGTTTCGAGTACCTAGTTAATTTAATAGTTAATTACGTAACGCGGATGTGACCGGTTATGTAGTAAGCTAGTTAGATACATGTAAGTTAGTTTTTTTTACTAATTCCGGAAATCACCGGAAAGAGGTCGTGAGAACCTATTAAAATATTAATATGCACACATCACACCTTTATCCCTTGCGGCGTAAACAGAGCGTTTTGGGGGTCGTAATGACAGATTGTAAGCAAGTTAAATAGTAATACACCATGTAATACACATACATACATACACAAATCACGCCTTTATCTCCTTGCGGGGTAAGCAGAGCGTTAATACATATACATAAGTCCCCTTTAATGTAAACCGCGAGAAAGAAATCGGTTTAGGTGATGCTATTCTAAGCCAGCATTAAATAAAATTTGAATTCAGATGATATTTGAATGTGACTTACCCTAGGATTCGGGCCAGGTTACCCTTCGGGTTGCAGAGGTCAGATGGCAGTCGCTTTGTGTAAAAACTTGGTTCCACGTCAAATCCCCTAGGTTAGGTAGCCGACCCCGACAGAGAACGGGATAAGGCAAGGAGAATGATGATTCTAAGCCAGCATTACAATACATGCCTATGATTCAAATAACAATAACTTATTTTTTTTTTAATGTAGCCGCCTTCAAAGAACATGATGTAAAAGTGTGATCCTCCATTTTTTATCGGCCTAAAACCTTCTCCTACGTCTGACATAATATTTTGCTGAAAACCGCATCGAAATCGTTACAATCGAACGCGAGATAATCGGTGACAAACATACATATTACATACATACAGACATGTCAAACTGAGAACCTCAATTTTTTAAAGGTTTATGCAGTAGGAAATATCCGGGTCGCTTGTAGTAAGTAGGTAAATATGACAGGCAGACTCAGGCATGGTAAATGAGGTAATCTTTAAAATGATATTTTGCATGGAAATACGATGGCGTCAAAATATTATTTTTCTGTTAAGTAATTCAAACTACCGTGTGATTCCGGCTTAGAATAGCATCACCCCATTTCTTTCCCGTGGGTGTCGTAAGAGGCGACTGAGGCACTCGAGGGTTTTAAGTGTATTGCAATTTTAGGCGACAGGCTGACAACCTGTCACTATAGTGATACACGACTTATCTGCAACGACCCTCAAATATTGTCAGACGTGGCAATAGCGACCGTATTCTTACGGCTGTTAACGCTCTGCCTACCCCGCAAGGGATAAAGGCGTGATATATATATGTATGTAATTCAAACTATGAATATTTCTAAAAACTAAAAAATTAGTAGGTATGTAGTATTTTTGGACAATGGTTTTAAGCGTACAACTTTTGTATTTTATTAATGACCCAGTCATCTAGCTAATTATTGCAAAATCCTGCCACATCCCGCCACCAGAGTCTAATTAGAGTCGACATGGCTTCATTCCATTTAAAACGGTTAAGTAATTACGCGAACACACGTGTTGGGTAACTATATCCTGTTTGTTTAGTTAAAATTATGTGTGAAATTCATCCCACTAATATTAGAAACTAGCGGGTGCCCGCGGCTCCGCCCGCGTGGAAGTCGGCTTTAATCCCGTAGCATCCCACAGGAACTTTTTGGGATAAAAACTATCCTATGTCTTAATCCAAGAAACCCCCTACTGCGGGAAGAAATGGGGTGATGCTATTCTAAGTCAGCATCACACGGAGGACTGAATCTACCTGGTACATACGGGTAATTGCCAAAATGGGGCACAAATGAGCGACCTCCGCGACCCCGCCGGGTCATACCATCCCTTCTTCTACTTAACTATATTCTTATTATTTCGTATGAGACATCAAGTCGACGAAAAACCCTTTAAACCAATGATATGTTGTTAAGTAGGTAGGTATTAGTTAAAAGCCTTCACAAAAAATGCCGTGTGATGCCGGCTTAGAGTAGCACCACCCCACATCCTTTCTGTGGGTGTCGTAAGAGGCGACTAAGGGATTCGAGAGTATTAGTGTATTACAATTTGTAGGCGACATGCTTTCAACCTGTCACTATAGTGATACACATATTTTCTAAAACAACATTGGAAAACAATCCTCAAAAATGTCAGAGGTGGCGATAGCGACCCTATTCTTGCGGCCGTTAACGCTCTGCCTACCCCGCAAGGCATAAAGGCGTGATATATGTATGCACAAAAATCTTCAAAGTCCGTGGGAACTATCATTAACGTAACAACTCATGACTAGATTCATTTGGATATTACCGGTTACTCAAAAGCGGTTATTCCGGTTCGTACGAAAGTTTTGGCGCCAGAAATTGACAGGTTGTCATTGTTATTTGTTTTTTTTTATTTGACAGTATAAGCATTTAGCTAAGGAATTAAGTTTTTTATGCTGTTTGTTTTTTGACGTGGTTGCCGTGTGATTTCGGCTTAGAACAGCATCACCCCATTTCTTTCCCGTGGGTGCTGTAGCAGGCGACTAAGGGGCTCGAGGGTTATGTATTGCAATTTTCGGCGACAGGCTGACAACCTGTCACTATAGTGATACACGACTTAACTGAAACGACCCTGAAATATTTGTCAGATAGTAACGATCGTGGCGATAACGATCGTAATTTTATAACCGTTATAACGCTCTGCCTACCCTGTAAGGGATAAAAGCGTGATTTTTGTATGTATGTATGGGTGTAGTAAAAGGCGACTAAACGATGAATCCAGGGAACGGACAGCAGCGTTCTCTATGAATATCTACAATATCTTACACTGCGCTCGCCAATCCGCCTGCCACGCGTGGTGAGTATGTCAATACTCCCCAATATTGGAGGAGGCCCATGTCCAGCAGTGGACTGTTGTGGCTGTAGAAGTAGAAGAAGATACCCGAATATTAGACTAGGTAGCTCTATACAGGGGTAAGAGACGGTGTAACGAAAACTTTGCAGGCGTGTTCAGACCATGAAACTGAACAACTTTTTCTATGGGGGCTATGTTTTCTAAAAGAAATTGAATTTCCATACATAATTCCCGATCAGCTGAGTAACTCGAAAAATATGTATGGGAACTCGAAAACACTTTTTCGTGTCCCAACATAGATCCCATATAAAACTTGTTCAGTTTCATGGTCTGATAACGCCTGCAAAGTTTTCGTTACACCGTCCCTTACACCCTGTATATGTAGTCAATTTACAAGTTAAATAACATGTTACACTATACTGCCTACAGGTAGGTTTATGACGTACAGACAAACGGGTGTAACGCGTCTGTTTACTATTATTACACGACAAGCGACGCCGCGGGCGAAAGTAAGTGGGGCGATCAGATTTGTTTATTATTCTACACGGAGGCGCAGATAGAGCTAGAAATGTTGTAGACATTTCTATACAGGGTTTAAAAAAATGTGCAAATATTTTAAGTGGTGAACCAGCCCATGGAATTGAACAACTTTCCCTACGAACATAGGTTGGCCTAAAGATGACCTTACATATTTTTTATTGTATGCCGTGTGTGTGATGCTAGCTTAGAACAGCCCATTTTTTCGCCGTGGTTGTCGTAAGAGGCGACTAAGGGACTCCAGGGTTTCATGTGAATTAGAAATTATAGGCGACTGGCTGACAACCTGTCACTATAGTAATAGGTACAGTGTGGCAAAAACGGCAAAAAAGAGCAGAGAAAAAATGAGTACGCCACTTTTTTCGCGATATGTCAAATCAGATGCACTTAAATATGGCAACAATTTTTATAGAATTTTTTACTTCTATTTTATTCCGTCCCAAAGACTTTTTTGCCAGATTTTACACGAAATATCTGAAACGGCCCTTAATATTCGTCAGATGAGGCGATAGCGACTGTATTTTTACGATAATCGTTGACGCTCTGCCTGCCCCGCGAGGGATATTGGCGAGATATATGTATGTATGTATGTTAGTTTTATTTGTATTTGAGAATGTAATATTTGAATTAAGATGATATTTTAATGTGACTGTGATTTTTTTTATATTAACCTGGGATTCGGGCCAGGTTAGTCTTCGGGTTGCAGAGCTCAGATGGCTGTCGCTCTGTGTAAAAACTTGGTTCCACGTCAAATTCCCTAGGTTAGGTAGCCGACCCCGACAGAGAAAGGGATAAGGCAAGGAGGATGTGTGTAAGTTATTTTTATTTCTGGTTCAAACTATATCACAAAACCAGCAATTTAACTCGACATTTAAACAGGGTAACTGGAAAATTGATGCATTCCTTTCAAGGGATGAACCAGCTCATGAAACTGAACAACTTTCCCCATGGAAATTAGGTCGAAAAATGAAAAAAAAATTTGGCCCACCCATACAAAATCACCGACCGACTAAGCCAATTTGTATGGGAGGACCAAATTTTTTTTTCATATTTCGTTTATGTTCCATGAGGAAAGTTATTCAGTTTCATGAGCTGGTTCATCCCTTGAAAGGAATGCATCAATTTTCCAGTCACCCTGTATATACTACCATTCGATTCTAATACTTTCTTCGCTCTATGCACTTGCAAACGCTTAATTAGTTGGATAGTAAAGCAAGTGACTGTTCGATCTCGGATTATCTAGGTGTATTACGCAATATATAGAAAGTCCAGTGCTATTTGGATCATACTTTAATGCTCTACTAGAACGGTTACGAGTTGCAGAGCGGTGGAGACGATAATGGCTATGTTATGGGGTTTTATGTAAGGGGTTCTCGATAAATGATTCAAATTAACGGAAAACAAGATTCCGAGATCCGATTAGAAGAATTTAACAGATTATATTGAGTTGGTCCTAGTGTTATATCTAATTGTACAGTTCATTTTCGATATGGTGCAGTGGTAGTGCGTCTGCCAGCCACTCAAAGGTTCCGGGTTCGATTCTTGGTGGGACACTCACGAAGTTGATGTTTGTCTCTTTGTGAATTTGTTCGTAGTCTGGTTACGACATTGCAGGCTGAACCACCTGACTGTCCGTAATAAAGATGGTTCCGTGTTTCGGAGGGCACGTTAAGCCGTAGGTCTATGATAACCTACACGGCGATTTAAATTTTAATTTCTATGAGGTAAACTCTTTTTTAGGTAGGTAAGGTCAAACTATATGTGGTAAACTTTTGCCATTTTATTTCTTGGGGAGAGTTGTTGAGTTTGACCTGTAGAACTTAGCGTTTTAGGGGAAATCCACCGTTAGTTTCAGTACCACCCCATGTAATTAATGAGAAATTTTTAATCTGTTCGTTTAGTTCCTAGTCAATGGTCTCTTGTGAGATGCGAATTAAGTATCTAAAAACTCAGCTGTGATTTGATTACCCATACCTAGATAATTTCCTCACCTCAATGTAAAAAAGCTTCGAGCAACACGGTTTTCCATCCCGTTCCGGCTCTAAGGCTGAGTTGCTCGAAGTAAAAAAGCGCCAACAGCGCCACCTAGTACGGAATAGGGAATAGTGCATGATTTTTTTTTGTTCACAGGACTGGCAAAGGTCTTTAGATCATACAGCCTAGTCTTCAGTAAATGTGGAATAGTGCATGCTTTAGACGTATTTCGTTCTGAAACAGAACCCTTCACAGAACAGAATTTTCTACCACATATTATAATAGACCGTTCCGTCATAACCGTTTTATATGTTGATTTTTTAAAGGAACTATCCCGAATGGGCAGCATTATTGTTTGTATCTCTATCAAAATGTATGGCTATGCATTTGTAGTTTTTTGTTAAATTAACTTCTTTTCGCCGCTCGGTCGCTTGTTTCGTTCGCTTTAGGACTCTGGGTTTAAGTTTAATCTAACTTGTAACCCACGGTGTTGTATGGGTTTAAAAAGCTACTTCCTATGGGAATATTCGGCGCGAACTCTACTTATTATTGTCAGTCTTTATCGTTGTTACCCACTTTTGATTTAGTTGACAAAACGAGTACATGAAATACGGTACCTACCTACGTGGTGCCGACAAAAACACTAACATCAATATAGCGCACCCAGTGAGTGAAGTGACAGTGACAGCTAGCTACAGAACATAACACAAGAATGGATTTATAGGAAGTCAAGCGTACTTTCTTTCTCTAATTCGTATTTTGAGTTCTACAGTGCCTGTAAACAAATAATAAGAATGGAAGTTTCGTCGAAACACGAGAAAAATAAGCCTTTGGCGCCAGACGTCGCCGTGAGTGCAGTTTTAGTGCCGAGTCAAGAGCTGCCTGCTGAAACACCCATAGTTTCAGGATATGATTGGGAAAGTGGCACGGATTACAACAAAATCCTCGAGAGTTACGCACGGTCTGGCTTCCAGGCCACGAGCTTCGGCCAGGCCGTCGCTGAGATCAATAAAATGCTCAAATGTCGGTCCATTGCTTTGACTGAAGATACCAGCGACCCATACGAGGAAGACGTGTTTATCAAGAAAAAAACCAACTGTACTATATTCCTAGGATATACTTCCAACATGATATCATCCGGATTGAGAGACACAATAAGATTTTTAGTAAAAAATAAACTTGTTGATTGCATTGTGACTACCGCTGGTGGAGTAGAGGAGGATTTTATTAAATGCCTCGCCCCCACTTATGTTGGCGACTTTAATCTAAGTGGAAAAGTGTTGAGAACCAGAGGGATCAACAGGATTGGAAATCTGTTAGTACCTAACGACAACTACTGCCGTTTTGAGGAATGGGTGACCCCGTTACTTGATGAAATGCTAGAAGAACAAGTACGAGAAGGAACGGTTTGGACCCCTTCTAGGATCATAGCCAGATTGGGTGAAAGAATCAACGATGAATCATCTGTATGCTATTGGGCCTGGCATAACAATATCCCGATCTTCAGTCCAGCTTTAACCGATGGCTCTTTAGGTGACATGATGTACTTCCACTCATACAAACGTCCCGGCCTCATTATTGATATACTCGGAGACTTACGAAGACTCAATACAATGGCTGTTAAAGCAAATAACACTGGTATGATTATATTAGGAGGTGGTGTTATAAAGCACCATATCAATAATGCGAACTTGATGAGAAATGGGGCAGATTTTGCTGTGTACGTGAATACAGCAAGTGAATTTGATGGATCAGATTCTGGTGCAAGGCCGGATGAAGCCGTGTCTTGGGGTAAAATCCGACCAAACGCTACACCAGTAAAGTTGTATGCTGATGCTACTTTGGTCTTTCCTTTGCTTGTCGCACAAACTTTTGCAAAGCATTATTTTAGCAATAAAAAGAATGTTTAACCTTTTGCACGCCAGAGTTTTTTTACGTCGGCACACCCCCGACGCCAAGCATAGAAAAATGTGAAGATGGTAAAAACTTATCGGCAAGCAGCCCGGTGTCTTAAACAAGACAGAATTTAAGTTATAAAAATAGGTAAATTTGGACTACTTTAGTCGTCAGTGGCGTCGTATGTACGCGAGCGTTTGGCAACTATAGTGGTCATTGGCGTTCAAAAGGTTAAAAAATCTATTGTTTTTTTACTGTTATCAATAAATTTTATGAACCATTGAATTTTATAAAACTTAAAGCAACTTTTATTTTAACTTACCCTTAAAATTATGCTAAACATAATAGGTAGATCTACTTTCTAGCATAGAATAAGTAGGTCTCCAGGTTTATCCATAATAGGTTCCTACTCTATCTGATTTATTTAAAACAAAAAAAATCCTCATCAAAAACAAATTAAAATCATTTTTAACAAATAAAGCGTATTACAGAGTAAACGAGTTCTATAAAGACAAAATGAAACAACACACGATCACCTAAACCAAAGAGTACTAACTAGAACCACTTTCTTATCGGTCGCCCATAAATAGGCGTACCTACTCTTACGCTGTAATTCTGGTTATAAAAGACATAGACGCGTGCTAATTAATTTTAAATTAGGACATTATTATATTATTTCGCATGTTTTGTAATACTTAAATTTAACTCGTATTTTAATTTTTTTATTAATTTGCAGTGCCCTCAAAAGGGCGTCATATGTGATACCACAGAGAAAAACTAAATATACGTGATACACTATTGTAATATTAGATCTTAAGATACCATGTGATAAGCAAATAAATGAATGATGAATTATTTAGGACATCATAAATTAGAGAGAAGTCACGTGGTACTATTATTATTTAAGTTAATAAATTTTTTGTTACTTTTTATAAAATCTCCATACCAATATTTTATTGTATGAAATAGCTTCTTTTGTCGCCACCTGTTATTGAGTAGCGGAACTACTTTTTACAGCGACATCTATATTTATTTTCTTGTACTGATTAGATACGTTCCGAAACTAGATTTTCGTTTCAGAACGAAACTGTCAAAATTGCCGTGAAGTTAGCTCCTGTCTGGGCTACTTACATATGCATTTGTGTGCGTCTGTGAAAAATGATCTCCTTTGTGTGTGAAAAGCTTTTCTGAGCTTTTTGCTTGTGTTGAACCAAGTTGAACATTCTGAGCAACTTCACGGTATTCTAGTTCGCTTAGCGCCGCTTCGCTGATCGTCTGTGTTTTTTGTTTACATCCTGATCAACCAAATAAACTTGTTTTTTAACGGTCTTTTAAATTAAAAAATGTAGTTGGTGTTGGTATTCGAAATTTAAACTTGAACGAGGTGTAGTGTAGTTTCGTGTGAATTTTCTCAAGATGTGTATGTTACGAGCTTTGTTGGTCCTTGCGCTGTTTTCGACCGGTAAGTTGCATTTGCATCCTGTGATCCTTTGCGCTATTTATAGATTGCTACGGTCATTGGGAGATATTTGTTGCGAGAATGCATAATTCTAAGTTAACATGGTATTCTTCCTTTGAAGTCTAAATAGTGAATGTGAATACAAAATAAGATAAACAGAGAAAGCCGTTTGATGTGTGTTTATGCTTAACATGAATGAACCGACAAAGTAGACAGGATGTCATTATCCTATAAGTGGTATTTATTTAGAAGATAAGAATAAGAAAAAGTTTATAAGTAAGAGTTCTGAAATTATTCCTCACTCAAACTCAACATCTCTTATTGGAAATGTTGATTCTTATCTTATTACACAAAGTTGCCGTGTGATGCCGGCTTAGAATAGCATCACCCTAAGTCTTTCCCGCGGGTGTCGTATCAGGCGACTAAGAGACTCAAGGATTATAGGTGTATTACAATTTTAGGCGACAGGCTGACAACCTGCCACTGTAGTGATACTTACACCATTTACAATGAGCCCTCAAAGTTTTGTCAGACGTGGCGATAGCGACTGTGTTTTTACGGTCGTGAATGCTCTGCCTAGCCCGCAAAAGATAAAGGTGTGATATATGTATGTATTACACAAAGTTAATAAATTGAGTAATCTAAAAATGAGAAGCCTGCCCAGCAGTAAGAGCCTGTACACACAGTAGACGACACAGTCTTGAGACAGATAGGGATGTGCCGTTGTCAAGACTAAGGCCCAAGTGGAAATATTCCCAAATAAAGTAGTGACCGGAAACATTACAAATTGCTAAGAACATATCAGGATAGAGGATTTTCCGCGAGGATAAGAACTTTTTTATCATATCCTTTCGCTATACATATATTTTCCTGCTTAATCTTAGCTTAAACGCTGGAGGTAAATACAAATCATTTATTTCAAATCAATTTTTTTTTACAAGACAAGCAAAATAATGGTTCCAACAGTAGGCAAGGCTTGTATTGTGGGCAACCGAAGCACAAAGTAATAAAAATAATGATAGCCTTTATATACTGAGATCATTTCCCTTCATTAATTACATTTCACAACATTTCATAAAGTTTATTTAATTAAGTTCATAATTTAGAATTAAAATCGGCGATAATATATATTCGGCGACATTAATTTGTTTTATTATGCAAGACTCATTGTTAGCCCATGTATGGACATTATCTTTTCCTAAAAAATATTTCTACAGGCAAGTTCTTCGTCTGTATACACACTACTTAAATTATTCGTATTAACGGGATTATCACCACGATTATGTTTGTTTTTACCTCCATATTTCAAAGCGCTCCATAATCACAAGTAGACTGCAAAATATCAAGGTAAAACAAACATAATTGTGGGGATAATCCTGTGAATACTAATAATTTAAGCGTTGTGAACAACCGCGAAAATCTCGTAATATATATTGAATACACACTATCAGTATTTGGAGGGCTATCCATTACACTCACAATAGATTTTTAAAATATAACTTGTTGATTATTTTTCTATTTACTATAAGTGTGTACTGAGTATTATAAACGATTCCAACAAATATTATCCCTTATTATTGCGCTGCTTGTATCAGACATTGTTTACTGTTTATTTATTTTTTACAAGGTACCTAGTGAATTTTACATTTAACTTTTTGTAAGTCTTTGTAAAACTTGTACGTTAGTATATTAGTTTTTCTCTGTGGTAAAACATAGAAAAATGTAGGACACATTTTTCTATTTCTTATAAATTTTTTATGTATCTAGTGTAAATGCGGCTCTGATAGACTAAAAAATTAAAACTAGCCCCTAACGCACTGCCTCGGGGCTGGCCAAGCTAACCAAACAGCATGTTACATGCACCCTAAGCTTATTTAACTTACAAACCATTAAGTGTAATACGAGACATGGTTTGTGTGACTAAGTACCTACTACTTACTGGTAACTTAACATGATACTTAGCACTGGACTTGTAAAGCAAGACATTGCTAAGGGTACAAGAATTAATAACCAGCCCATACTGAACAACTGAATATGAAAAAAATTTTGGACTTCATACAAAATTACTGACCACTAGTCAATTTGTATGGGAGATCCAAAAAAAATTCTCATATTTCAACCTATGTTCCTTGGGGAAAGTTGTTCAGTTTCATGGGCTGGTTCACCCCTTAAAATATTTGCAGTAAATTTTTTATACCCTGTATCATACACACATCTGACAGACCGCTGCGTTACGGATGCGTTATTCTAGCGCTGGGTTATGATAAAGCCCTTAGAGTAAACTAAACGTCCTACCAGAATCAAGCCCGTTTTATGATAGTAGCGTTATAGTGCAACACTACATAAATAATAAATAAATATCTTCAAATTGTACATTTCTTTTTATCATCAAATTCAACCGCCATTAATCCACCAGTAAAACAAAATTCGAAACGCAAAAATCCCTTTCTCGTAAAAACGAAGTAACCATAAAATTCTTAAACAGGCTGAATACCCGCGCCGGTTAAAAAAAACCGCGAAAACGTAAATAGCGCCATCTACTTAACCTCACCATTCGTATTGCGTATCGCAATCAAGAAATCAACGCCTAACAATCCTTACAGAGAGAAAAAAGAAAGGAAGAAAAAAAAACAGCTACCCGAATGCGAAATTCCCATCTCTCACTCGATAGGTAAGGTATATTACTATGTTGTAAATATATTTAGCGATTTTCGATATTATTGTAATATTATTAACCGACATAACCTACCCATTAATTCATTGGTCAATGAACTGTAGCTATTACTTAAATTTTTCATTTGTGAAGTTTTTTCATCAAAATTTGCCCAATAGTGCCTAGAACCTAATTAGTCCTATCCAATCCACTAAAATACACACTGATAAGTGATAACCTATAGTAATTTAACCCTCCTTTATTCCTGTAGTCGGGTAAAAAGAGTATACCTAAAACAGGAGGCTCAGGGTTTGCCTCCCCTGCACCCGGGCGCCGGGCAGGGGCGCGCAACTATAAAACCCGACATATTTACGAGCTCATTCTCCCCCAGGTTTTGCGAGAGGCTTAAACTATGCGATGAAGCGGATATGAAACAAAGATGGCGCGTATTCATTATGATTAATTTGGCAAGTTTTGTTGCGCGATATATTGTGTAGAGTTCGCGCCGCGAAAGAAGTCCCGCGATAAGCGCTTCAATGACCCTTAATCCGACGTAGTGGAGGGAATTACGGATCGCTCCCATACTAAACCCATTTTTTTTTTGTGGAGCAATGAGCTTCATCTAATATGTTCCTTGAGTAATTCTAAGCATTTCTAGTCCGGGAGACAATAAAAAAGTTTAGTCTGGTCGGGGAGGGGGGGGTACAAAGATGGCCGCCACCCGTCATCTTAAAAAAAAGTCTTTTTTCGTTCCGGTGGCTACTATGGCAAGATTGGTATCATTTTCGTATAAACCAAAGACGTAAAATTCATTTCTGATATAAGGATTTTAAAATTCCATAGTAATATACAAATAAAACGTAAAAACGTGAAAATTTAGGTTGCAGATTTTTGCTTTGAGAGATAATAACTTTTGTATTGTAACAAAAAAATCCTAATAAAAAATACTATAATAAAGCGTAATTCATGCAGATTTTATAAATATATAGTTTATGCTACATCTTCATACAAAAAGATGCTGAAAAAAATTATAACCGCAGTGGTGTATGCGCGCGTACTCATGTCGCATTCGCGGAGGGAATTACGGATTTAACAATTGTTTTTTTTTTGGCGCTATGAATTTCATCTTATATGTTCCTTGAGTAATTCTAAACATTTCTAGTCCGGGAAATAATAAAAAAGTTCAGTCTGGTCAGGTAGAGGGGGGTACCAAGATGGCCGACACCCGTCATCTTAAAAAAAATCTTTACTTGTCTTGTTGGCTACTAGGGCAAGATTGGTATCATTTTCGTATAATCCAAAGACGTAAAATTCATTTCTGATATTAGGTTTTTAAAATTCCATAGTAATATTATCAATAAAACGTAAAAAAGGTTCTTAATTATTTAGGTTGCAGATTTTTGCTTTGAGAGCTCATAACTTTTGTATAGTGACAAAAATGTCCAAATAAAAAATACTGTAATAATCCGTAGTTTATGCAGATTTCGAGAATATTCACATGTAATAATGTTCTATTGTAAAAATATTGTGAAATAAATAAATTACTGCAACCCAGAAGGGTAACTTTACTTGCGTTAGGCGGAATTTATCTTTCAAAATGGTCGAGTAGGTTCATAATACTCGTGTATCTTATGTTAAAGTGATGATGATGATGATGATGATCTCTCCGACCGATTCCGGTCATGGCGACCACTTTGACTCCTAATCAGATCGGCGCTGCTGCGCCCGGAGATGGCTATTGTAGCCAATTTTGGCAGTAAACTCCCGTGCACAGTGTGGACGCATGAGTTTGCCAGTTACATAATTATAGTTAATGGCGACGGGTGGACGGGCCTTCAGCTCATCGCGCTTAGCGTCGAGGTCTGCTTTACGCCGTTCCTCAAACTCGCGGTCTTGCCTCTTAACCATCCCGCGCCATTCGGGGCGCTGTACTGCCAGACCCTCCCATTGAGTGGGCTCAATGTTGCATCTTTTCATGTGTCGTTTCTGAACATCTTTATATCTGAGGAGTTGTCCGCCATGCTTTCGCTTGCCCTCCTCTAGCTCAGAGTAAAAGATGCGCTTCGCCACTCTCTCCTCCGACATCCGGGATACATGACCGCACCACCGAAGCTGACGACGCATTAGATAGGCCTCAATGCCACCAACATTGGCTCGTCTCAGAACTTCGGTATTGCGCATTCGGTCGGACCATCTGATCTTCATGATGGTGCGAATGCATTTTAGGTGGAAGTGATCCAGAGTGCGTATGTGGTGACGATACATATACCAAGTCTCGGAGGAGTGTAGAAGGTTTGGCAGCACAATCGCCATATATACAGAGATTTTTGTGGCTAGCTTTAGGTCATGCGAGCAGAAAACCTTGGAACACAACTTCCCAAATGCTGCAGCTGCAGCACTGATTCTGCTGTTGATCTCAGCATCAAGGTTACACTTAGATGTTATAGTGTTCCCCAGATAACGAAACTTATCAACCTGTTTCAGCATATCCTCATTAAGCATAATCACCAGTGTCTCGCGACCATGCGGGTCTAAGGACATCACTTCCGTCTTTTTGACACTGATCTTCAGGCCGAATTTACAGCATGCTTGGTGAAAAACGGACATAAGCTGTTGCAGGCCGTCTGGGGATTCTGCAAGAAAGCACAAGTCATCAGCATAGATGATCTCAGTAATCAATGCAAACGAGACTTTAGTGCGCGCCTTAAGTCTAGCCAGGTTAAAAAGACTGCCATCTGATGAAACGGATGCGGACTCCTTGGAAAACAGTATTTAGGACTTCTTTGACTACAACTGCAAAGTATAAGGCGAACAGTGTGGGCGCTAGAACACACCATTGTTTCACCCCACAGGTGACGGGGAAGAAATCAGACTGTTCACCGTCTACAGAGACGCAGTACTGCCAGTCGTCATGAAAATTAAAGCAAAATTAAAGTGCACAGAATTATGCCTGTGTGCCGGAAACTGCGCTCATTAAATTAAATTATAATAATGTATAGAAAGTGTTTTACTTGCCATCATCAAATGAATTATTAAGTAAGTAATACTTAAACATAGATACACGAGTATTATGAACCTACTCGACCATTTTGCAAGATAAATTCCACCTAACGCAAGTAAAGTTACCTTCTGGGTTGCAGTAATTTATTTATTTCACAATATTTTTACAATAGAACATTATTACATGTGAATATTCTCGAAATCTGCATAAACTACGCATTATTACAGTATTTTTTATTTGGACATTTTTGTCACTATACAAAAGTTATGAGCTCTCAAAGCAAAAATCTGCAACCTAAATAATTAAGAACCTTTTTTACGTTTTATTGATAATATTACTATGGAATTTTAAAAACCTAATATCAGAAATGAATTTTACGTCTTTGGATTATACGAAAATGATACCAATCTTGCCCTAGTAGCCAACAAGACAAGTAAAGATTTTTTTTAAAGATGACGGGTGTCGGCCATCTTGGTACCCCCCCTCCCCGACCAGACTGAACTTTTTTATTGTCTCCCGGACTAGAAATGTTTAGAATTACTCAAGGAACATTATAAGATGAAATTCATAGCGCCAAAAAAAAAATAGTTAAATCCGTAATTCCCTCCGCGAATGCGACATGAGTACGCGCGCATACACCACTGCGGTCATAATTTTTTTTAGCATCTTTTTGTATGAAGATGTAGCATAAACTATATATTTATATAGTCTGCATGAGTTACGCTTTATTCTAATATTTTTTATTAGGAGTTTTTTGTTACTATACAAAAGTTATTAGCTCTCAAAGCAAAAATCTGCAACCTAAATTTTCACGTTTTTACGTTTTATTTGTAATATTACTATGGAATTTTAAAATCCTTATATCAGAAATGAATTCTACGTCTTTGGTTTATACGAAAATGATACCAATCTTGCCACAGTAGCCACCGGAACGAAAAAAGATTTTTTTAAAGATGACGGGTGGCGGCCATCTTTGTACCCCCCCCTCCCCGACCAGACCGAACTTTTTTATTGTCTCCCGGACTAGAAATGCTTAGAATTACTCAAGGAACATATAAGATGAAGCTCATTGCTCCATAAAAAATTTTTTAGTTAAATCCGTAATTCCCTCCACTAACGTCCATTAGGGGCAATTTATTTATTTATTTTAATTTTATTTAAACTTCTTTCGCGGAACTTCTTTCACGGCGCGGACTTTCGTAAGATTTTCCCGATTAATTCGCGACAAGATTTTTTGAGTCCTGTTTTACTTTTTTTATGGTGTCGAGTCGAGAGCGAGACGCATTTTGCAAATGTCAGAGTGACGTTCGCTCATTATGCAGAGGTGTTTGACTTGTTTTTGCTGACAATTCTGAATTAGCGTCAATACGAACGATCTATCTTCATGCAAAACAGTTATTTACTAGGTGCAATGCAACAAAATGTGCAACACTGACGAAGTTATTTATTACGGCGAACATACAGACGAATGGACAGACAGACAGACTACAAAATCCCAAATACAAGTTATTTTTTTTATTATATAGTTTATGGTTGCATGTTTTTTACGTGATAACGTCTTAAAATTCGATGGAGCCGACTGCACGCACCAAAAAACATGACTCATGCGTTACCTCGCCCTGAGGCGTTACCGAGCGTCAAAGAGAGCACGACGAGGGACAAAGAGGAACAATCGGCCTCCGATATCGGCAATTAATACCAACATAATAATACATACTCACCCACACACTTAAAATGTACACACACTTTCAGAAACTATCATAATAACGTACACACATCCTAGTGGATTAAGGTTTTATACTCGAATAAGATAGATAATAAGCGGTTTCCCAAGATACAGACAATGCCTAGTTTGGGGTCCTCTGTTAAATGTGTAACTTTATAACGTAGACATAAGTATTTTATACGATTATCTAATTGATATTCACACTAATCTAAGTCGTAAATCATCCTCGTAATATCATCGTCAGTAAATCGACTTTACAGACAACCTCGTCTTCTCCTTATCCTATCATCTGGGGTCGGCTAAACTTTACTGACAACCGTTTTTTTTTTTTAATTAAAAGAATGTATAGGCATACAGGGTTAAGCTGGAAACTAACTTCGAATGTGTAATCCAAAGATTACGAGACTAGTGGAGTGTAGATAAATGCTATTTATCGCTGAATCGCTTATTTTATACCACACGATAGCCGCGTCAAAATCTGCCTACCGCTAATGCAAATTGAACTTTAGTTTCAAAAATTTAAAGCCTCGTTTGCTGTAACTGTACTATAGCCGTAATTTTTAAACCCAGTGGCTACGTAGAGTTTTTTGAGTAAATATTTTTAAATTTCGAAAACGTACGTTTAGTTTGGCGGAAAATGTGTAAAAAATATTTAAAAATCTAAGTTTATTTTCAGTAGGTATACCTTGTTGGAAAGTTAGGTACTTTTACGAATCAAACAAAAGGCAAATTTGTTGTAGAAAAACGTACTATTTCGTAATAAAAATACCCTAACAGAGCTCTGGTAATACAAAACGCCTTATTCTTGCACAAAAGCCGCCTAGCCGGCCGCTAGTTATTGACTTTTGGTTATACACACACACACACACACACACACACACACACATACACATATATCACGCCTTTATCCCTTGCGGGGTAGGCAGAGCGTTAACGGCCGCAAGAATACGGTCGCTATCGCCACGTCTGACATTTTTGAGGATTGTTTTCTAAGGTTGTTCCAGAAAACATGTGTATCACTATAGTATATCACATGTGTATTACTATATACTATTTGGTTATATCTAGATTTTAATGAGGTTTATTGTTTTGTTTCAGGCTTGGAGATTTCAGTTGGAAAAGGTAAGAACTACTTCACCTACAGTCCACTGCTGGACATGAATCTCCCTTTATTGAGGGCAGTGTTGCCATACTCACCGCGCTTGGCAGGCAGATTGGCGAAGCGAAGGTTTTTTCAGCTTCGAGCAACACGCGGGCCGGAACGGGACGGAAGCTCGTGTTGCTCGAAGTTTTTCAGATTGAGGGATAATCTGTAAGTTCAGTGCACAATAACGGTTCGATTCTCGGTGGACACTCAGAAAGTTGATATCTATCACTTTGTGAATTTGTTCCCAGTCTGGTTAGGACACTGCGGGCTGAACCACCCGATTGTCTGTAAGTAAGATGGCCAGTTAAGCCGTAGGTCCCGGTTGCTGTCTATGATCACTTAGACGGCGGTCGTTACACAACCATGTCAGAAGCCTGCTACTTGTAGAAGGCGGTTGAAAAATTCTGACACTAGGGTTCATCAGGTCGTTGGGCGACTCGGTGTTCCTCACGAAGAGAGAAGAGTGCTCAATAAAAAAAACTAATAACCCCCTATTTATGGGAAATCGCTGATGAGCTTTTGCATAATTCGCACGAGAGGTGGCGCTAGGAACTAAACGAACATATTGAAATTTGCCGGCTTAGAATAGCATCACCCCATTTCTTTTGCGTGGGTGTTGTAGAAGCCAACTAAGGGACTCGAGGGTTTCATGTGTATTGCCATTTTAGGCGACAGGCTGACAACTTGTCACTATAGTGATACATGACTTTTCTGAAACGACCCTCAAACATTTGTCAGACGTGGCAATAACGACCGTAATTATATGGTTGTTAACGCTCTGCCTCTCCCGCCAGGGATAAAGGCGTGATTTGTGTGTGTGGAGATGATTTTTTTACGCGTTCTCATTCCCGATGTACCAAAAAGTTTCTATGCCTTTGAGTTTCGTTTCGAACATGAATAGTTTTGTATGCGTCTCGTGAACTATTCAAATCGAAACAAAGCGCTCGCCGCCATATTGGAAGCGGAAACGGATATTGTTCGGCCCGGAAAAGCTTTGTTGTGTAGGTATCTGAATATTCTAGATTTGATAGTGTTAGTTTTTTTTTTAGGTTTGGTTCTATGCTGTGTGATGCCGGCTTAGGATAGCATCACCCCATTTCGTTCCCGTGGGTGTCGTAGAAGCCGACTAAGGGATTTGAGGGTTTCATCTGTATTGCAATTTTAGGCGACAGGCTGACAACCTGTCAATAGTCACTATAGAGTGATACACGACTTATCTGAACTGACCCTCTAACATTTGTCAGACTTGGCGATAACAACCGTAACTTCATTGTCGTTGACGCTCTGCTTACTCCGCCAAGGATTATAGGCCTGATTTGTGTTTGTGTAGTTTTAGGCAATATGATACTTCAGCCTATATTTGTAATCGCCTAAGGGCTGGCACACATTTAACACACGCCCCACGGTAGCATCGCGATACCGCTCAGATTTGGATAGGGCCTAACTATAACTTGATGTCAATGAAAAACGTAACTTACGTAGCAGTTGCTAGAACTGTCGAAGGTCCAGTACCTTTTGATGGCCCCGAGAACGAGATGGATGGCCCACCAGATACCCAGTATACGCGTCCTTTCGGATGATGATGATAGGATCACCCAAGCCGCCACTGCAGCCATTGCGAGTAGATCACACTCCACAAGCTCTTCAAGCAACCGTCGTCGTCCCCGCCGGCGGGGTCGCGGAGGTCCATTATTTGCGCCTCACTTTGGCAATTACCGGCACATACCGGGTAGATTCAGTCAATTTCAGTCCAATCCGTTCTTCCCAGAACAACTCCTGAGCCCAGCCTCGCCCCAAGGGCGTGATTGGGCTGGTTGTTTGAATAACCAAGCAATTATTTCCGGGTGACCACGTGCTCCCCACCAAGCCGATGGCCCCGGGGCCGAAATTGTATAGTCCATCACCAAAAAAAGCTCAGTATTTTAGCTAGTACGTAATTAACAAGCATATTTATTAAAAATATAAATCTAAACCCATTGCGGTAGTTTCAAAACCATGTTTGCGTAAAATCCGCCATTTATTTTACAATTATGAAATTTTTGAACTTTTGTTATAGCTAGCGTACTCGCACTGCTGAGACGAATCTAACATACATACATATCACGCACGCCTTTATCCCTTGCGGGGTAGGCAGAGCGTTAACGGCCGTAAGAATATCATCACTATCGCCTGACATTTTTGAGGATTGTTTTCCAAGGTTGTTTCAGAAAACATTTGTATCACTATAGTGACAGGTTGTCAGCCTGTCGCCTAAAAATTGTAATACACCAATACTCTCAAATCCCTTAGTCGCCTCTTACGACACCCGCGGGAAGGATGTGGGGTGATGCTATTCTGAGCCGGCATCACACGGCACACATAACCGTAAACATAACCCTACTCTTGCGGCAGTCGGGTAAAAACCCGTGTTGTAGGTACTTGTCGTCTTGGTGTTTTCAGTTTCAATGTGCAGTGAAGTAGCGCAGTCATCAAGTACCTCGTACCAGTGTCTATTTCAATGATAGGGATGTCGTCATACAAGAAACTATCGATATCGATAGTACTTGCGAATTCCTCGTTTGCTGAATGAAACATCAGGGCCCTAAGTCTGCTAAGTTAAAATCACAGGTTAAAATCGTTTCAGTTGGATGTCGATTGGATCTCAGTTGTATTTTGGTAGTTTCGTAGTCTGCTAACAGTTTGAAGTATAGAAAAATCACAATGGCAGTTCAATGACAGTTGAGTTTCGATGGCGTTACAATGAAAAAAAAATTGCAGACTTGGGGCCCAGGACCTCAATTTCTGAAAAGCTCGTTTTCGTTTCATGCAAAAATCTGCTACTTATATCATTGTATCTCACGTTCTACTTTACATATCAATTCCCACATACCCTTAAAAATTCACACATATTTTTGACTATTAAGATATCAAGTAAAAGAAATTTAAAAGCGTGGTTAGATCAATCGTTTTGAATTTACGTATGCGAAATTGAATTACGACGTGTTAGAATTAAGCTCCAGGTTTCTTGCCAATATCCATGATAGTATTTTTTTGTCAGTTCTGACGGCTCGACGGTTGTACCCGAAAATGTTTTTCCCATCCGATTGTCCGTAAGTAAGTTGGTTCCCTGTTTCGGATGACACGTTAAGCCGTAGGTCCTGGTTGCTGTCTATGATTACTTAGGCGGCGGCCGTTACACAAACATGTCAGAAGCCTGCTACTTGTAGAAGGCGGTTGAAAAATTCTGACACTAGAGTTCATCGGGTCGTTGGACGACTTGGTGTCCCACACGAAAAGAAAGAGACCACCCCATCCCTAAGTCATCGTCATCGACTAGTCTGGAGTATGCTTCGTCGCCAGTCGTGAATACCGAGCGCTCTTTTGTGCTCCCCCCCCTTTCTCACCCTCCCTTCCACACCTCGACACCTTGCGGCAGGACCACGCTCCATAATGTGGAGATGGTGGCGTGAATCTCAATGTGAAACTTGTTATGTGTTCATTAATGAAAATAAGACTCTTTATGGCTATGTTACCCCGACGTAGGGTTGTCAGGTCCTCTCACCTGAAGGCCCGACAGACCTGCGAGTTTCGCTGAACCTCTTGGTAAATAAATAAATAAATAATTTAACACGCTTCATTACGAGACCTTTCTAACAAGTCCAAACACGGCTATGATACGATCATCCATCATGAAGTTCTAGTTCATAATCTTCCAGTTCTATCATCAGATCAGCTCGACAGTACCATATTATTGTATTGTCATCAAAATCACATACAACTGCCAATTTTCATGACGGTACGATCTTTAGAAGATGGTTAAATTAGTTTTCTTAGATTTCATTACATAGTTACATACATACAGTTCGACCTAATAAAAGCATGTTATTTACCTCTCTTTTCGCGTTTCACTGTCTTGGACACCACTGACGTTAACTCGTCTTGAACCACGCAACGGAGTTTGATGCGTTTTTTTAACCGACTTCAAAAAAAGGAGGTTCTCCGTTTGACTTGTATTTATGAAGTTAGAAGGTTTTAGGCATATTAACTGACAAAAAATGGTGGTTCGCACCTTTACAGGTTCTTTGAAGGCGGTTCTACTTTTAAAAAGTTATTAATAGATACAGTGAGTTAAAAGGAAAGTGTGTATGTATGTTACATGCCAGGAAAACTTCTCATTCCCACGGAAAACGGTTAAAACAGCGAGTGCAACCGCTAGACAGCTTCTAGTATATTACATATAACATAGTCAAATTCATAGCTCTACAAAAATACAATCTATAGGGCAAATTATAAATGAATTCTGTAGTATTTTTGGACAATAGTTTTAAGCGTACAACTTTTATATTTTATTAATGACCTAGTCCACAAGCGAATTGTGAAAACTCTACGAAACAAACTGCATATTTTAAACCAGAACAGTTATTCAAACAAACCCTGCAATCCAGACCAGACATATTCCAAACCTTAATCCCCTAACGATTTCACGAAAAAAAGAATCCCAGATGCAGACCGTATCAATTATTCGAAGCCGGAATTTTTGCGCATGGCAACACAATAGGCTATTGAATCGACAAAACCTGGCAAAATGTTGAACGATAAAAAGCGCTAGACAATGGCAGTCCTGTATTGGTAATGATGCACACACACGTTTAGAAGGAATCACAGACAGACAGATGAATAGACAGTGTGAATAGTAGGATAGATAGATCGAAGTCTCAATAGTAGGGTTCCCGGTTTTACCCTATGGGAATCCAAATATGTAGGTAAAATGGAAAAACTATTAAGTTTATTGTCCTTCCTTACTTTTTACGAGGTTGATAAGCGTTGTTAAAATATGGTGTGATATGTGTTGCAAACACTGGCCTCATACGTCCATGACAGACGATTCAATCCGTGTCTAAGGCAAAACCACAGTCAATCCAATTTTAAAATACTTTATTGCTGGTTGAATATTAATTCGCTAAACGATTTGCTTGTAAAAATGAATGTAGAGCTTCTAAATATATTTAATGCATTATATGAAATAATTTATGTTAATTAAAGTGCCTAAATTTAATTCTTGTAAATAAATTATAAAACACTATTTCTGTATGCTAATACTTTTTTTTCTATCAATAGACAGGTACAAATAAAAAAACATCATCCAACGCGCCAGATGGAAGTAATTTAGCCCAAGAGGCTAACATTTCCCTGTGCACGGCTAACCCTGGTAACTAATCTTCGGGGCAAAGCAGCTGCCAGCCCTCCGATCACCAGTTACAAACTTAGTCATGTTTTCGGGAATTCGCTAGATGACTGGGTCAAAATAAAATAAAAAAGTTGTCCGCTTTAAACTGTTTATCCAAAAATACTACATACTCCATTTATAGTTTTTCGAAATATTCAAAGTTTGCATTAGTAAACAGAAAAATAATTATAAGTGTTTTGATTTTTCTAAGAAGTGCTTTGACGCCAGCCAAACTAGAGAAACATGACGTCATCTCTTCGTATTTTCATACAAAATATCGTTTTAAAAAGCAGGTCATTTGACCAACCTGTCAATAGTGACTATAGACACTATAGAGTGATACACATATTTTCTGAAACAACCTTGAAAAACAATGCATCCTGAGAGCATTGTGTCTGCCAACAAACTGCTGTGCAGTTTGGCGGATTTTTGTTTATTATATTTTAAAAAAATAAAATAAAGAAATCCTCAAAGCTTGCCTACCCCGCAAGGGATAAAGACGTGATATATGTATGTATGTATGTCGTTTGAGCTGCCAGTAATCATGCCCATTTGAAAGTTGTTTAGTACGATGTCGCAAACAACGTCTCCAATTTCATGCATTTCCTCCCAGATGTTACCGTGTGGTGCCGGCTTAGAATAGCATCACCCCACATCCTTCCCGTGGGTGTCGTAAGAGGCGACTAAGGGACTCGAGAGTATTGGTGTATTACATTTTTTTAGGCGACAGGCTGACAACCTGTCACTATAGTGATACACATGTTTTCCGAAACAACCTTAGAAAACAATACTCAAAAATGTCAGACGTGGCGATAGCGACCGTATTCTTACGGCTGTTAGCGCTCTGCCTACCCCGCAAGGGATAAAGGCGTGATATATGTATGTATGTATGTATGTATTATTAGAATTTCGCCAAGAAAGTAGGGTCTATTTGTGTCACGTATTAAGGTCAGGGCATTATGTAAATTTCTCAGGGGATTCGGGTAATCGAGTCCTGATCGCCACCGATCCTGTCCTGAGCGATTTTATTATTGGCTACATGAAAATGGTGATCGAATTTTTGTTTACCTATATTTCGAACGATATTATCATCGATATCCGTATATATGTAGTTCAGCTAAGTCTCTATGTACCGTCTCTTTTGAATTTCGTTGTATAGAATTATAAGTAAGCACCTTATAAAGACACTAGCACTTTTTTAATAGTAAATATATTTTCCATAAGTAATTATAGTTATCCAGGGAATGGGCACCATTCCTTGTGAATTAAACATCTTGTACTGCACTCGCCAAGCAATATTTCATACAAAATGACGTTTGATTGTCCTGAAAAGTAGCTCATTTGACTGACAGGTCAAATATATTCCAATTCTTAATGAGCAATCCGTGGCGAAGGCCTTTAAGATTATAAAATCCATAAATAGGTACCTATTTAATGAATTAATCCCTAAATAGCAACATAATTATTGATATATAGTTCACGATAGAGACAATGTGTTATTTAAAAGGAACACTGACGGTTATAATACATACATATATACATATATCACGCCTTTATCCCTTTCGGGGTAAGCAGAGCGTTAACGGCCGCAAGAACACGGTCGCTATCGCCAAGTTTGACATTTTTGAGGATTGTTTTCCAAAGTTGTTTCAGAAAACATGTGTATGACTATAATCATAAGGTGCAAGTTTCACTTAAAACTGTAACGCCAGCTTTTGTGATCAACCCTTCAGTGTAATTCACTTTATTTCGTCCTTTAGGTGACTCACGATCACTCCGCGAAAGTTCACCAGACGCATTGCCAGACACTGTAATTGTAACTGGATTTTCAGAATTTATCTGGTCGTCGACTTTTTCCTTTTTATTTTTAAAGGTTTTCGCCGCGACTGTACGTCTATTCGTGTGTGGCGAATGATTTTTAGCAAAAAAAAAGCTCGGGATACGGGAAAGGTGCACCGAACGAACCAAATCAGTCGAATCCGCCAAATGCGCGAGGTTTTATAGGATTTTATATAAAGAATTCTAAAATTCGGTTCGTTCGCTGGGGATAAGTGTGCGTTCACCTTAAAATATTAAAATTATTGTCCAAAAATATTACTTACTCCATTTATAGTTTTTCGAAATATTCAAGGTTTGAATTATTAAACAGAAAAATAATGTTAAATTAAGTGTTTTGGCGCCAATCCAAACTAGTGAGACATGACGTCATCTCTTCGTATTTTCATACAAAATATCGTTTTAAAAAGTAGCTCAACTGACCTTCCAGCCATCATGCATGCCTATTCCAATTGTTCCAAAGAAACTAAGCCAGGCCGTCGACAGGAAGGCTTGATAGGAATGCTGACACAAGAACAAAATATAACTATGTCTGATATAGAGTTATGGATAGGGGGAAACTTTGAGTCATCGTCGCAAAGTGTGTATAAAATACAGAGTGTAAAAAATTTGTTGCAATAATTTAAAATAGTCCAGTCAAAGATGTTTTTATTTTATATTTAAAAGCAAAAAATATCAAATATGTTAAATAATTGCTCTTTTCTTCTTCGTCCGTACTTATGGCAAACATTATTTGTGATTCGTGCTGGTCCTGCGGGCGACGTGAGTGTAATTTTTTCACTGTGTTGTCATTTCTGGCGAATTCTGTCACGTTTTGCTTGAAAGCCATTCTGAGTTCATTATTTTCCATAAAATTTGTGATTTCAGAGATATATTTTCCATTTTCTCATAATTTTCAATAAAATTTGTGATTTCAGAGATATATTTTCCATTTTCTCGGTTGGATGGAAGCACAAGTATTTTTTTACGATTCCCATAATGAGTCAGTTCCATCCACCGGCTGTCTCATAAACTTTTATTTAGTGACGGGAAATGATGTTCTGATGTGATTCAACGTGAACTTATATTTCATGGTTTCTATCTTTACTAAAACGTAGGCTTCAAGTAAAACATACTAAATGAGCAACAAAGTGTTGATTGGAGTACGAAAATAGCTAAAATTTTGCCATAGAAAAGATTAATAACATCAAGATGTCAGAATTAAAATCCATACGTTGATCGCCAGTTTACAGATTAGCTGGTAAGAACGCACTATTTTTTAAAAGAATGAGTTGTCAAACTGGTCCGTTGAACGGTGATCCTTACAGTGTGGCATGATTTTTAGTCATAAAAAGAGAACCGACTTCAACGGACGTAAAAAGTGCAAATCTCCATTTTTTTATCGGTTAATATGCTTAAAACCTTCTCCTAACTCTGACAAATATTTTTCTGACAACCGCATCAAAATCGGTTCATCCAAACGCGAGATAATTGTGGACATACATACATACATACAGGTCAAACTGAGAACCTCCTTTTTTGAAGTCGGTTTAAAGTACCGCCGTCATTTAGCTGCTAAGGAGTGAGGCAAATCATTTTATTGACTTAATTCATTTGAATATTCAATCTCTCGCTGATCCCACCACTTTTGACATCAACCTCGATAGTAAGGGGGTACTAAGTCCCATAAACTCGCAACACTTTACGACTTTAGGGGTTTGTTTATGACGGGGGTAGGCAGGGGGTTAGGGGGTAACTTTAATTATTTCAGAAAGTGCCACTTGCTAATTAAGTTAAGGTTTTTAAGATATTTGGAGCGTATTAAATTTTTACAGCTTTCGGAAGTACCCCTACAGGCACGAAAAATTTGTTCTATTCGTTTCATTTGTTATGTTTTGTTAGGGTTTTGTGATACCATTTTATGTACACGTTTAAATTTTATAAGGTTTTAAATAAATGACCAAAAATTCATAAGTAAATCGGAATTTTATCAATCTACATACATACACAAATCACGCATTTATCCCTTGCGGGGTAGGCAGAGCAATATTACGCTCGTTATCGCCACGTTTGGCAAGTATTAAGGTTGTTAGCCTTTCAAGTTTTGATACACATGAATCCCTCGAGTCCCTTAGTTGCCTCTTACAACACCCGCGGGAAGAAATGGGGCGATGAGATCGGATGCATAATATAAGTACAATGTGACATTCCTACTGCACAATTTACTTGAAACTTCTAAGACTTGCCACGCTTAGCATGGATATTATTGTGTCGACGTAGTAGACGCCGTGTGATGCCGGCTTGGAATAGCATCACCCCACATTTTAGACGACAGGCTGACAACCTGTGTCTATAGTGATACACATGTTTTCTGAAACAACCTTGGAAAACAATCCTCAAAAAATGACAGACATGGCGATAATGGCCGTATTCTTGGTTCTTGGGGCCGTTAACGCTCTGCCTGCCCCGCTAGGGATAAAGGCGTGATATATGTATGTATGGATGTAGGTAGTAGATTCTGATCAACTTCACAGACAGAGGCAGATAATCATAATTTACCAATTTCAATGGACGATACAATGGAAAGCTTTCAAAAGGACAATAAACCGTAATACATCCACTTAATTTGGCAATAGTTTACCTCAAACCCCCACAAACACAATCCGAGCAAGTGGCGAGAGAATCCGGGGGGTGCGAGTCGTAAAATTTTATAGCCGTCGCCATGGCAACGCCGCCATTTTGTTTAGATCCAGCGGCTGCCGGTAGGGGCGCTGGCGGAGTTATGCGGTAGTTTTTTATTTATTCCGCATGCAAAGTAAATATAAGGTCGAAATATGAGAAACATTTTTGGACCTCCTATACATATTAACTTGATCGGTTGCTAATTTTGTATCGGAGGCTATAGGAGGTTGAATTTTTTTTTTCATATTTCGACCTATGTTCCTTAGGAAAAGTGGTTCAGTTTCATGGGCTGGGATACACCTTAAAATATTTGCAGCAAATTTTTGTACATCCTGTATTCTGGCCTAAAGCATATTAAGAGTTCAAGAACAAAACCCGATAGTCAGGAAAAGACGACGCCACAAGTACAAGATCAAGTATATTGGCAGGTTGTCGGCCATTGCCTAAATAGAAATTTACAAAATGATACCCTTGAATAAAAAACATAGAAAAAATATGTGGTGATGTGCTTGCTATTCCTTGTAATACATTCACTCATTCTCATTACCCGTTCTTCGTTCACTAATTTGTTCGCTTGTTCGTTAGACTTGGTATGATAATTGACAGACGATGTGGCTCACTGGTAGTGCGCCTGCGACTTATAAAGTTCCGGGTTCGATTCTCGTTACGGTATTCATAAAGCTGATACTTTTCTCTTTCTGAATTTGTTCCCAGATTAGTCTGGACATTGCAGGCTGAACCACCTGACTGTCGGAAAATAAATATGGTTCTGTGCTTCGAAGGGCATGTTAAGCCGTAGGTCGTGGTTGCTGTCTATGGTTAGGTATTTTAACGGCGGTGGTTACATAAACATATCACACACCTGCCACTAGTAGCGGCTGAAAAACTAACATCAGAGTACATCGGGTCGTTGGACGACTGAAAGAAGTGTTAATTGAGCGACGATTGGCCGGCGACGGACGGCGTCGGGTGTAGAACTTGTATGTTTATGCTTGGTAGGGTTACCATTAGTTATCATAAAACAGAGTCGCTTGCTGTGTCTGTGTATTTGTTTGTATAGATCCTTAAGCTACGAGAAAGATCGTAGTTCTAAAGTACACGCCGTCGTGGTCTTATATCAAACGAACAAGTATAAAATAACTCAATCATTATTGCTGCTTCGGCACCAAAAATTAATCATCATTCTCCTTGCCTAATCCCGTTCTCTATCGGGGTCGGCTACCTAACCTATGGGGATTTGACGTGAAACCAAGTTTTTACACAAAGCGACTGCCATCTGACCTCTGCAACCCGAAGGCTGACCTGGCCCGAATCCTAGGTTAAATTTGAATGTGGTTTTTATCACGATGTTTTTCCTTCACCGTAGGAGTAATCGTAAATCGTGAATGTATGTGAGTAAAAACACATTAGTACATGGCAGGGATCGAGCTTAGGCGGGTCTCACGATTGTAAAACCGGTGTCTTAACCGCTGGGCCACCGACGCTTCTATAAGTTTTATAGAAGAAGAGCGATAAGGCCGCTTTTGCGCAGATTAACGGAAACTGTTCTTGTTGTCTGTAGTTGTTACTTTTGTGCAATAAAGTGTTTTACTTACTTACTTATAGGTAAAAATTGCTTTTCAAAGAATATCCTAACTAAAAGTCCATGAAACCGTGCGCACCCTGCTTAGGAAAGACTAAGAATACCGGTGCTTTGAAGTGACCGCCGTGAAACGTGTGTTTATGACTCTGTGTTTACACTACGGTATGTAAGGCCGTGAAACTCGGGAGGTACAGTCTTCTTCTTTTTCGTGTGGGACACTGAGTCGTTCAACGACCCGATGAACCCTAGTGTCAGATTTTTTCAACCGCCTTCTACAAGTAGCAGGCTTCTGACATGGCTGTGTAACGACCGCCGTCTAATTGATCATAGACAGCAACCGGGACCTACGGCTTTACGTGCCATCCGAAACACGGAACCATCTTACTTACGGACAATCGGGTGGTTCAGCCCGCAATGTCCTAACCGGACTAGGAACAAATTCACAAAGTGATAAATATCAACTTTGCGAGTGACCCACCGAGATTCGAACCCGGAACCTTCTGCGTCAAAGGCAGTCGCACTACCACTGCGCCATATCGGTCGTCGGAAGGTACAGTAATAGGAGTAAAATGTTTCTAGGTTAAACTATCGAACATTTTCATGGAGAGAGTTGATTTCAGCGACATTGATGCCTTCTTTTAATTACCTCTAAATAAAAAATTAACACTTAACAAAAAATTAATATGTGCATAAAATGAAAATGGATCGCAAACTTTAAATAAGTTCAACCTAAATGTGTCTGCCTGTACACAGTGAAACTAAAAAGTAAACTATACAGGGTGTAAGAGACGGTGTAACGAAAACTTTGCAGGCTTGCTCAGATCATGAAACTGAACAACTTTTTATATGGGGGCTATGTTGGTAAACGTAAAAATATTTTCGACCTTCCATACAAAATTCCCGATCAGCTAAGTGACTTTTTATGGGTACTCGAAAAAAGTTTTTCGTTTCCCAACATAGCCCCAGAAGAAAAAGTTGCAAGTTCATGGTCTGATCTCGCCTGCAAAGTTTTCGTTACACCGTCTCTTACAACCTGTTATCATTCAGTAGATTGTTTAAAAACTCGTGCGTTGTTGAGAGATGTATCTCATACTTAACGTTTTACGGGTGTCCATCAACAGAGATTCGTGGATAGGATTTGTTTTATACGTTGGTGAAAGATAGTTGAAGATATACAAGGTGTAAAAAAATAGCTGCAAATATGTTAAGGGGTGAACCAACCCATGAAACTGAACAGCTTTTCCTAAGGAACATATTGCAGCAATTTTTTTTACACCCTGTATGAACCACAATATGTCATTAAATATGAATCATAGACAACATATTTTTTCAAATAAAATATTGTATATCCGAATTCAAATGTCTGTCAGCTGTTTTCGAAAACGCGCCAACAATAAAATAAATTGTTGTGCTAGTTCTGCTGTTTTTTAGTGATTATGGCGAAAAAAATCCTGCAAGTATAGTTAAAGTTATGTTATCTTTATTTTCAGATATCGCCCATCACGCTGCTCACAAGACGCATACACACAAATTTAGCAGACGGCATCGGGCAGTCAATGGTGAGTATAAAACTGCATATACATCGGGTTTTAAAAAAAATCTTTATATCATTTTTTTCAAAAGCTTTTTATCATAATTTTCTGAATCAACAATGGCCTTATAATCAGTAAATCTTGACAGATACCGATGTGAGATGACGATTTGCGATTTACACTTAGATGTTGACCAAATAAGTCTCAAATGTAGATGTGATACCATCAATAAAAAAAAAAAGGTTGACACTGGCGAAATCACAATCACAATGCAGGTGCTACCGACTCTGGCAGAATTACCCTAGACGGACAGAAGTCCATATCGTTAAATAATAAATAACATTAGTTTTATTTTATTTGGGTAGCTTGATAGTCTAAGAATATACTGTAGCTTACAGCCTTAAAAACATCATAGTAAACGTTATCTATTAAAAAATAGGCAAGGTAAATATGTAGCCTAACTTGATCATAATAATAAAAAAGCAGCTTAATTGTAATGCAACTACCGCCATCTTCAGTCGAGTAGCGGAACTAAACCTGCCTCTTTTCGCCACCAGAGAGCGCACTCCGCTTCGAGCCGGCGCCGCCGTACAGCAAGAAACTGGAACTGAACTCTTCAGGGAAAATACATTGCAAAGTTGCCGGCGGTTCTGCACCGAATGTACAATGGTTTTTGGTAAGTATTGCCACAGAATACAACCAACATTTATATTATACTCCTTGCCTTATCCCGTTTCTCTGTGGGGGGCGGCTACCTAACCTAAGGGATTTGACGTGGAACCAAGTTTTAACACAGAGCGACTGCCGTCTGACCTCTGCAACCCGAAGGCTAGCTTGGCCCGGACAGTCAAATATAATATTTTAAGAGCAGTCGGTAAATGTACGCGAGTAAAAACACATAATTACATGGCCACAGATAATATAATACTACTAGAGTAGTACAGATACCTAACGTCATAGAGGGAGTTCGATTGCCCTAGGACGGCTATGGGCCGGCTATTTGATATGTCGACACACCGCGTGCGTTGCTAGCGACATCTATGTTATTTTTTGGATACTTCGTATTGACGTCATTTGTATTGGAAAATATTGCAAAAATGTGAATAATTCGCTTGTTTTCCGTCTCAAAACATCTTAAATAATGTATTTATAATTATCCAATACTTTGTTTTTGTAAATTTGCCTTTATTTCAGACTCTTTAAGTTACATTCGCTACCCGTATCGTCATCTATTGATTTTTTTCTGTACTAATTTCCTTTAGTAAGGAATGAGACCCCATGACATGGCTCACGATTGTAAGATCGGTGTCTTCACCACTTGACCACCGATTTTTTATACCTTGTTTTGACCCATAAAATACAACCAATAATGAATACATGAAAACGATGCGGGTGCTAATCAAAAGCAATATTCATACATATAGAGGGTGTAAGGAAAAGTAAGTACTAACATCATCCTTTCAAGAGGTAAACCAGCCCATGAATGGAAATTATAGTCTGTAAAATATAGGTGATCCTTGTGACGTTTGTGACCTTGGAGCAAATGCTATGACATGAGGTCCATTTCCCTAGTAAACAAAGGAAAGGGGACCTTATGTCAGGAAAAGAACTCAAGTCTGTAAAATATAGGATGACCCCTGTGACGTTTGTGAACTTGGAGCAAATGCTATGACATAGGCCACTCTCCTTTGTTTACTAGGATCACAGGGATCATCCTATATCTTACAGACTTTAGTACTTTTCCTAACATCCTGTATAACAATCCCTTCTTTTTTCCAGAATGATAAAGATAACTTGCCGGAAGGAGTGACGTCTTCAAACGGTACACTGCTGCTGCCATCTGTTAGCCCCAAACAGGCGGGTCAGTACACCTGCCGCGCGATAGATGGCGCGCAAAGCATCGAGGCCAAAATTACTGTCGATGTCGTTGGTATGTAAGAGCTTTATTAAATTAATGCAAAAATCAATTGCAGTTATCTTGATATTTTCATTATCATCATAACATTAGCCTGCAGTCCACTGCTGGACATAGGCCTCCCCCAGTGCACGCCACAATGAATGATCTCCCGCTTTCGCCATCCAGTCGCTACCACTTGCCCTCCTTAAGTCCTCGGTCCATCTGGCCGGAGGGCGTCCAACGGTACGCTTGCCGAGGCGTGGTCTCCACTCGAGAACCCGCTTACTCCACTGGCCATCGGTTTTATGGCAGATGTGACCAGCCCACTGCCACTTCAGTTTGCTACACTTTTGATCTTTTACAAAATACGAATTATGGTCATTCGGGGGGATAAGTAAACGAATCATCAACCAATCAAGTATAAATTCATAACGATTCAATAAACACGAAATAAAATATAATTATTTATGATTTAGAACAGACTTTTGATAAAAAAAAACGTTATTAGCGCCCTCTGCATGGCACTAGAATAGAATAACTAGCTATACTACAGAATAAATGAAATATAAATGTTGTATGCTTAAAACTATTTTCCAAAAATACTACGAACTTCATTCATACTTATTTAAAATATTTAAAGTTTCAATTAATAAACAAAAATATAATATAAAAGTAAGTGTTCTGACGCCATCCAAAATAGCAACGTATGACGTCATACATTGCGACTTTTATTCAAAATACCGTTTTAGATCGTCTTTAAAAGTAGGTTATTTAACCTGCCAGGCCATCCCTATTCTGCTATTTTTTGTCATTGTAATGCCATCGAAACTCAACTGTCATTCCGTTGCCATTGTGATTTCTATACTTCAAACTTTTAGCAGACTACCAATCTATTGAAGCCATCCAACTGACAAGTTAAAAATGGTATTCTGACACAACACAACGCGACACCGTTTGACACCATCTTACACGTACCGACGACTCTATCGACGACCGATTTGACGCAGTGGTAGTGCGACTGCCTTTGACACAGAAGGTTCCGGGTTCGATTCTCGGTGGGTCACTCACAAAGTTGATATTTATCACTTTGTGAATTTGTTCCCAGTCTGGTTAGGATATTGCGGGCTGAACCACCCAATTGTCCATACGAATGATGGTTTCGTGTTTCGAATGGCACGTTAAGCCGTAGGTCCCAGTTGCTGTCTATGATCACGACGGCGGTCGTTACACAACCATGTCAGAAGCCTGCTACTAGTAGAAGGCGGTTCAACAATTCTGACACTAGTATTCATCGGGTCGTTGGATGACTCGGTGTCCCATACGAAAAGAGAGCAAGACCCCAAAGCGACCCTATGATAGCTAAACTTGGTAGTGGGCTACACCGAGTTCACATACGCTGAACCATCTCTATGGAAGAACTTAAAAACGATTTACCTACTTATATAGGTATATTAAACAAAGTATTACATTTTATATTTACATTTTCATATTCCTATAGGTAATCACTAATCATTAATATTACATCCTTTGGGTGCACTGGGAACCCTTATTGTTATTTAGAGGTCTTATTATGAACATACAATATATTTCCAAAAAGGCCCTTTTTTCCTCTGTTTTCTTCCCAAGTAAGTATGTCTCTAGAGCTATTATTATTTTTTGTTAAAATAAGGCCTACTAAAGGTATGCCCTATTATTATAATTTTTTCATATAATGTAAAAAAACATTTTTAGTTTTGCTATGGAGATAATTGCTCATATTTTCTTCTCGTAATTATTTTTAAAAATAAGATAATAGTAGAGGCGGGAAGAAAACAAAGGAATACGTTTGTATGAAAATCCTACACCAGGGAATCCTCTTAAAAATAATAGTGTTACACAACCATTCCAATGCCTAATTATATGCAGTTGCATACACTATTTCAAATTGTCTTACACGTAAATTCCTTAAAACAAACAATTTAATTCCAAGTTCACATCACACAACATTTTCAAAAGACATTAGATTTTCTTTTTTCATTGGTTTGGTACTGTTGGCATAGAAAAAAAGGACCAATTCATTTCTCCTTCTGCTTGAAAAACTAGAAAGTAGTAATGAAAAAATAAAAAATGAAAATAATGAATAACAATTTTATTTTCTCATTTCGTGTCACTAACTGAAAACAAGGTGCAATTTAACAAACAACAAATCTTAATTTAGCAAAATTTAAGCAGACATCACAGTAGCTTAATACTAAAAAGCCCATGTCTTGAAAACTTATAAAGCGGTTTTGTGTTTTCATAATAACTTTAATAAGAAAGGCACATAACATAATTATTAACATTTAGACTATGGGAGCTGAGAACAAATATATTTCTGCCACACAGAAACAAAATTGAAATAATGATTTTGTTCCTAAAAGACCTTCCCTTTAAAAGACCTCTTACTTATATAAGAGACCTCTAAGATCTCTGAAGACCTTTTCAATGATACCCTTTTAAAAATATTTTTTGCCACCCTTTACTTATATGGAAGGTTTCTAGAAATCTAGGTATAAAACTAACAAAGTTATTGAAGAAGGGCGTACAGACGGACAAAGTTGACGATATGATAAGGGATTGTAGTCGACTATGGCTTAAATTGAAATCCTTTCCCGTCAACCACGCAAAGTTATACGTACAGATATATATACGGATTATAAATACGGATCGAATTCATTGGATAACCTCGGTAAAAAAAACTATTACGAACATTCCTTAGTTTTCCGGGTTTTAGCCGTTTAATGCCAACATATTCACCTGTTTTCCTCCCGAAATATGTAATCCCTTATTATTAAATGATATAATGAAATGGAAATAAGAGCATTTAAATCTTTTTATGGAAAAAGAAAATTACTCATATTTTCTTCTCGTAGTTAATTACTTTCAAGATTTTTTTATAGGGGCATGCCTTTAGTAGGCCTTAATTTAATAAAAAAAGAATTATATCTCTAGGGGCAAAACAGGGCAATATGTTGATGAAAATGCCAGCCTTGTTAATCCTCTTAGTACCAACGTATCACAACCCTTAAAATTAAAGTGATGCTATAGAATGGCACTTGATGTTCCTCTATTAGTGGTTATTTCTTTTGATTATTGGAAATAATCGTAATAGGAATAGGAAAGACTACACTTGATGTTCCTCTATTTGTGGTTATTTCTTTTGATTATTGGAAATAATCGTAATAGGAATAGGAAAGACTACACTTGATGTTCCTCTATTTGTGGTTATTTCTTTTGATTATTGGAAATAATCGTAATAGGAATAGGAAAGACTACACTTCATGTTCCTCTATTTGTGGCTATTTCTTTTGATTAATGGAAATAATCGAAATAGGAATAGCTAAGACTATGACAGTGATCTTTTGCACCCGATGCCATTTATGTATTTGCCTATAATTTGCCCTCTTGCAGCAATTAATAAAACTAATTGAACTTTTGTAACTGAAAATTCCCCTAAGCACAGTCAATTGAACTGTCAAATTGAACTACTGAGAATAGAGAAAATCTGGATCGCCTGTAATTTTTCCCGAATGCAAAATCTATAAGAACGTGCGTATTGACTTGGGGCGAGCACGCTGCGTTGGGGTGCGTTTTACCTGTTGTCTTGCCGTGGGTTTGTTATACAACTGCACTGTTGGTGTGGTGCGTTGCGCGGTGCAGTTTCCGCCGTGGCTGCACGATGATGTTGTGCAGTTGCTTCTAGTTCTGTTCCCTCTTGTTCTGGTGCGACTACTTCGGTTCCCCGTTCCCTCTGGTGGTTTCTTTGATTGATTGCTTTTATTTGTTCGACTGCTATGGATTATAATGACTCCTGCGGCTGGCAAAGGCGGTATTTCTTCCACATCGGTATTCTTCATTTTTCTATAATTCTTGTTAACACTGTTTCGGAGCGTAAGGTTTAACTTTTTCGCCCTCATTCTCATAACTTTACTTTTATATGCAGATCTCAATTTCTCCCATTTTAATAACCTTTTCAGTTTATCGATATTTTCACAATTTTGGTCAATTCCACATCTTTTAAAAACAATTTTCCCTATGACACTGGTTCTTTTAGGGTTATTGGTAGTAGGTTCGATGACACTGGTTCTTTTAGGGTTATTAGTATTGATACGATCACGTAGTGTGATATTATTATTTTTTGGTGCTAAATAAATTCTTTCAAAATTTGAAAATTTTTCTTCACTGCCTTCTACATTTAACGTGTTATTATGAACATTTGTAAAGTTATTTCTTATATTTCTGTTCTTTTCTCTTGCGTCCTTATTAGTATGAGATATTTTAAGTCTCGCAGCATTTTTATTATTTAGTGCGAATTTGGATGTTCCAGAAGGTTCTATTGGCTTTGCATTATTTTCTATCTTAATTCTTCTTAAATCTTTGTCTTCATTACCGAAAACTCCGAATTTATCATCATTAAGATATCGTTGAGGTTTATTATTATTAACAAATAATTTCGTTTTGTCATTATTAACAAATAATTTCGTTTTGTCATTATTAACAAATAATTTCGTTTTGTCGTTATTAGGAAATAATTTCGGCTTGTCATTATTAGCAAATAATTTCGGATTGTCATTATTAGCAAATAATTTCGGATTGTCATTATTAATAAATGATTTCGGTTTGTCATTATTAATAAATGATTTCGGTTTGTCATTATTAATAAATGATTTCGGTTTGTCATTATTAATAAATGATTTCGGTTTGTCATTATTAATAAATGATTTCGGTTTGTTCTTATTAACGAATGTTTTAGGTTTGTCATCATTACCGATTAATTTTAATTTGTGATCATTACCGAATAGTTCGAATTTGTCAGCAGTACTGAATAGTTTGGGTTTTTCATCATCATCGGATAGTTGGGATTTGTCATCATTATCGAATGATTTGTCATCATTAACGAATAGTTTAGGTTTCACATTATCAGATGATTTGTCATCATGAACGAATAGTTTAGGTTTCATATTATCAAATGACTTGTCATCATTAACTATTGGTTTAGGTTTCACATTATCAAATGATTGGTCATCATTAACTGTTAGTTTAGGTTTCACCTTATCAAATGATTGGTCATCATTAACGGATAGCTTAGGTTTTACATTATCTAATGACTTGTCATCATTAACGAATAGTTTAGATTTTTTATCATCGACGTCACCGTTATTCTCAATATCGTTGAGTAATTCTTCATTAAATCTATTCAAACGGTTTTTATCTCCTTCCGCTGTCTTGCTATCCTTCGTCGGTTTGGTTGAATTCGCCATGTTATTTTTTTTCGCTACATTGGTGGGCTTTTTAAACTCTTTTTTGGCCTTAACTGGTTTTTTTACCGGCTTTTTAGGGGTTTTGACCTTCTTCGTAACCTTTTTAGGCGGCTTCTTCGTGTTATTCGAGTATTTTTGTTTCAGAGCTTCTAAAAGCTTCAAATCTTGACTACCAAGACGGCCACCATGTTTCACGAATACTGCTTTTTCAAACATTTCGTCCTCTTCACTTCTTTTGTTCGTGTCTTTGGTTTTAGTTGCAGGTCTGTTCGGTGTTCTGTCTTTAACTTTAAGTTTGTTTGCGATCTTCGTTTTATTCTTAGCACCATTGTATAGATTAGGAATGTAAGACTTGGGTGGCATTTTTGAAACTATCTGAGCTGCTGACTCCACAAAAGTCACTTCAGTAAATGCTGCGAATGTGCACCACAGTAATATAAATCCATAATTCATTTTCTTAGAATATATTTGCCATCCAAAAGAATACGACTTCGCACGGTGAAAATATATTTGAAACTATTTGAAATGCTCTAACAATGGTTTTATATACGTCAGCTTTTCTAGGCTGCTTCCCAGCGGTTCCGATATTTTCATAACAAGCGTCTATGATAATGAGAATCTTAATAGGATGATCGGATGCGATTACATAAACTTTTGGTATTATAACTTCATCTTCTTTTCTAGTAATGTTACTGGATTGTTAAAATAATATATAATATATACTAGCTATGAACGGAAGCCGACTGAATGTTAAATACTGAGTACCTATTAATCATCTAGCTTCTAAATCGGATTCAAAGGTGAGTGTCCACCGAGCAGAAGTAAGCTGTAGCACTTCGCCGAATTGATAATATCAACTGGTACCAAATTCTGTTATTTAAAACTAGCGGCCTGCTGTAACTTATTTCTCTTGAAATTAGATTATTTTCGCGGCAAATATCCGTCTACCTCGATCACTCAATATATTACAAAATATCTGCATCTAAATCCGTTGTGTAGTTTAAAAGATCTAAGCATTCATACATACTTATTAGATCCTTATTAGCTCGAGATAGCCAAAAAACTGCCTAGAGCTTAAGTAGGTATAAATCTCTGTAAACTGTAGGCAGTTTTTTTAAGGCAAAGGAAATCAGGCGTGATGTTATGTAGGTATAAAGAACCGCTCAGTGGAAACGCATTGTTTATAAATTGGAGAACCTACGATGCTCTCATTTCCGGCCATTGAATTCAGCGTTACAATGAATTGTCTCATTTTATCACAGCCGAGATGCCCGTCACGGTCATCGTGTCAGTCGATACCTTTAGAAAACTCTCACTAGATCACTAGATTTCTCAACCACCGCGGGCACGATGTGAACTAATTCAGTCCAGTCCGATCCGTTCTTCCCAGAACAACTCCTAAGCCCAGTCTCGCCCCAAGGGCGTGATTGGGCTGGTTGTTTGAACAACCAATCAATTATTTCCGGGTGAGCCCTCGCTCCCCACCAAGCCGTCCGGCGTAGTATTGATGGCCCCGGGGCATTAAACGTAGTGACCACTACAAAAAAAAACAAAACTAATTCACCTCTTGCGCACACACACACACACACACACACACAAGATACCATCTGTGCGGAATCACACCTTTGGGTACGTTAAATTTTGCTACGCTCTGATAAGACGCACGAATATTGCAGTACATCTCTCTTTTCGAGTGGGACACCGAGTCGTTCAACGACCCGATGAACCCTAGTGTCAAAATTTTTCAACCGCCTTCTACAAGTAGCAGGCTTCTGACATGGTTGTGTAACGACCGCCGTCTAAGTTATCATAGACAGGAACTGGGACCTACGGCTTAACGTGCCATCCGAAACACGGAACCATCTTACTTACGGACAATCGGGTGGTTCAGCCCGCAATGTCCTAACCAGACTGGGAACAAATTCACAAAGTGATAAACATCAACTTTGTGAGTGACCTACCGAGAATCAAACCCGGAACCTTCTGCGTCAGATGCAGTTGCACTACCACTGCGCCACTTCGGTCGTAGTTGAAAGTTATGTTTATATTTGTTTCATTGTCTACTGGGTACGGTTTGAGAGTAGTAGGTCAGTAGGTGTCTGCTTCAGAAGGATAATTATGTTTGTTAGACTGTGTATATATTTCTTTTCAAACAGTTGGTTGGATGTTGACAAAATATGACGAGTCAGTAGATTCGTCTTAGCGGCGCGAGTGACAGCTACAGAGTGTAAAAAAAATTGCTGCAAATATTCAAAAGGGGTGAATCAGTCTATGAAACTGAACAACTTTCCCCAAGGAACATGGGTCGAAATATGAAAAAAAATTTTGGACCTACCATACAGTTGACTTCCTCGGCTGCTACATTTTTGTATGGGAGGTGCAAAATTTTTTTGGGGAAAGTTGTTCAGTTTCATGGACTGGTTCACCCCTTAAAATATTTGCAGTTAATATTTTTACACCTTATATACAGAGTTATTTTTATTTTTTAGTCAGTACACAAAGTTTGTAGGATGTTCCTACTCAGGATCCTGAACAACTTTTACTATGCACAGTGGCAATGCGACTGCTTTTAACACAAAAAGTTCCGGGTTCGATTCTTGGTGCGGTCTCTCACAAAGTTGTTATTTATCATTTTGTGAGTTTGTTCCCAGTCTGGTTAGGTCATTGCAGGCTGAATCATCCGATTGTCCGTAAGAAAGTTCCGTGTTTCGGATGGCACGTTATGCCGTAGGTCCCGGTTGCTGTCTATGATTACTTAGAAGGCGGCCGTTACTCAACCATCTCAGAAGCCTGCTACTTGTACATAGAAGGCGGTGGAAAAATTCTCACACTAGATTGACATTGAAACGTTGGACGACCCGGTGTCCCACACGACAAGAGAGAGAGACTATGGGGCTGCCTACGATATCGCAAACAAGAAATTGGTTGTTCCGTAAAAAAATCATACCTACTCGGCAAAAATGTGTGGAAAAGTCAATAACTCTTTCGTTTTCGCCGGTAGCCCCATAGTAAAAGTTGTTTAGAATCATGAGTAGAAGTACCCTAAAAAGTTAGTGTACTGACTAGTAAAAAATAACTCAGTATTAAAAAATGTATAAACTCAAAGTGTTGGATTTAGATGCAGAATATTCTGAAATGACCGCTGTCGAGTTTTTGTTAATTATATAAGGTGTAAAAATATTAGCTGCAAATATTTCAAGGGGTGAAGCAGTCCATGAAACTGAACAACTTTCCCCAAGAAACATAGGGCGAAAGGGCTGGTTCACCCCTTAAAATATTTTCAGCAATTTTTTTTACACCCTGTATGTTTATAATGTTTGTATTTTGTTTCAGTGGCCCCCCGGATAATAGAGCCGGCATCGAACCTGGAACTGCACATATCGAGCGGGCAGCCTGTGTACCTTCACTGCCGCGCCATCGGGGACCCGCCGCCCACCACCCACTGGGATAGAGACAAGGCTATTTTACATCAACGTGAGTGATATTTGCCGTGTGATGCCGGCTTAGAATAGCATCACCCCACATCCTTCCCGCGGGTGTCGTAAGAGGCGACTGAGGGACTCGAGGGTTTTAAGTGTATTGCAATTTCAGGTGACAGGCTGACAACCTGTCACTATAGTGATACACATGTTTTCTAAAACAACCTTAGAAAACAATCCTCAAAAATGTCAGACGTGGCGATAGTGGTCGTATTCTTACGGCCGTTAACGCTCTGCCTATCCGTAAGGGATAAAGGCGTGATATATGTATCACGTAAATATGTAAGTGATATTTGACGGGGAAAACCTAGACGGACGTACCTAGATCAAATCAGGGACGTTCTAAAGAAAGTTCGAGTCAAAAGTACCCTAAACCGACGAGCATGTATGAAAAGGCTGATGAATGTTGAGGAAGCGAAAAAGGTGTGTCAGGATTGTAGCAAGTGAAAGGATGTAGCCTCTGCCTACCCCTCCGGGAAAGAGGCGTGACTATATAAGGTGTAAAAATATAAGCTGCAATTGTTTTAAGGTGTGAACCAGACCGAAATAATAATAAAAAATGTCTTGTTCCATTTGTTTTTGTCCCATACAAAATGTACCAACCGACCAAGCCAATTTTTACGGTAGGTCAAAAAATATTTCTCATATTTCGACCTATGTTCCTTGGGGAAAGTTGTTCAGTTTCATGGGCTGGTTCATTCCTTAAAATATTTGCAGCAATTTTTTTTACAACCTGTACGTATGTATGTGAGTGATATTTTTGCGTGTGATGCCGGCTTAGAATAACATCATCCCATTTCTATCCGTGGGTGTCGTAAAAGGCGACTAAAGGACATCAATGGAACGGGCAGCAGCGTTCCCTGTGTTAATCTACAATATCTTGCACTGCGCTCGCCAATCCGCTTGCCAAGCGTGGTGATTATGGCAATACCCCCTTATTTGGGGGAGGCCCATGTCAAGCAGAGGACTGTGGTGGCTGTACAACTACGTATAGAGTTATTCCTTTAACAAGTACATAGTAATAGAAGATTTCTGGAAGTATTTTTTTTTTTTGAAAAAGTAGACAAATGTAAATGAAAATAAGAAGTCAAAAAATTTACAAGCGTCGATCGGGGATCGAACCCGGGCCGCGTGCCGTACCGGCCCACTACTCTACCACTGAGCTATTGAACCCGGATAGTAATAATCACCCGGATAGTAGGTTTCAGAAGAATAGATAGTAGATAGTAATAATAAGAAAGTACTACTACTAGATGTTATAATAATAGATAGCTCATCAAGAGGAAGGTTTATATGTATGAAACATGTTGGGAAAAGTTTTTATTCCCACGAGAACACTGTCGTGGGAATAAAACATTTTCCCATCATGTGTTTTACATAGAAACCGGCTTCTTGAATCAATACTTATGTAGCAAAACCGCATCAATATCCGCTGCGTGGTCAAGGAGTTAGCGATTGACAGACAGACGTCGACGACCGATGTGGCGCAGTGGTAGTGCGACTGCCTACCACGCAAAAGGTTCCGGGTTTGGTTCTCGGTGGGTCACTCACAAAGTTGATATAATCCCACACGAAAAAGAAAGAGTGGATTTGTTTCTAGTCTGGTTAAGACATTGCAGGCTGAACCACCTGATCGACGTGAGAAAGATCCCGTGTTCCATAGGCACGTTAAGCCGTAGGTCCCGGTTGCTGTCTATGATCACTTAGACGGCAGTCGTTACACAACCATGTCAGAAGCTTGCTACTTGTAGAAGGCGGTTGAAAAATTCTGACAACAGGGTTCATTGGGTCGTTGGACGACTTGGTATCCCACACGATGACAAATAGGGAAATGCGGAAAGATATTTCATTCGCTTACGCACTACGTTCAAAAATTTAGGGTCATTTGAATTAATAGACTTCAAAACAATAGACATGTTTATGCATCCGTGATAATCAATAATGATTATTTATAAAGATGGAGTATTTATAGATTCCTTAAAGTTAAAAGGGCAATAAATAATATTTTCTTCTATTATTTATTTATTTGCCTGATCAAATATTATACAGGGTGTAAGAGACGGTGTAACGAAAACAATGCAGGCGTGATCAGACCATGAAACTGAACAGCCAAGCCAACCAGGTTAGGACACCGGTCTTACAATCGTGAGACCCGAGTTCGATCCCCGCCATGTACCAATGTGTTTTTACTCACGTAGAATTACCGACTGCTCTTACAGTGAAGGAAAAACATGGTGATGACCCCACAATCAGATAAGATATGAATTCAGATGATATTTATTCAGATGATATTTGAATGTGACCTAACCTAGGATTCGGGCCAGGTCAGCCTTCGGGTTGCAGAGGTCAGATGGCAGTCGCTCTGTGTAGAAACTTGGTACCACGTCAAATACCCTACGTTAGGTAGTCGGCCCTGACAGAGAACGGGATAAGGCAAGGAGAATGATGCCTTGGTTAATGCTACATCAAGGCGAAAACAAGTTCGCATATTACGATTAACGTTGATAAATGACTTGTAACTAATATCCAATTAAAAAAAAAAAAAACATTTGTATTATACTATTTTGTATGTAACGATCTACGTGACTGAAAATGATGAACTATTGTCGTCATAAATTGTTTATGCTTATGTGAGTCATGTCATGACTGTAAATAATGTTTCGACGGTAGGACGGGATAAGGCAAGGAGAATGATGATGATTAAAAACAATTTTCTAGATTCCTAGCTAAGGGTGTCGAGAATATGTATTTTTTCTTTGGACAACTTTAAAATTAGCTCACTATAGTTATTTACCTTATTTTTTTCAGAACATGGCGTCGAGGTCGAAGGGAGTGCCAACGTTTCTAATGCAAGGTAATATTATATATATAAATAAATCTATCCTACTACTATTATAAATGCGAAAATTTGTATGTTTGTGTGTTACTCCTTCACGCTAAAACTACTGAACTGATTTCCATTAAATTTGGCACACAGATAAAGGGTAACTACAATAACACATAGGACAGTTCTTATCCCAAAAAAAATTGCTGTGGGATGCTACGAGATTAAAACTGACTTACACGTGAGCGGAGCTGCGTTTCAAAGTAGTAAAAAATAAATCTGACCGTTCAAATACGTCAAAAGTTTTATTTGTCGAAATATATACCTAAGTACGATAAAAAAAGTTAAAACGTCAGTTATTTCCGCTACTAAAAAGACCGCCCCAGAACGGTCAAAACTACTTGGGAACCACGACATGATTTGAAAAAGTTTTCACGATAGAAAAAAAATGCAAAAATTATATTCCTTGGTATATTTATTATGCCTATACCGTTTGTTTTACGCCCCGTGTAATGCTGTATTCCAGGATGGTGTTATTCAACAATGGCACATTATTCATCCGCGAGGTGAGAGAGGACGACGCAGACCGATACGGGTGCACGGCGGGCAGCGCCGCCGGGCTCGATAGGAACGAACTCAACTTAATCGTACACCCAGGTAAGTAAAAAAAACAAGAAACTGTGTGTGTGTGTGTGTGTATGTGTGTGTGTGTGTGTGTGTGTGTGTGTGTGTGTGTGTGTGTGTCGCCCGCCTGCCGCAAAAGAAAGATAGATAGATAAACTATTTATTGCTTACAAAAAACACAATGTCAAAACACAAGACAGCATAAAAAACTATAAAGAAAAGTAACCAAAGGCGGTCTTATCGCTTGTAGCGATCTCTTCCAGGTAACCTCTACCTTTACAGAGACAGCTTAAAAATTTTGCAAGTAGATGCAGAAGCAAAAGAAAGCTAAATTTTACATTAAAAAAAGGTTATTTTTGGTATACTCTTTAGTTCACTTTACCTTTTTTAACTTCGAACATGGTGATGAAACTAATATTGATATAAAAAAGATCTATGAGTCTGTAAAATATAGGATGATCCCTGTGTCGCTTGTGACCCTGGAGCAAATGCTATGTATGACATAAGGTCCATTTTCCTAGTAAACAAACAAAAGTGGACCCTATGTCATAGCATTTGCTCCAAGGTCACAAACGTCACAGGGATCATCCTATATTTTACAGACTATAGCGATTTTTTTGAATTCAGATGATATTTAAATGTGACTTAACCTAGGATTTCCTGTATGTTTTCCAGAAGGCGAGGCGTTACCAGCTCAGGAGTCTCGAGGCGTGGCAGGCATGGCTGTGATGGTGTCTGTGTCGGTGGCCGGCGCCTACATGCTGCTGGTCCTCATGCTGATGGTCTACTGCAGGAGAAGGCGTCTGCAGCGCAGGGAGCGAGGTATACTGACCAGCTCAGGGTCTGTCGAAGGGAGGTATACTGACCAGCTCATACATCACGCCTTAACCCCTACGGGGTAGGCAGAAAGTGACATTGTATTTTGTGGCACTGGGATATAAAGCTCTTTTTTCGTGTAGGACACTGAGTCGTCTAACAACCAAGAGTAGTGTAGTGTCAGATTATTTGCATCACAAGTAGCAGGCTTCTGACATGGTTGTGTAACGACCGCCGCCTATGTAATCATAGACAGTAACCGGGAACTTAACGTGCCATCCGAAACACGGAACCATCTTTCTTACGGACAATCAGGTGGTTTAGTGCGCAATGTCCTGACCAGCCTGGGAACAAATTCACAAAGTGATAAATATCAAATTTGTGAGTAAATAAAAAAAGGACCCACCGAGAATCGAACCCGGAACCCAGGAACCTCGCGGCCGGCATTGTAAGAGCACAGCTCTAACATTATTCTTCTATTTTACAGGAGAGAAGATGGAACTAGAGATGGCGGAGGGGCGAGAGAAGTTGGTAGAAGAAGGAGAGGAAGACAAGAAAGTGGGCAACGGAGCGCCCGCGCAAAATGGCCGCCTGCTCCCACACGAGCGCGACGGAAGCGGTAAGGAATACTCTATTCTCATGTACAGTTTGCCGTGTGATGCCGGCTTAGAATAGCATCACTCCATTTCCTACCCGTGGGTGTCGCAAAAGCCGACTGAGGGACTTAGGGTTTCAGGTGTATTACTACTTTTAGTTAGTGAACCAATAGAATCGCGACCATTAAAAAGTTAAAATCAATTTCTTCTTATTTTTAATAGGAGTTGCATCCAATTAGTTGTATACGATTTTAAATTTCGAACTGGCCGCTACGAATTGTGTTGCTTGAACGCAGGAATTATATTTTTAATCTGTATTTTTATAACCTCAATAAATGAGTTTGTCGAATTATTATTCAATATTACAATAACAAAAGTAAAAACGACTAATATCCCTACGTTAAGAAAAATGTCTACTTTATGTTAGGATACTTTTCTTTCATATTAATTCAATATTTTTCAATCATAGAAAAAAAAGTTTCGTGGTGCAATTTGAATACCAGACGATGCAATCATCATTTATGGATCGTTTTTTGTATTTATCGCTTTATTTTACTCACTTATCATTCGATATGTAAAGCAGTATACGTACCACGGATGTAACATCAATAACAACCTCGGAAAGGTACCGCCCTCGCTCCGCTCGGGCGTTAAAAAACCTCGATTGTTATTGGTGGTTACATACCTAAGTACGTAATCTACTATTACATCGTTTCCTTTGTACATAACGGTTACATTATGTGTGTGTGGCGGATGAGTTTTCATGCTGCATCGTTTGACGTTTGACACTGGCCGTGTGGCAAACGTCAACAATAACGATAAAGTTTACGAATGAACAGAAGAAGTTCGGAGGTGTCTCAAATAAGAGTTTTTTTGTGTGGAATTTGTATCTATTTAATATGATACCAATATAATTTACATGTGCTATTCCTACTAACCCGTGGTTTTATTTCACCGTAGTAAATATAACAGCCATATATGTATTGCATCGGCAGGCGCGGACAATTCCGAGGTGTCCGCCATATCGCGCGCGTCCAAGAAGTCCGGCCACTACGAGCACCTCGCCGTGCCGAGGACGCTGCTCGCCGAACAGATCACCCTGGGTAAGTACCATGGCGGGAATCCTTCAATGATAGATAGATAGATTCATTTTTTTATTATTATTTATTCAAAGTAGTAAATTTTACATTCAGCTTTTTGATGGTCATAAATTAACAATTTTAACAATAACTATTTTATAAACCTAGTGTAAACGCGGCTCAGGTGGACTAAAAGCTTAAAACTAGGCCCTAAAGCACTGCCTCGGGGCTGGCCAAGCTAGCCAAACAACATGTAGATAACATTCATCATCATCATGAATGTAGATAACATTAGGTGGTAAATAAAATAACATCGAGTTCATGCCAAGAGCAAAAAATGTTGTGTTACATGCGTATGGTTAGCCGGACTATTTATTTCACATTATCAAATTCATAGTTACAGTGCTAAAACTAAATAAAAATGTCAGAGGATAATGCGATCGTCAAAAAATTAAAATAAATGATGAGCAGTCGCTTATCAAAGGTATTTGCCATAGACTTATATTATAATACCTATAAGGTGTAAAAAAATTAACTTCTAATATTTTAAGAGGTGAGTCAGCCCACGAAATTTAACAACTTTCCCCAAGAAACATAGATCGAAATATGAAAGATTTTTTTTTACTACTCATACAAAATGTAGCAGTCGAGCGAGTCAACTATGGGAGGGCCAAAAATTTTTTTTCATATTGCGCCCTATGTTCATTGGAGAAAGTTATTCAATTTCATGGGCTGGTTCACCCCTTAAAATATTTGCAGCTAATATTTTTACACCCTGTATATCTTTGTATCTATTCCTAGGGCGCGGGGAATTCGGCGATGTGCTGCTCGCTAAGATCGACCTCAGCCAAGTGAAGCGGCTCCGCGACAATGACAACCTGTCACAAGAGCCTAAAGTCAGGCCCGTGCTCGTCAAAATGCTCACCACCAAGGACGAGGTGAATTATTCTGTTTAATTGCACACACCCACGTGCATACACACACACACATACATACATATACACACACGCATACACACACACACACACACACACACACACGTAAGTATTAGTATCAGCAATCTAGTACCCGATGAACCCTAGTGTCAGAATCTTTCAACCGCCTTCTACAAGTAGCAGGCTTCTGACATGGTTGTGTAACGACCGCCGTCTAAGTGATCATAGACAGCAACCGGGCCCTACGGCTTAACGTGCCATCCGAAACACGATACGATCTTCGGTAGGATGCTTAACTATCTTTTAAGTGAAAAAACCAACTGCCGGCAATGTTAAATATCACGTGACAGGTTTATTCCTAGTGTGAGGTTTATTGGAAATATATTTTTGGAAGGCAGAATTACTTATTGTAACTAAAGTTAGCATCCTTATTTTATAGATATAAATGTACTAATTCTGTTGTGCTTTTTGGATAAATAAACATTTTGTATTTCTTTTGTAGAAAGAGATTGATTATTGATTGATTGAGCCGTGTGATGCTGGCTTAGAATAGCATAACCCCACATCCTTCCCGTGGGTGTCGTAAGAGGCGACTAAGGGACTCGAGAGTATTGGTGTATTACAATTTTTGGGCGACAGGCTGACAACCTGTCACTATAATGATACACATGTTTTCTGAAACCACCTTGAAAAACAATCCTCAAAAATGCCGGACGTGGTGATAGTGGCCGTATTATTAACGGCCGTTAACGCTCTGCCTACCTCGCAAGGGATAAAGGCGTGATATATGTATGTGTGTGTGTAGATTGATTATTTATTTGTTGACTGTTCAGACGCAGCTCGCTGAGTTCCGGCGTCAGTTGGACATGTTCAGTCGCGCGCGTCACCCGAACGTCGCGCGGCTGGTGGGCCTGTGCAGCGACGCCGCGCCGCACTGCATGCTGCTGCAGCACACCGACTGGGTAACATCATATGTTATTATTATAGCTAGCCTACACGATCCCACGGCTGGGCAAAGGGCTCTGGACTGGTTGTTGCTACAATATTGGTGGCACTCTTTGAAAATCGCCATTTTGGCGCTGGCAGTCTAGTAAAGTAAATACGAAAGAATCTGGAACTAAATAATTTAGTTCCGAAGTCGCCACTGTGGCGCTGGCAGTCAAGGAAAGCAAATACGATAGTACGCGGTACTCTCGTAGGTGGCGCTTCAATTTGGTCCGCAAAACTAGCTGTCATTTGTATAACTTCATATCATTGCCTCCCCCGCAGTCTTCCACTTCTTTCGGTCCATAGCCAAGACCGGCGCCGGGACCCGCCTTGAGGTACCTACCCAATGATCAGTGACGGTTTAAACCCATCTATCTGGGTGCATCCGACAAACGTGACCTGTCCAACCCCATTTCAGTTTAGCGGTTTTACTGCCTACGTCAAATATGCCTGTCTTGGCCCTTAGGATTGTATTACGGACAACATAATAAATTAAAAGAATATTTATTTTCAGCTACATAGAAAATGCCCCATAGCTGAAAGAACCGTAAAGAGAAACCTGTATACAATTTAATATAATGTGTAAAAATATTAGCTGCAAATATTTTAGGGGCAACTCAACCGACCAAGTCAATTTGTATGGGAGGTCCAAAATTTTTTTCATATTTAGACCTATGTTCCTTGGGGAAAGTTGTTCAGTTTCATGGAATAATTCAACCTTTAAAATATTTGCTGCTAATATTTTTACACATTACATACAATTAAATTTATTTACAAATATACATTTTTTTCCTTATTACAGGGTGATTTAAAAAACTTCCTAATCGCAACGCGTTCCCCGGAAGAGACCGCGGAGTACATAGCGCGCATCAGCGGCGCGCACCCCGTGCCTGCTTGCTCTAGAACTCTCCCACCCCTAAACCCACAGCATCGGGTACTGCTCGCCACGCACCTAGCTGCAGCCGCCACTGCGCTCGCCAACCACCGGATCACACACAGGTTACTGACACAACTATCAATTCAATTATCACGGGCAGAAATAGGGTGATGCTATTTTAAGACGGCACCACACGGCACAATAAACACTCGCTCTAGAACTCTCCCATCCCACTACGCTCGCCAACCACACACACAGGTGTCAAGATTCAAGATTCAATCGTTTATTTCCAAGTAGATTCACAATGAATACTTTTAGAATGTCAGAGAGTTACAATACAATAATGTCACTGAATAAATGAATGAGTCATTGTAAACAATAACAATTTTCAGTTCCTAATAGAATCGCGGACGAGTGGGATAAAAATAAAAAAATAAAAAAAATAATAAAGGCACTGCCTCGGGGCTGACCAGGCTGACCACACATCATGTAACTTACATCACCACCATCAATTAATGAAATCAGTTAAATTAGTAACCTGATAAACACTCGCTCTAAAACCCTCCCACCCCACTGCGTTCGCCAATCCCACACACAGGTGTCTGACTATAAACACTTGCTTTAGAACCCTCCCTCCCCACTGTGCTCGCCAACCACAAGATCACACACAGGTATCCTCCTTATAATATAAATGAGAAAGTTTGTGTTTGAGAATGTTCGTTTGTTTCTTTGTTACTCCTTCACGGTAAAACTACTGAATCGATTTTCACGAAATTTGACACACAGATAGAGGGTAGCTTTGATTAACACATAGAACAAATTATTATACGTAAAAAAACTGCGAGATGCTACGGCATTAAAACCGACTTCTTCGACATTTTTTTTTATTAATTCGAGCGTTAGCAATTCCAACGCATGCTGCTTGCGCATTTCAAAATGTATATACATACACACATATATATATCACGCCTTTATCCCTTGCGGGGTAGGCAGAGCGTATATATATATTTCAAAATGTATCTCGATCAAAATGTGGATTTATGATGTTTCTTCGCAAATGGAAGAAAAGCATTATACTAGCCTCAGCCAAAATGCCAATTTCTAGTCTCGTTCACTTCGTCTCGGCCTTCCATTACTCGAACATAAATAATAATTGGTCTATTTTTGGCTACTGCCATACAGTGCAGCAAAAAAGAGTAGACAAAAAATGAGGGCGCCACTTTCTTCGCAATCTGCCAAATCTGACAGATAACGCTTAATTATAGCAACAATTTTTCATTTAAATTTTTTGGTTGAATTTTATTTAATTTCTACTCTTTTAGCTGCACTGTACTATTAATTTAAAAACTGTCATCAGAGAAACGCCCATTAATTTTTTTGTACTAATTGTTTTGCAGAGACATAGCAGCGCGCAACTGCATAGTGACGTCACAACTGCAGCTCAAGCTGTCAAACTTAGCGCTGAGCCGGGGACCGGACTCGTACGAGTATTACAAGCTGCATGACCAGGTAATCACAGCTCAGCTCAGCTCAGCTCAAGCTGTCAAACTTAGCGCTGAGCCGGGGACCGGACTCGTACGAGTATTACAAGCTGCATGACCAGGTAATCACAGCTCAGCTCAGCTCAGCTCAAGCTGTCAAACTTAGCGCTGAGCCGGGGACCGGACTCGTACGAGTATTACAAGCTGCATGACCAGGTAATCACAGCTCAGCTCAGCTCAGCTCAAGCTGTCAAACTTAGCGCTGAGCTGGGGACCGGACTCGTACGAGTATTACAAGCTGCATGACCAGGTAATCACAGCTCAGCTCAGCTCAGCTCAAGCTGTCAAACTTAGCGCTGAGCCGGGGACCGGACTCATATGAGTATTACAAGCTGCATGACCAGGTAATCACAGCTCAGCTCAGCTCAGCTCAAGCTGTCAAACTTAGCGCTGAGCCGGGGACCGGACTCATATGAGTATTACAAGCTGCATGACCAGGTAATCACAGCTCAGCTCAGCGCAGCTCAAGCTGTCTAACTTAGCGCTGAGCCGGGGACCGGACTCATATGAGTATTACAAGCTGCATGACCAGGTAATCACAGCTCAGCTCAGCGCAGCTCAAGCTGTCTAACTTAGCGCTGAGCCGGGGACCGGACTCATATGAGTATTACAAGCTGCATGACCAGGTAATCACAGCTCAGCTCAGCGCAGCTCAAGCTGTCTAACTTAGCGCTGAGCCGGGGACCGGACTCATATGAGTATTACAAGCTGCATGACCAGGTAATCACAGCTCAGCTCAGCGCAGCTCAAGCTGTCTAACTTAGCGCTGAGCCGGGGACCGGACTCATATGAGTATTACAAGCTGCATGACCAGGTAATCACAGCTCAGCTCAGCGCAGCTCAAGCTGTCTAACTTAGCGCTGAGCCGGGGACCGGACTCATATGAGTATTACAAGCTGCATGACCAGGTAATCACAGCTCAGCTCAGCGCAGCTCAAGCTGTCTAACTTAGCGCTGAGCCGGGGACCGGACTCATATGAGTATTACAAGCTGCATGACCAGGTAATCACAGCTCAGCTCAGCGCAGCTCAAGCTGTCTAACTTAGCGCTGAGCCGGGGACCGGACTCATATGAGTATTACAAGCTGCATGACCAGGTAATCACAGCTCAGCTCAGCGCAGCTCAAGCTGTCTAACTTAGCGCTGAGCCGGGGACCGGACTCATATGAGTATTACAAGCTGCATGACCAGGTAATCACAGCTCAGCTCAGCGCAGCTCAAGCTGTCTAACTTAGCGCTGAGCCGGGGACCGGACTCATATGAGTATTACAAGCTGCATGACCAGGTAATCACAGCTCAGCTCAGCGCAGCTCAAGCTGTCTAACTTAGCGCTGAGCCGGGGACCGGACTCATATGAGTATTACAAGCTGCATGACCAGGTAATCACAGCTCAGCTCAGCTCAGCTCAAGCTGTCCAGCTCTTAAGAGCACTCGTGATCTCGGCGTTTTCATACAAACGTATTTCTCTGTTTTCTTCCAAATTATGCCTCTAGAGCTAAAATTATTTTTATTGCATCAAAAAGCACTACTAAAAGCATGCCTCTATTATTTTCCTTTTTCCAAAAAATGCTTAGAATGGAAAAAGTAGCAATTTCAGTACATCAATTGTTGAAAATGGTAGGTAGATTTTTGTCACTTGATAATATTTGTATTTGAAAGGAAGAAAGAATAAAAAATATTTATTTGGCACAATTGCAGATAAAATCATTAACTATAAAAATAATAGTGCAAAAACCTTGCAACTATACCAAAACGGTTCCAAATCAGCATAATATATATGTAATACCATAGCCAGAGCTGTAGCGCTGGTTTTCAGAGGTCGCTAGAGCTTACAACTAAGAGGAAAAAATAATACTCTCTTATCACTTTAAACGATGCAATTGACAGTTTGCCAGTTATACGGGGTGTAAGGGACAGCGTCCCGAATACTGATAGGGTGCAAGCAGACCATGAAACTGAACAACTTTCCCTTAGGAACATATGTCAGGAAACGTCAAAAAAATTTTGGCTTCCCATAGTAAATGCAGTCAGCTGATCGCGATTTTGTATCGGCATGGCAGTCGAATTTTTTTTTATAATGTTTTTGACATATGTTCCTAGGGGAAATTTATTCAGTTTCATGATCTGCTTGCACCCTACCAGTATTTAGGGACAGCGTCCACGTATACTACAATGCAAAACCCACAAAACGTTATGCCATTTGCAGGTGGTCCCGCTCCGCTGGCTGCCGGCCGAGGCGCTAGATGGAGAATACTCCATGAAGTCAGACGTGTATATGTTCGCAGCCACCGTCTGGGAGGTAAACACACACACACACACACACACACACACACATGCTTAACACGGACACATACACACACATCAAACTGTTAGTTTAGAGAGAAGAATTAAGGTTTTTGAAAATGTACTTACCTTAATTGAAATAAACAGAAAAAAACACACATGCACACAAACACACACACACATACATACACATACATGTAGACGCACGCATCACACATGCACACACACCCACATCATACGCATACACAATATACATAGATACACAAATCACGCTTTTTTCCCTTGCGGGGTAGGCAGAGCGCTAACGATCGTAAAATTACGGTCGTTATCGCCAGGTCTGATAAGTATTGAGGGCCCTTTCAGATGATCCGTGTATCACTGTAGTGACAGGTTGTCGCCTAAAGTTGTAATACACATGAAACCTTCGAGCCCCTTAGTCGCCTCTTACAACACCCGCGGGAAAGAAATGGGATGATGCTATTCTAAGCCGGCATCACACGGCTACATACGCACACCATCATGCAAACAAACACACAACACGCACCGGCATTTTTGTGTGTGCAACTATTTTCAGGACGTATTCTAGACGCAAATTTGAACAACATTTCGAAATATTCTTAGTCAAAATACAAAGAAAAAAAAAGTTATAAATGTTAGTCCTGAACAAAGTCTTCTGTTGTTCAAACATCTTTGTGTTTCGACCTATTTTCCTCAGGGAAAGTTGTTCAGTTCTTCATATCAATATTCAAAGGGCTTATCCCTCACACCCCCCATAGAGGACGCATTTTAGGATTCATTTTTGAAAAACATCCGACTCGAACTGTAAAGTACAGGGTGTAAAAATATTAGCTGCAAATATTTTGAGGGGTGAATCAGCCTATAAAACTGAAAAACTTTCCCCAAGATAGGTCTAAATATGAAATAAAAATGACACCTCCCATACCAAATTACCAACCAGTCAATTTGTAGGATAGGTCCAAATATTTTTCTCATATTTCGATCTATATTTCTTGTAGAAAGTTGTCTAGTTTCATGGGCTGATTCACGCCTTAAATTATTTGCAGCTAATATTTTTACACTCAAAGCACGCCTTTATCCCTTCCGGGGTAGGCAGAGCGTTACCAATCGTAAAATTTCGGTCGTTATCGCCACGTCTGACAAGTATTGAGGGCCCTTTCAGATGTATCGTGTATCACTGTAAAGTCTGTTTTTCTTAGAGAGTCCAGAAAGGTAAACAAACAAATCTCCACAGACTAAAAATCTCTAATATTAGATTTGGTAGGGCTGGGTAAGAGTGAGTCAGTTCAAAATCTTTATAACTCAGTCGAGTAAGATCATCGTAACTTGTTGATTGTTTGAACACAGTATTAAAAACCAATACCCTGTGGCTTTACCCGCATTATCATTGTTTTTTATATATAAAAAAACAACCTTTATTGGACAATTTTGCCGTTCATAGTAGCGTAAATACAGTGCTATAAAAAGGAGTAGTAATTAAAATGTCGTCCCTTCTAAGCCCCGTTGATATGAACCTAAGTTTAAGAAAATAATGTTTTTCATACATACATACACATACATATATCACGCCTTTTTCCCTTACGGATAATGTTTTTCATTACTAATTATTTTCATTTATGAGAATAATATAACACTGTGAGATAATATAAACCATAATACACGAATAAAACATGTTCTATCCCTGGGTGGGAAGTTATAATTTAAAAAAGTTAATTAAATTTCATTTATCAACTGCGTAATGCCCAAACCACACTCGCGAGGCGCCTCCTGGAGGCCCTCCACAGCTGACTCGTGAAAGAGTTGATAATAGTAGATTACGTACTTAGGCATGTAACCTATCAATAACAACCGAGGTTTTTTAACGCCCGAGCGGAGCGAGGGCGGTACCTTTCCGAGGTTGTTATTGATGTTACATCCGTGGTACGTATACTGCTTTACATATCGAATGAAAAGTGAGCAAAATAAAGCGATAAATACAAGAAAACGATCCATAAATGATGATTGTATCGTCTGGTATTCAAATTGCACCACTAAACTTTTTTTTCTATGATTGAAAAATATTGAATTAATATGAAAGAAAAGTATCTTAACATAAAGTAGATTTTTTTTTAATCGTAGGGATATTAGTAATTTTTACTTTTGTTATTGTAATATCGAGTAATAATTCGACAAACTCATTTGTTGAGGTTATAAAAATACAGATTAAAAATATAATTCGTGCGTTCAAGCAACACAATTCGTAGCGGCCAGTTCGAAATTTGAAATCGTATACAACTAATTGGATGCAACTCCTATTAAAAATAAGAAGAAATTGATTTTTACTTTTTAATTGTCGCGATTTTATTGGTTCTTTTTCTAGTTCTATATTTAAAATTACTTACAGGCTTAGTTTTAAAACCTCGCCTGTAAGTTGAACTTACAGGTCGTGTTTTTTGACAGTAATGACCTACTTTCAGAGCATGAGATATGTAAATTAAATTTAATTAACTTTATTCTTATTATTAACCGTTTATTGTACCCAAAAACATTACAAGAGATACACATATAAAGAATAACGACACAACAGGACAACGTATTTCGACTTGAAATACTTTTTAAATTATAACTTCCCACCCAGGGATAGAACATGTTTTATTCTTGTATTATGGTTTATATTATCTCACAGCGCTATATTATTCTCATAAATGAAAATAAGAAATGGAAAAAATGTCAGCCCCGGCCGGCGCTGACATTTATCCGTCACGATTGACATACAATATGTGACACGTAGACCAGGCGAGGGAAAAAAAAAGGAACTCGAGTGCACCATACACTCGTCCCTCGTGCTGCCTCCTGTAACTCATGGAGTGTGTGAGTCGGACATTAAATATAGCTTGATACCTTGTGACATCAGTCAGCTTTGGGAAAATGCTCAAGGTCAACTTTTCTTTGTTTCCTCTTTCCTTCTCATTCAGTATGGATCTGACAAACGTAACGGGTATCAAGTTAGATTTTATTAATTTTACCTATCCTAACCTTAACGGTACTTTCATCCTTACATAAGAGAAAGTAAGTCGCGATTTTTTCTAATTAAAGGCATTTTAATAAATGTTTGTAGATGTTATTTACGTAATCTCAAAGAATAAGATTGAACTTATATATACCTAATAATAATGACTAAAACAGAAAAAAAGAAACCTTAAAGTAATCAATCAATCGACTCATTGACCGACTCACTGAACTGAATCAGAACTTTGGATTCAATGATGTGGCACAGCACTATTCAAAGATGGCTGTATGTTCACGATCTGTCAAAATGTTCGTGTTTGTTTAATATTTTATTAATTTCTAATAGAATTATACATAATTGAGTCATAAATTAAGTGTTTTCAGTTATGTGGGATGTGAAACAAGTGAAATATGTATTTGTATGACAGTTATAACGTGCAGTTCTCATATATTATGGCGAAATCTATCGACGTGGTTATGGCAAGTTGTTTGTTTACATTTATGGACTCTCTAAAAAAAATAGACTTTAGTGACATGTTGTCAGCCTGTCGCCTAAATTTGTAATATACTACATAAAACCCTCGAGTCCCTTAGTTGCCTTTTACAACACTCGCGGGAAGAAATGGAGTGATGCTATTTTAAGCCGGCATCACACAGCAAAATAATAATATTTAAATAATGATTTTTTTTTTGGCTAATATTTTACACCATAAATTTGCACTTAATTTAAAATTACACCTTATTTTTGTTCAGATTTACACAAAAGCGGAGTTGCCGTTCGCCAAACTGAACGACAACTCGGTCCTGGAGCGGCTGCGGTCCGGCGCGCTCGCGTGGCCCGCGCCGCCCCGCGCGCCGCCCGCGCTCACACGCCTGCTCGTGAGTATCTTCTTATATGCAAATAATCCGGTCTCTAATTGTAAGTCAAGTCTTCTAATATGTATGTCGTCGAAGACCACTGGCTGAATAGAAACTCCTTGGCAGTATAGCCATAGCCTTTCCCGTACGGAAAACAAATGAAAGTTAGATCTGGGAGAACTGTCAAACTAGGAGAGTCTTGGTAGTGGTATCGAATTGAATATGTGAGAAAATCATGTTATAATGTGATAATAATACTGTAACGAATATGAAAAGACAATACAAGAAGATAGTTGAACAATTCCGTCGTTTTCCTATAAAAAATTCCCGCAAAATATGGCGAATCCTGACTGAACGCCGATATGCAAATATTTCGGTCTCTTATTATAAGTCATGTCTTCTAATATGACGTCACAAGCGCTCAAGCGAGAGTCACGCCGTTTGACACACGTCATTCAGCCGCCGTCCTCTTGTCGAACATACATTAAATAATTTCCCTCCGGACTCATGGCCCCACCGGCAATCCCCACTTTCATAATTTCTCCAGTTCCCTTCGCCCATAAGTGCTACATACATACATTACATATACCACGCCTTTATCCCTTGCGGGGTAGGCAGAGTCTTAACGGCCGTAAGAATACGGCCGCTATAGCCACGTCGAACATTTTTGAGGATTGCAAGCATTTGATAATTGCAAGAAAATTGAGAGGCTGTATGTATGGTTAATGACAATTGCTTGCCATAAATAGTGCGAAAAGAAAAGTAAAATTTGACACATTTCTTTTTATTTACAAATTTTGGTAGTAATGAGGTAAATACTAAGTGTTAAATCCTCAACATAATAGTAGATACTAAGTAGTATTTCAGTCAAAAGCGTTTATAGGCTGCAAATATTAATGTTCCAAATTCAAATAAATTTTAGTCCCTTGGGTTAAAATCACCTATTTGTTCGCACTTGTGTGCGACTAAATATTATTAAGTACAGAGCTTCGTTCTGCTTTGGCGAGATGTCAGTGTGTCCATATAAAGGTGAACGCACCGAATGAACCATTTTTTTTAATTCTTTACATGTAATCTTATGAAACCTCGCATATTTGTCCAAACCGAATCGGTCGATACCGGTAAATGTGCGAGGTTCCATAGGATTTCGTATAAATAATTCTAAAAACTTCAGTTCGTTCGGTGCGGATATTATTATTGCGGATTTATTATTTATTAATAAAAATGATAATAATAATGTTGTTTTTATTCTCAGCAACGTTGTTGGAGTCATTCGCCGGCTGAGCGGCCGTCATTCACAGAAATATCTGAACAAATGGGCGCCATATTGCAAGATCTCACTTCTGACAACAAATCAAACAAATCACAAGAAAAACCCGCTCAAGATCCGTAAGCTGGTTACCCTTACACTGCACTCGCCAATCCACGAGAAGGTTTTCTTTTTAGGAATAAAAAAAAATTTATTCTAAGAGCTCGATAGATGGCGTTGAACTGACTATGTTACTAGATTCCAGTGTAGATTCCAAAGCCAAAAGATAAAAAAAAAACATTGCGACACTGACTGACAGTCTGGCATGCACTGACACTTTCGTTCCAAATGAATCCGAGTCCAAGTTTCAAAATATCTATATATATAAATATATATTACGTTCCATTATTTGCGGTAACATACCAAGCACAGCGCCATCTATCCCACTACTAGAATAATAATTAAAAAAGAAACCCCTGTTATGAATAAATGTTTCTTCATACCGTGTGGTGCCGGCTCAGAATAGCATCACCCCATTTGTGTCCGTGTCGTAAAAGTCGACAATGTCTACAATGTCTTGCACTGCGCTCGCCAATCCGCCTGCCAAGCGTGGTGAGTATGGCAACCCAAGGGGGGAGGCCCATGTCCAGCAGTAGGCTGTTGTGGCTGTAGAAGTAGAAGTTTCTTCATTAGCCACAGCAGTCCACTGTTGGACATTGGCCTTTCCCAAAATTTATGGGTACATATTTGGTGGTGATTCATTAGTAGCCTTTAACGACACCCACGGGTAGAAATAGGGTGATGGTATTCTAAACTAGCATCACACTAGAATAAGCGTTTAACTGAATTGACAAGTTGTCAGCTTGAATACCTAAAACGCTTTCTGTGTTAGGTATAAATTTTGTATAAACTTGCAAAATTGTTCTTGACAGCCTGTCGCCTAAAATTGTAATACATACACATGAAGATCTCGAATCATTTAGTCGCATCTTCAAATAGGATGATGCTATTCTAAGCCGGCATCACACTGCCATAAATTAATGATATTAAAACTTAGTTTAAGTAAAACAAAAGCTAAATGAAACTGCCATAATGTAAATAGTAGATATTGTTAAGGGTTTGCGCACATAAGACGTTATACACAGTGATCGGAAAATTGATGCATTCCTTTCAAGGGATGAACCAGCTCATGAAACTGAACAACTTACCCCATGGAACATAGGTCGCAATATGAAAAAAAATTTTGGTCCTCCCATACAAATTGACTTAGCCAGTCGGTAATTTTGTATGGGTGGGCCAATTTTTTTTTTCATTTTTCGACCCATGTTCCTTGGGGAAAGTTGTTCAGTTTCATGAGCTGGTTCATCTCTTGAAAGGAATGCATCAATTTTCCAATCACCCTCTATATGGATTTTCAACAAACCAGACACAAAAATATGATACATCACAATTCGCTCGTTGACTGGGTCATTAATAAAATATAAAAGTTGTACGCTTAAACTATACAGGGTGTAAGAGACGGTGTAACGAAAACTTTGCAGGCGTGATCAGCCCATGAAACTAAACAACAGTCCCCAAGAAACATTGGTAGAAATCTTAGAAATTTTTTTGGACTTCACCCCTTAAAATATCTGCAGCTAATATTTTTTATACTACAGACTGCATTCATATTTGTTCAAAATATTCAAAGTTTGAATTGATAAACAAAATAGTAATATAAAAAAGGTGTTTTAATGCCATCCAAAATAACGTAATATAACGCCGTATTTTCAATATGTTCATACTAAATATCATTTTAGATCGTTTTGACTTAGCTCATTTGTCCTCCCAATCATGTAGCCAACTTTTGTCTATGGTTTGTTTGTGGATCTCTATATCATGTAACAGTTTATGTACGTCAACCATAAGACTGATATTTTTTTTTATAGTTATACATAACATTGGTATCGATCCAATAATTCTCTTAACTAAAAGTAACACTGTCACCATCGGTTGTATAGAAGACAAGAAATTGTCTATAACTTTACGCGTTATCTGTCAAAATTAGAGATAATTAAAAAAATAACTACTAAACAAAGGAAATATGCAAAAAAACTCGGAAACAACCATTGAAATTTTTAGACATGACGAATATTGACGAAAATAGTAGTATGATACCTACTATCCCTTTCTAAACTTGTGTACCAGAAAATGACAGCGCTGTTTTGGCGTGACGTCTTATAATTCAATGGGGCCCGGCTGCACGCACTAAAAAACATTGACTCATGCGGGGCGTTACCTCTGAGGCGTTACCTTGAAGTGCAAGCGAGAGCGCGACACGAACGACAAAGAGGCACAATCGACCTCCGCATTCGGCATTATAATCTATCAAACAAATAAAATTTCAATTTTCTTTTCATAAATGCAACCATTCCATCAGTTTTTCTTATGACGTTGTCACGTATAACTATTGTCAGTGAACTGACTTTACAGACAACCGTTTTTTTTAGTTAAGGGTCATAAGCGAATCGACACCATTGAGTCAATAAAACAAGTCCCATTTGACAGCTGTCAGATTTAAAATAATGATAAATTAAGGTAGATAAGTAAGTCTTAAAAATTGCAAATATTTTTACTGTTTTGTAGAAATTTTACACTAGATATTTATAAAACATTTGTTACAAAGTTACGAAAAAAGTGGAAAAAAATTACGCCACCGATGGGATTCGAACCCACGTCTTTTGACTTGCCTGGTTACCGTTCGATCCGACAACTTGTTTCGTTTAAGTTTGTAACAAAAAGTGAATAAAAATTGCAAGTATTAGGCTAGAATGGATTGCATTTATTTTAATGTAGTTTAGTAATTTTGTATGAGCATAATCGTCCGCAATTTATAGAAATTTTACGTCCTATAAGTCTAGTAATCAAAGTAGATTTAGCACAGATTTAGGTAGTCAAATAAAACTTAGATGATGTACCTAGGTGTACATCCAAAATAAATAAAAATGGTTATAAAATGCAATCATAATTATCCGTCATAATAGGTAAAAAAAACGGACTTAATTAATTGGTAGCTGTCGATTAAAAATTAAAATTGTATATTTCTAATGATACCAGATAATGCATTTATAGATATAGTTAAAAAGTTGATACACATCACAAAAAAAATTGCCGATATAATTATTATTATGAAAAGTTTCGATATTATTTTACGTGGTAAATGAATGGAAAGGAGTATAGACAGTATTAGACAGCAGCCAAAAATGAACCAATTTCTTGTCGAGTAATAATGGAAAACGAGACGAAGTCGAGGCCGTCCCAAAGTGCGCGAGACCAGAAATTGGCATTTCGGCTGAGGCTAGTATAGTGATTTTCTTCCATTTGCGAGAAAACATCATTAATCAATATTTTAATCGTGATACATTTTTAAATATGTAAGCTGCATGCGCTGGTTTTGCTTTTATTTTATGGAATATAAAAAATGCGCGGCAAAAATACTCTAAAACACCTATTCTTCAAGGAACCTTTGTTTTTCGGGCCTTCAAGTAGGGTCGAAATATACGTATGTCATTTCATTTTTATCGTGTCTGTCTGAGTGCCTGCCTTGAAAAAAAGAGGATGTCATGTTGGTGTTATTATTATGTTCTCCGAAACTATTTATGATATATGCATTATGTCTACTATAAATTAGCTTATAATAATTCAATTAGTCAGTAAAACTGATAATAGACTTATTTTAGACTCAGCTTACCTAACCTATTATTTTAAAAAATGCGTTTACTTCCTGAAACTGTTAGGTATTACAAAATAAGAGTTCTAATACATACAGTAAAAGAATGTGTAAATATTTGGTAAATGTGGTATTTGATAGATTTTATATTATAATATAATCTTTCGATACTTTGTGTAGGGTGTTTTTTTATAAATCTTATAATTTAAGGTATGTAGAGTTAGATAATAAGTTAGGAATAAATAACTTAATCAAGTTTGTACTTTTTATATGAATTACAATATGTACGCCAAGACTTCTATGAATAAAATTTATAAATTTAAAGTAGATTGTTTTTATTGTACTTAATATGTGCTGCCTACAAAGCCTGTTTAAGCCGAATATATCTTTGAAAGATAAACAGCTGAGTTAAAACAAAATAGATTTTTGAAATCCCAGCTCTCATACATATCCATAATATAATAGAACATCAGCCTCATATATTGTGAAAACTATTGTTACAAATTTCTACGTTTACCGAAACATTTTCTCCTATTCCATCAAATATTTCAGTATCAATTAAATTATTTACCTTTAACCACTGTACCTCTATAAATAGAAAAAACCCTTTGTTCCTGTTGATTCACTCACATCCCACTTCGGAGGATTAATTTATTTGACCTAATATCTAATTTAGAAGAACACATCTCTTTAGCGAGTTGTAGTAACCTACAGCGCCATCTGTTGTAAATGTGTCTTCAACACCTTTTGTTGTAAGTGGGGGACTGGGGGGGGGGCAAATTGTTTCCGCTATTTTCAAGTGACAACTGGGAATTTTTATACCCAATTGTCGCTGTAACAGTTTTTGTGGGGACAAATGGGAACAAAGACAAATTGTACCTAAATTTCGGCGTGGCCGATGGAAAACAACTTTTGGCGATGTATGGAATAAGATAAAACAGAAATATAGTTACGGACGAACGCCATGCTTTAAATCGTTCTCTAAGTCTGCTAAATGAAAATCGTTTCAGTTGGATGTCGATTGGATCTCAGTTGGATGATTTCTGTCATTTAGTAGTCTGCTAACAGTTTGAGGTATAGAAAATCACAGTGGCAATGGAATGACAGTTGAGTTTCGATGGCGTGTAACAATGACAAAAAATTGACTTGGGGCCCTGTTGAATCACATTCCATCATCCCATTTTGACAGGCAAGGCAGTAAGATATAAAAACTAATATTCAGTTGAATTTTTATTCATTTCATTTTTAGACTAGAATTCTTTATACAACGAATGAAATATACATAGCATTTTTATTTTATTTACAAAATACTGTAGATATTATAATTAAATTAATAATATGCTTTTTAAATTTATCTTACTCGCATATATCCTTATCTTATGTACATAATGACAAAAATATATAGGTAAGTACCTACAGAATCGCCATTTGCCATATTTGGCTTCTGTCAAAATTATGTTAATAATATTAACTATACAATAATCTTGACATTAAGGTATATTTTACTTTTTTGTCCTGTTTAATGTTATTTATCAGCTACTAAAATTGGCTTATTTGAGCAATGACACTTGTAACTTGTTTTGTGTATCATTATAGCGCGTTCGCGATGTTTCTCTTACGAGAAATTTTCGCACGAACGCGGGTTGCAGGACTGTCAATCGAGAAAATTTCTTGTAAAAACATCGTAAACGCGCTCCGAATTCCAAATATTTTCTTATACCGTAGTAAGACATAGGCAAATGTAGGTACGATATCCATTATATGTAAGTATGAAATATGAATTATGAAACACTTAATCAAGAAAAAATAAAACCTTGTACCTAGGTACAGTGAGTCAGGTATTAAGTGCATATAGAAGGCCACCCCGGCCACCACAAAATGGTTTAAAATAACTTTTTTTACCCCAGGGTATATATTATAATTAGGGACCGGTTCATATGCTACATAAAAACCTTTATGACAATGAAACTTGGGTTCATCAGTAGGTATTAGCGTAAGTATAATCCACGTGACGCAAGGTTTGCCCTAAAACACCCCCTCGTGTAGAGAGCATTTTAATTTTTTATCTAACTAACTACTACCATCCAACATAATGATTTACTAAATTCACATAAATTCAACGTAACAATTTTCTACTATTATCTACATTAAATAAAGATTTCTACCACTGTATTAGGGATTTACTACACTCACAGTGCTATATTATTCATGAACTTGAACTTGAACTTAAATGAAAATAAGAAATTGAAAAATTTACAAGCGTCGACCGGGAATCGAAGCCGGGCCGCGTGGGGTACCGGCCCACATCTATACCACTGAGCTATCGACGCACCGGTTAGCGACATCCGGCTCAAAGCGACGATCTTAGCGACATCTAGTAATAGTACTTTAGTACTAAATACCTGGTTAGTCTACATTAAGTTAGTAAGAATTCAAACCATACGATGAAGCTAATGCATATATATAATGTGTAAAAATATAAGCTGCAAATATTTTAAGGGGAGAATCATCTCATAAGAATGAACAACTTTCCCCAAGAAACATAGGTCGAAATATGAAAGAAATTTTTGGACCTCCCATACAAAATGTAGCAGCCGAGCAAGTCAACTGTATGGGAGGTCCAAATTTTTTTTCATACTTCGTCCTATGTTCCTTGGGGAAAGTCGTTCAGCTACGTGGGCTGATTCACCCCTTAAAATATTTGCAGCTAATATTTTGACACCCTGTATCTTACGCTTGTTAATTTTTCAAGTTCTTATTTTCATTTATGATTTCTACCACTGGGTTTAATTTTCTTTATTGGCAACACCCTATGCTCCTCCATGCAAGTAATGCGCGGGATCTTGGAGCTGGTGGTAGTAGGCGTTGGGCAGCAACGCTTGGGCCAAACCGCCGGCCTGGTGGCCAGCGTATTGGGCGGGCACCAGCATTTCTCTGGAAGCAAAAGAAATTGCCTTAGTCTTTCTTCTTTTCGTGTGGGACACAGAACCCTAGTATCAGAATTTTTCAACCGCCTTTTACAAGTAGTAGGCTTCTGACATGGTTGTGTAACGACCGACGTCTAAGTAATCATAGACAGCAACCGGGACCTACGGCTTAACGTGCCATCCGAAACACGAGATCATCTTTCTTACAGTAAATCGGGTAGTTCAGCCCGCAATGTCCTAACCAGATTGGGAACAATTTCACAAAGTGTTAAATATCAACTTCGTGAGTGACCTACCGAGAATCGAACCCGGAACATTCTGCGACAAAGGCAGTCGCACTACCACGACGCCACATCGATAAGGGGACGACCGATATTTTCACTTCACTTTGTGGATTTGTCCCCTGTCTGACTTTACAGGATGTTGTGATTGTCCGAAAAGAAAGACGACTCCGTGCTTCAGAAGGCCCGTTAAGTCCCTCGGTCGATTCCCTGCTCCTGTCTATTCATTACTAAGATGGCGGTCATTACACAACCATGTCAGAGACCTGCCGCCTGCAAGTAAGTAGCATATTTTCGCATTCTTCTTCTTTTCGAGTGGGACACCGAGTCGTCCAACGACCTGATGAACCCTAGTGTCAGAATTTTTCAACCGCCTACTATGCATTAAACTAAAACGAACGTCAATATTTGAAACGTCGTAATTCGATTCCGTGTAGGTACGGATGTCCTTAAACGATTGGTCTAAGTACCTACACGTTTTAAAATTTTTATTGCTCGATGATTTTATGGCCAAGGGTATGTTGGAATCGATAAGTAAAGTAGAGCGTGAGATATATGCATAGTAAATGGCAGAATAACGCATGAAACAAAAATGAACATTTCAGAAATTGAGCTCCTGGGAGCTCTACTTTACTTATTGATTCCCACATACCTCAGCAAATTCACACATACCCTTGACTATAAAAACATCGAGTAGTAGAAATTTAAAAACGTATGGTTAGAACAGTCGTTTCGGACTTAGGTGCACGGAACCGAATTACGACGACGTGTCAGAAATAGATCCCCTGCTGTTGACAAATTCGAGTAGTAGAGAACTACATTATTATTAGGTACTATTATTTATTCCGTGATAGAACTGTTTTTTTTTTAACAAAAGATTTTTTGTCATAGATCTGACCGACACCGCTGGCCAGTCTTTTAGCACGTGTTCACATTAACAGATTTTTTTCATCAATTTCGGCTTAGTGTCACTAGACTGTGTCGAATTTGATTAACGGCGGTTAACGAGCGGGCCCATTAAGGGAAACTTATGGTCACAAAAAAAGTCACAGCCTGTGGACAAAACTGCCCATTGTTTCAATAAAAAAAAGCTTAAAGAATGACGTTTTATTTTCGAGTTTATGTATAAAGGCGAAATAGGTACCGGTTTTACATACAGTACCTATAAAGTTGATCTTCATTTTTACCAGACGTAGACCAGTGCCACATTTTTCGAAACTACAAGCTACAAGTCTACAGGTGAAATTTGATGTACATTACGTAGCGTACAAAATCCTGATTTTATAATGTCCCACTCGCTACGCAATGTACGTCGAATTTCACCTGTAGACTTGTAGCCTGTAGTTTCGTTGCATAAGGCACTGGTTTTTTGCTAAAAAAATAATTTAGTTTGACTTGACGTCTACCAGACTGAAGGAACGAGGTAGCTATAAATAATAATAAATAAATAAATATCCTGGACAATTCACACAGCGCTATCTAGCCCCAAACTAAGCAAAGCTTGTACTATGGGAACTAGATAGCTGATACTAATACATATATACTTTTTTTTTGTAAATAAATACAAATTATACATAGAAAACACCCAGACTCAACACAAATATTTGAAAATTGACTTAACAAATATTTGTGTCCGGTGGGGATCGAACCCACGACCCTCGGCGTAGAAGGCAGGCATACTATCCGCTACGCCATCGGGACAGTCATAGTTAGCTATGTTCTTCTTTTATTATTAACGCCTCAATAGATAGCATTATTAGTGAAAACACTAACTAGGTAATTTTTTTCTGAAAAATTTAACCTATCTATATAGGTTCATCGCCCCTAAAAACCGTAGACAAAGAATAGTAAAAAAAGTATATACAAAATTTCGTGAAAACTGTTTGAGAAGTTTCCGATATCCCGATTACTGTTAGTTTTAAGATACCTCCAGGAGCTTTATTTTTGAAATGTTCGTTTTCGGTTCCGTGCACGAAAGTCCAAAACGACTGGTCTAACCACACGTTTTTAAATGATGTTTTTATAGTCAAAAATATGTGTGAATTTTTGAGGGTATGTGGGAATTGATAAGCAAAGTAGAGCGTGTGAAACAAGCATAATAAATATTATATATGTATAAGTACCCACTGTTTTGTTTTGATAGTTATTATTATTTGGGTTGGCTGGAAGAGATCTCTCATTAAGAAATAAGCTCGCCTTTGCGACAAATTTTGATGTATAAATTTTCTGTATGATTTATGCAGTAAAGAATATATATGTATATATATTATAATATGTATGTAGGTACTATAAATTGTTAAATAGTTTTAAGTACAAAATATTTGTATGCTTATAATGGCAAATTATGGAGGACTATTTACTTATCCAACCTGTCATCTGTATTTTACACTTGTACCCATAATTACAAATAAAGTTCTGAGTTCTGAGCAGATTTTCGCATGAAGCTAAAAAGTATGCCGTGTGATGTCGGCTTACTATACTTAGAATAGCATCACCCCATTTCTTCCCGCAGGTGTCGTAAGAGGCGACTAAGGGACTCGAGGGTTTCATGAGTATTACAACTTTAGACGACAGGCTAACAACCTGTCACTGTAGTGATACACGAATCATCTGGAAGAGCCCTCAATATTTGTCATACGTGGCGATAGCGATAGTTTTTTACGGCCGTTAACGCTCTGCCTACCCCGCAAGGGATAAAGGCGTGATATGTGTATGTATGTATGTGTACAAAAACGAACGTTTCAAAAATTAAACTCCTGTTTTGAAACCAATAATATTCAGCCAGCAAAACCTCATCAAATCGGAGAGGTCACGAAATCGTTCGTCCAAGGTCCCGTCAATAGCCCTTAGCTTGAAACAAAGGCCCCACACATAACAATGCCGTTTATTTACTTTACTGAGTTTTTATGGTGTAAACTTATCCCGAGGTAGGTGCTGACTGTACCTATATAGGGTATAAGAGACGGTGTAACGAAAACTTTGCAGGCGTGATCAGACCATGAAACTCAACAACTTTTTCAATGACGGCTATGTTGGGAAATGATAAAAAAAATCGAGTTTCCATACAAAGTCCGTCAGCTGATCGAGAATTTTGTATGGGAGATCAAAAAAATTTTTTCGTTTCCCAACATAGCCCCCATAGAAAAAGTTGTTCAGTTTCATGGTCTAAGCACGCCTGCCAAATTTTCGTTACACCGTCTCTTACACCCTGTATTAAAAAAGAGTCAGCGCAACGAAAGAAGGTAGGTTAGGTACCTGGGTGAAAATTTGCGCAGTTAAAAATTGCGGTCACACGTAAATTTCTTCAAGTGTACAACACTTACAGATTTTAAGTATCATTCACACGAAAGAATGTTTAATTGACTATTTGGAAAGTAAAACTCCATCCACAAATTATAAAATATGTTTAACTAAAACTTAATCTGAAACCTGAAATCGGGGACAAAACACGCGTTCTTCGCGTGTCACACACACACTCAGCTATTGCGAAATTCAAACACGTATAAAGTTTTATCTAGCTGGACATCATATAACTTTTCACCCATCATAATAATCCTTATATCATGTAGATTTATAGAAAATTATTAATTGGACAATATTTAACTGCGTATACCGATAAAAATGACAGTTTGTGTTGGTCACACGTTTTTGTGTTTTCTGAATACGTGGTCTAAAACGACTGAATCGCTGAAACTAATAGAACTATGAGCTAGGTCTTGTTTCTGCCTTCTGCCAGGATTACTTCTTCATCCCTGGAGAGGGAGCATATAGCTCCTTGGCACTTCTAGAATAAAATAGGAGTTGTTAAATTTTTAGATCCTATTTTTGCACATGCGCCAGGTCCCTTTCCTGTGCATGATTTCTTCATGAAAGAGTTATTACAGAGGATTTGTTGTGACAAATAATGTCGCATAATAAAGCGAGATTTAAGATTCGTTTAAAAATTTTGATTACATTAAAGCATTTATCAATAAATCACTAAAAACATAGAAAATTGTCCCTTGACTGGCTTCATTTGACTGGCATTTTTTCCAGTCAAGAGACATTTTATGCCAGTCAAGTGACTAATGTTATTTTAATGATTGTTTTTGCATTTTTTTGTGTAAAGGTGTGCCTGGAGAGTAGAATAGCACCACCCCATGTCTGCCCATGGGTACCGTAAGTTAGATTAAGGGTTTCCAGTTCGTGAATAGTATTGTTTTTCGTGCAGATAACATAGTTTAAAAACACTTGCTTTATGTCTCTAGGTGTGGCTGCCTTATTAGGCCTCGGGGTAGCTGCGCGATATCTCAGGCTGATTGATAGACGTCTCTTAAGCTACTGCGTTGTATCTCAGGGAGGCTGCGTTAAGTTTCAGGTTAATTTCACGTATCTTAAGCTGACTGCGGTGTATTTCAGGGTGGTTGCGTTATGTCTTAGGCTGACTGCGACGTCTCTTAAGCTGAGTGCGTTGTATCTCAGGATCTCTGCGTTAGGTTTCATGTTAATTGCGACGATCTTCAGCTTACTGCGTAGTATCTCAGGGTGGTTGCGTAATGTCTCAGACTGATTGCGACGTCTCTTAAGCTACTGCGTTGTATATCAAGGCGGCTGCGTTATGTCTCGTTTAGACTGATTTCGACGTCTTTGGAACTGACTGCGACGTCTCTGAGGCTGACTGCGATGTACGAGTATCTAAGGGTGGCTGCGTCATGTCTCACTCAGGCTCATTGCGACGTCTCTTAAGCTGACTGCGTTGTAACTCAGGGTGGCTGCATCATGTCACAGAATGATTGCGACATCTCTTCAGCTTACTGCGTTGCATCTCAGGTTGGCTGCGTTTTATCTCAGTCAGGGTCATAAAACAAAGTATCTTAAGCAACTGCGTTGTATCTCAGGGTGGCTGCGCTATGTCAGCCTGATTTTGACGTCTCTTAAGCAGACTGCGTTGTATCTCAGGGCGGCTGCGTTATGTCTCACTAAGGGTGACTTTGACATCTCTTAAGCTGACTGCGACGTCTCTTAGCCTACTGCGTTGTCTGAGGTTGATTGTGACGTCTCTTCAGCTGTCTGCATTGTATCTCAGCATGGCTGTGTTATGTCTCAGGTTGGCTGCGACGTCTCTTAAGCTGATTGCATTGTATGTCGGAGTCTTTTTGAATCTGAGTACATCGCGTCTCACGCTGATTACGTCGTCTCTAAGGTGACTTCATCGTATCTCAGATAAGTTACGTTTTTTCTCAGTCTGATGGCAATGTCTCTTAAGCTGATTGCGTCGTGTCTCATGTACACAGCGGCGTGTGTTAGGTTGCTTGCTTAGTGGTGTCTAAGGCTATCTGCGTCATGCATGTCTTAGGCTGATTGCGTCATCTTTAAGGTTATCTTCGTCTGTTCAGTAGCAGAATGAGCAACACAGTTAATTCTCAGGTCATAATGTTTTCGGTGGTTTCTTCTTGTCTCATGCTAGCTGTTTCATTATGGCCTAAGTTTAAACGACTTGCGTTATTATTGTTTTGGTGGAGAATTGAGTCTCCGTTTTGGCTGTTTACGAACAGCCTTCTTCCGGAGGTCGACAGATCACATTCGCCTGCCTGTCAACTGTGATTGTCGAACACTGTGGCTGTTTCATTTCTTATGTCAAGCTGGCTGCGTCGTGTTTCAAGCACGAGCAAATTGTCTGTGACTAGATGCGTCGTGTCTTAACCAGACTGAGGCGTCAGGGCGACAGCCTGGTAGGCTGCGGCAACTTTTACTTCTATTCTACTTAGTTGAAAGCAAAATATGAACAGCTTTTATACATATATTTTGCTAAAATAATTACATTGTCCCTTGACTGGCGCAAAATGTCCCGTTGACTGGCACCTCAAATTTCAAAATTGAATTTTGACGAAACCTGTGGTTCGATTTCAGTGTTTTTTCGTAAATAACCTTTTCAATAGGCCTTCATTATTATGCAATGATAAAATAACCATAAAACTAAAATTTTAAATTTGCCAGGAAAGGGACCTGAAGAACCGTTTTCAAATATCCACCCACCTATGTATTTACTAGAGATGGGCCGAATATTCGGTTATTTGGCATGTTCGGCAGTTACCGAATATTCGGTTCGCTCGGAATGGAGACCTCAAGTGGTCGCGATCCTCAGCATTGAAGGAACGAGGAAGAAGAAAGGCTACTAAAATCGTGGATATCAATATCGTGGTATGCAGGTACCTAAGTCGTCTACAGATTTAGGCAGTTAATTAAAACGCCGAAATAGATATTTGTTGTTGTTAATTTTATTGGATTTGGTCTGATCTATACAAGGTGATGGATCACACACTTAACGCACGAAAAATATCGCAGTATTCTGTCAGATCCATTATATAGATGTCAATCTCCGTACTAAAACTGCTCAACCGCTGTCGATGCAGCGCTATCGCAGCGTCGTCCGTCGAGTGCGGTTTTAGTATGGGGCGTGACGTTTCTAGTATTGATCTGACAGACCACTTCGATATTTTAGCGGTTCGTCGTGCGTTAAGTGCGCAATGCGCCGCAAGATATGGTAGAGAGCAATATAATATTCAGGTAATATTCAGGTAATACTCCTAAAATATGAGGCTATGAGCCTACTATTAATGCAGCCAATGTAAGGGGTGTAACACATTATACTAAATAACTTACGCCCTGTGCGGTTGCTGCTGCGGTGTCCTGTCACGCTGACGCCGGTTCTTGAACCAATTCGACACCTGCGTCAGAGTGAGACCAGTCTTGTCGGCCAGCGCCCGCTTCTCGTCCGGATTTGGGTACCTACGGGGCAATTACACCGATGCCGATTTACAATATCACTAGGCTCCGTAAAACCATATACATACTATAACTAGGTGTATATACAGATGTCCATATTATACTAACACTAAAACCTCAATACTCTTTACCTCTTTTGCCCTCAATACTTGTCAGACGTGGCGATAACGACCGTGATTATACGATCGTTAACGCTCTGTCTACCCCACAAGGAATGGAGGCGTAATTTGTGAGTGTATGCTTTTAACCATAATTAGTTAGGTGTCCCATTTTTCGAAACTACAGGCTACAACTCTACAGGTGAAATTTGATATATTCGATGTGCGTAGCGGGTCAAAAATCCTGGTTTTATAATGTCCCACCGGCTACGCATTGTACATCGAATTTCCCCTTTAGACTTGTAGCCTGTAGTTTCAATGCATGGGGCACTGAAAATCTGCCAGAACATGATCATTTTGCTTTTTCATCTGCTTAAACTTACCGATTCCTGTAGTAGCAGTCTTTGAGCGCGTTCCTACTCTTCTCCTTGAAGCAGTAGACGGTTTCCTCTCCGTCCCATATGGTCTTCGGCAGGGGATACTTCTTGCGCAGACGGTACTTGTCCACAGCACCTGGGTTCGACAAACACACTTTAGTGGCTTTCCCTAGTCTCTCTTTTCGTGTGGGACACCGAGCTGTCCAACGATCCAATGCGTGAACCTAGTGTCAGAATTTTTCAACCGCCTTCTACAAGTAGCAGGCTTCTGACATGGTTGTGTAACGACCGCCGTCTATGTGACCATAGACAGCAACCGGGACCTACAGCTTAACGTGCCATCCGAAACACGGAACCATCTTACTTACGGACAATCGGGTGGTTCAGCCCGCAATTTCCTAACCAGACTAGGAACAAATTCACAAAGTGATAAATATCAACTTTGTGAGTGACCCACCGAGATTCGAACCCGGAACCTTCTGCGTTAAAGGCAGTCGCACTACCACTGCGCCACATCGGTTGTCCAAAGTAAAATACTCAAAATGGTTACCACAAAACAGGTTTGCTAAAAAGGTCCGCTTTTTTTCCGACAGCAGCCGGGACCCGTGCCATCCGAAACACGGAACCAAACTTACTTTTTCAACTAGACATACCTAAAGCCCTCCCGCGCACTTTCTCAGCCTCCAGATAGTGCGCCTTGAACCAGAGGTCCTGCAGCTTCTGATGGTGGCGTGGCGGGAAGGTATGCGCCTCCAGGATGGCATACAGCTCCTGGAAGACTCCTCGGTGGAACGCCACCAGCGCTCGGGCCCTGGGGAACACAGGTTCAGGTTTCAGGAATCCCACACCAGGCCTCCAAGTCTGCTATTTTCTTGTCATTGTAACGCCATCGAAACTCAACTGCCATTCCATTGCCAATATGGTTTTCTATGCTAAAAACTGTTAGCAGATTTCGAGATGACCGAAATCATCCAACTGAGATCCAATCGACATCGAACTGAAACGATTTCATTTAGCAGACTTAGGGCCCTGACGTTCGTTGGTGTAAGAAGGACAAGAGATAAGGAAGGAAAGGAAGGATAAAAAGGACACATATACGCCAAGTTACGAAGGAAATGCATTAAATTGGAGGCCTTGTTTACGTTTGACACCATGTTGGTTGGTAGACATAAGTAAAATAATTAATTACCTTAGCACAGTCTCATTCCCTCTCAACAGCTCACTCTGCGGCAAACTCCACAAGAAAGCTGCCAACTTCTCTATATCTCCCTTTTGCTGTAACGCCTCACACAAACATTGCACTTGCTCAGAGTTGAAATTCAAATACCTTCTCATATTGCCGCTCTCATTCTCACCAAAGTAATTCTGCGATACCCTATCTCTTTCGGTATTAGCTGTCAAATTGTCAAATGACACCTGATTGGCTAATTTCCCGTCAGCTATCGGGTTGTTTTCGTTCTGGCAGCTTTTCAAATTGTTATAGAATCTGCGGTCTTCGTTTTCGATTTGTGAAAAGAAGTTCTCGTTTGAAGGTAATTTTAGTTCGAAATTCAAATACTTTTTGCTTTTCTGTGGCGTTATGTAGTTTTCGAATATTTTGTTGCTTTCTTGTAGGTAAGTTTCTTGTTTCTTGTCGTCTCGCGGCGATTTTTGTTTTTTGCACGAGAAGTATTGTTTTTCGTTGATCTCTTGTTGGTAGAAGTTTTGGTTTTGGCTTTCGTATGGAAAAGGGGGCAAAGATGTTTCCGATTCGCTGGTCATGTCGCTTGATGGACTGAGTCGATCCGAACACGACTCCATGTTGGTGGATTTCATGTTGAGGACTCGATGGATCTGGAAATAAAAGTGAAAATGGAGAAACTACTTAAACTAATCAACCAGCCGCAGGTAAGCAAGCGCAGCTGTCATATTTTATATTTTGTTAAAAAGAAAAACAAAATAAGCATTTTTACACAGAACGGTAGTTGGAAAGGCAGCTGTCCCCTATGCTTACAGAACAATGTTTATCTAGGGTTGATGAGGAAGCTCTTAATGAGGAAGACGAAGCAGAAGAGGAAGTAACAAGCTCAAACTTGGATGTGGATGAGAATTTTTTTATGAGGAAGAGCATGCGGATGAGGAACAAGAAAGAGACAGGTTCTTTGGGTCGTTGGACGACTCGGTGCCCCATCCGAATAGAAGAAAACTTCATGTAGTGTTGTTGCCGCTTATGCTAAATATATCTTCATATGCTAAATATAGCTCTTTTCGGCGGCAAAAAACCGCAAATGCGTGCGGCAGGCATGTAACTAGTATGTAAGTTATACTACACCTACATAGAAAATGTCCTATAGCTTAATAAAACGTAGAGAGGAACGTGAGTCATTGTTCAAGTTTCAAATTAGCGGGAGGGAAAAATCCATACAAATCACTTTCCTCCCCAGGGGAGAAAAGATGTATTGTCAAAGTTACGTAAATCGGAACGTATATCTTAAAAATGGAAGACTTGGCTGAATGAAATAATTGCTTTTGCTTTGTACGATATTATTAAAAAAAACAGTACCGCGCGCATGCGTTTAGGATTTTTCATGTATTTTTTAGGTTTATTCAACTGTTTTCTATTAGTATTACTCTTTTTTATTCTTGCAGGTCTAGTATAAAGCACGATGTATCACTAGGAAGAAAATCCGATTGCAAACTCGTGTGTATTGATGCCCTCAGCTGCACTTCGGGCCTCAAACTACAACCTTCTTAGCAATCGGTTCTTTTCTTACCGCGAGTCCAATGTACCAATGTATTCATACAACAAAAAACCTGTAAACATGCCAGGTTTTAGGAAACCGTTCCATTTCGTACGAATTCGTTATTGTTTTCCCTAGTCGTCCGCCCAGTGTCACACATTGTTTTCAAAACAGAACGGCTGTTTTTTTTAACTTGACCAGCCGAAATTTTTAAATAACTTTGATTATTGTTTTGAAACAGATAGACTTGTGTCCGGTGCGAATGTGTATCGGAGTGGTACTGACAGGTGTCCAAAAAGTTAGCCTCGTAAGACTAAGTAAGATTGCCGTGTGATGCCGACTTAGATAGCGTCACCCGATTTCTTTCCCGCGGGTGTCGTAGGAGCCAACTAAGGGACTCGAGGGTTTCATTTATATTACAAATTTAGGCGACAGGCTGACAACCTGCAGTGATACACGAATCATCGGAAAGAGACCTCAACATGTGTCAGACGTGATAGGGGCAGTATTTTTACGGCTGTAAAAAACGCTCTGCTCACCCCGCGAGGGATAAAGGCGTGATATGTATGTTTATGTAAGATGTAGAGATTATGAAATTAGAGTTGGTGGATTTAATGCGTGTAGATTGAGAAGCTTGGCTCTATTTGAGATCATTGAGAGATATTTGACTTATTCGAGGGGTATGGATCTGACAGACCGCTGCCATATCTGTAACTCTGCTACATAATAAAACTATTATTGAAACTAAACTGGGCTGTTTCCTATTAGATTAGTGGAGACTTATAAACTAATTAGTTTCCATACCGCCTCGGTATAGCAGTCGCCGCCGCTTTCGGAAAGACTTTCATAGTAATTTATACAAGGGCCCCAGTCTGCTATTTTCCTGTCATTGTAACGCCATCGAAACTGAACTGTTATTCAATTGCCATTGTGATTTTCTATACTTCAAACTGTTAGCAGACTACGAAACTACCAAAATCATCCAACTGAGATCCAATCGACATCCAACTGAAACTATTTTCATTTAGCAGACTTAGGCCCAAACGGCCGAGGGCCGGCCGCCGCTGCGTATGCCGTCGGCCGTCGCCGTCGGCCGCTCGGTTTGAATTAGCACCTTTACAGTCAAGGGCCCTAGCAGCCAGCCCCGAGGCAGTGCCTTTATTTTTTATTACACTCGTGCTGCGTTTTTATTAGGCGAGCAACACACTTGACGCATGACGGAGCGCTAAAACATCGCACTGTCAGATCCATACTTGAAAGACTACTGCGATATTTTTGCGTTCCGCCGTGCGTTAAGTGTGTTCCTCGCCAGGCGAAATGTCAATCTCCATACTAAAACCGCTCAACCGCTGTTGGCACAGCGCTGTAGCAGTGTCATCCGTCGAGTGCGGTTTTAATATGGGGAGTGACGTTTCTAGTATAGATCTGATCTGACAGACCGCTGCGATATTTTTGCGCTCCGTCGTGTGTCAAGTGTGTTCCTCGCCCGAGGCGGGGGAAGGAACATAAATTTGTTGTAAAATAGAGAAAAATGTGTCTAACAATTTTCTCTTTTTTACAATGACTAATTCATTTATTCAGTGCCAGTATTGTATTGTATTGTAACTATCTGACATTCTAAAAGCATTCATTGCGAATCTACATGGAAATTAACGATTGAATCTTTAATCTAAATCTTGAGCATAGCTCTAATATTTTATTAATGAATTAACAATAGGTACGTTTTATGATATTCTACTACTTTATTTAATATTATAAATGCCAAATGTTTATACTTGTTTGTTTGTTCCTTCACGCTGCTGAAGCGATTTTCATGATTTTTGGCACACAGATAGAGGACAACTTGGATCAACTCATGAGTTGTTATCCCGAAAAGTTCGTATGTGATGCTACAGGATCCAAACCAATTTCCGCGCGGGCGGAGCCGCGGGCGCCGACTAGTTCTTTCTAAATAAATAAAAAATTAGCATACCCGATACCTAACTTTATCCTCTTCTCCTCGTATAGGACACCACGTCAACAAACGTCCCAGTAGTGTCAAACTTGTTCCCAGGTATCTTTGTGAATTTCTTCCCAGTCTGGTTGGGACCTTGCGGGCCGAATCACTCGATGGTCCCTAAGGAAGATTCCGTGTTTCGGATGGCACGTTAAACCGTCGGCCCCGGTTGCTGTCTATGATTACTTAGAGGACGCTCGTTTCACAACCACGTCAGAAGCCTGCTACTTGTAGAGACGGTTGAAAAATTCTAACACCAGGGTTCATTGGGTCGTTGGACGACTCAGTGACAAGAAGGGAGTGTAAAACTTTATAAAACTCCTAATACTACTACTGCATCTAAAATATTGTAGATATTCACAGGGAACGCTGTTGCACATTCCCTGAATTCATCCCTTAGTCGCCTTTTACGACACCCAGGGGTCGGAATAGGGTGGTGCTATTCTAAGCCGGCACCACACGGCAAACTCTCCTGCGTTACCTACTATAGGCCTCTGACATGGTTGTGTAACGACTGCCGTCTAAGTAATCATAGACAGAAACCGGGACCTACGGCTTAACGTGCCATACGAAACACGGAACCATCTTACCTACGGACAATCGGGTGGTTCAGCCCGCAATGTCCTAACCAGACTGGGAACAAATTCACAAAGTGATAGATATCAACTTTGTGATTGACCCACCGAGAATCGAACCCGGGACCTTCTGCGTCAAAGACAGCACTACCACTGCGCCACATCGGTCGTCAAAATAAGTCGGTCAGTAATAAGTTAAAATAATGTACTTACCACATCCAATTTAAAATCTCCAAAAATTTAAAACAAATTCGTTTCCACTTTTCACTCACAACACAATGAAAATTGTCTTAAAGACTATAAGGGCACATGCACACCGGGAGACACCCTTCTCGGATCGCGGCACAGGGTCAAATGACACACTGAGAGAGTGCGGATTTTACCGGGACGCTGTTAGGACTAGAGCACACTGCGAGCGATAGATATATCGCTGTGATGTTCGCGAGTAGAGTTGCATAATTCAAAAAATTGGAATATTGTCGGTATTTCCTATAAAAGACCTATTTATAAAAGCATCCTTAATAATTTTTGTAATAAATAAACAATCGCTGTATTTGGTAACAAAAAAAAAATACTTTGTTTCTTCTTACTTTAAATAATTCCTAATTTCTGTATATTATCTACAAGCGCACATACTAAGTAGGCACTACAATACAATTCGGTTGTGGACTGGGCCATTAATTAAAATATAAAAGTACTTAGTCAGCAATTAAGCTAAAACGATGAGTTGTTTCTTCTTCATATCGAATCATCAGGCATGGAAGTGACCATACTACAACCATTCAGGAAATACTAGTAGGCCGCCTAGCGGCTGCGCCCGCTGCAATTCATTTTCCCGTGGGAATAAGATGTTTTCCCGGCAAGTATTATATATAAAAACCTTCCTCTTGAATCACTGTATCTATTTAAAAAACCTGCATTAAAATCCGTTGTGTAGTTTTAAAGATTTAAGCAAACATGCAGACAGACGCGAAAAGCGACTTTGCTTGTAGTGATTTTAGGGTCCAAGGCAAATCATTCTAGAGTTCATCTGACAGAACTCTATTATATCCTAAAATTAACTCTAAAATGATTTGCATTCTAGAGTCTTACTACCCTTTATGATATCTTATAGCACGCAGAGTGCAAAGTCCTAAGACTAGTGGTAGTGAAAGAGACAACCGTATAGTAAAGACAGGGATAGCATCATGGCAGTTGGGCGGAGTCAACCCGGTATGTCATGAACTAAATTTTATTATTTTGTTTTTTAAACTCGAAAAAGGCGGACCTTTTTAGAAAACCTGTTTTGTGGTAACCATTGTGGGTATTTTACTTTGGACAACCGATGTGGCGCAGTGGTAGTGTGACTGCCTTAAACGCAGAAGGTTTCGGGTTCGGTTCTCGGTGGGTCACTCACAAAGTTGATAATCATTTATTATGAACCACCCGATTGGAAAGATGGTTCCGTGTTTCGGATGGCACGTTAAGCCGTAAGTCCCGGTTGCTGTCTATGATTGATTACTTAGACGTCAGTCGTTACACAACCATGTCAGAAGCCTGCTACTTGTAGAAGGCGGTTGAAAAATTCTGATACTAGGGTTCATTGGGTCGTTGGACGACTCGGTGTCCCATAGGAAAAAAAATGCGGATAAAATTCCAGTCGTTATCTTGAGCATCAGGTAGATTACGGCGATGGTGTCGGTTTTCATTGGTGTCTCATGTTGGCCATACAATTAGAATACCTCCACTTGGTACCAAGAACAGTATGAGAACTGAACCTTACACCTCTGTTCACATACCAAGAATTCGCTCTTTCATACACACCTCCCGTGGTGTGTGACAGCTTTAAAAAGATCAGCCCATTTCTATCCGTGGATGTCGTAAGTTATATCTACAACACCTTGCAATATGATCGCCAATCTAAATGTCAAGCGTGGTATGGTAAATATCACAAAAATCATCATCATGCCGTGTCATGCTGGCTTAGAATAGCATCACCCCACATCCTTCCCGCGGGTGTCGTAAGAGGCGTCTAAGGGACTCGAGAGTACCGGTGTATTGCAATTTTTAGGCGATAGGCTGACAACCTATCACTATAGTGATACCTACACACGATTCCTGAAACAGCCTTGGAAAACAATCCTCAAAAATGTTAGACGTAGCGATAGCGTCCGTATTTTTGCGGCAGTTAACGCTCTGCCTACCCCACAAGGGATAAAGGCGTGACATATGTATGTATACATATCATCATCACCATGATTGCCCTTGTCGGTGGAGTATCCGCCAGCTTTCTCTGTCCTCCGCCTTCTCCTTGACTTCTCTGTACGACATGACCATTATTTTCTCCTTTATCACGAAAATACACGGTATAACAATTTTTGCTGCAAATATTTTAAGGGGTGCACCAACCCATAAAACTGAACAACTTTCCCCAAGGAACATAGATCAAATTATGAAAAAAATTTTGGACCTCCCATAGAAAATTACCGACCGACCGAGTCAATTAGTATGGGAGGTCCAAAAAATTTTCTAATATTGCGATCTATATTCCTTGGAGAAAGTGGTTCAGTTTTATTGTCTGATTCACCCCTTAAAATATTTGCAGCTAATATTTTTACACCTTATGTATACACACACATCACGCCTTTATTCCTGGCGAGGTAGGCAGAGCGTTAACGGCCGTGAGAATACCGTCGTTATCGTCACGTCTGACAAATATTATGGGCCATTCCAGATGACTCGTGTAGGTATGGAAAATACCTCCTAGATAGGGGAAGCCCTTGTCCAGCAGTGGACTGTTGTGACTTGTGGCTGTTATGTTATAATAGTTGTAGTCGTGTGATGCCGGCTTCGAATAGCATCACCCCAATTCTTCTCCGTGGGTGTCGTAAGAGGCGACTAAGGGACTCGAGGATTTCACGTGTATTACAACTTTTAGGCGACAGGCTGACAACCTGTCACTATAGTGATACACAAATTATCTTAACCGGCCCTCAATATTTGTCCGACGTGGCGATAGCGGTCGCTCTGCCTACCCCGCAAGGGATAAAGGCGTGATATATGTATGTATGTATGTAGTAGTCGTTATAATAGTATAACTATAAATACATAAATAAATCGCGCCTCATCGCTCACAGGGTAGGTAAATGTTAACGGATTCAACAATGTCTTTGCTGCCTGTCTGTCTATCAAATAAAAGTACCTAGTCTTTTTCACACTGTGGCGCTAAAATAACGCATCCGTAACGCAGCGGTATGACGTAGTCAGATCCATACTAGAAACGTCATCCCGATACTAAAACCGCTCAACCGACGACGGGGATTTACATTTCTAGTATGGATCTTACAGACCACTGCGTTATTTTAGCGCTACGTTGTGCGTTTAGTAAGAACGAGTCGTCGAAAGATTTCGATGGCCTAAAGCCCTAATTACTAGCCTACCAACACATGCATGACACCGATGACGACCGATGTAGCGCAGTGGTAGGCCTTTGACGCAGAAGGTTCCGGGTTCGATTCTCGGTGGGTCACTCACGAAGTTGCTATTATCACTTTGTGAATTTGTTCCCAGTCTGGTTAGGACATTGCAGGCTGAACTACCAGATTATCCGTTAGTAAGATGGTTTCGTGTTTCGGATGGCACGTTAAGCCGTAGGTCCCGGTAGCTAGTCTATGATCACTTAGACGGCGGTCGTTACACAACCATGTCAGAAGCTTTCCATACATAGAAGGCGGTTGAAAAATTCTGACACTAGGGTTCATCGGGTCGTTGGATGACTCGGTGTCCCACACGATAAGAAGAAGATGAATGAAACCCTCTATCGCCTCTGGAAAGAAGTGGGGTTATGCAAACTAAACCGGCATCACGCGGAGATTTATCTTTTCTCACAAAAATAGCATATTCTGTGTTCTTACATACAAGCGGTGTTGAATTTCAGAAACACAGCAAAGTTGTTATCGTAACTTTTACAAAATCGTGGGAATGATACTGAATTAGCAAAAAAAACACTTTCGCAATCTGCTAGCAGAATGTAATTTTTGCTCGTTGTGCAGGGGCGGATCTACCTATGGGCTACAGCCTAGGGCCCCGTGGATACAGGGCCCCAGCCCCTGTTAAAAATAATTAGGCTGATCACGGCTTTCATCGCAGCGGTCTGTCAGATCCACACTAGAAATGTCAATCCCCATACGAAAACCGCTCAACCGCTGTCGACGCAGCGCTATCGCAGTGTCGACCATCGAGTATAACTGTAACAAGTTAATGAACTATCTATGTGTAAGACCTTCAAGTAGTAAAATGACCTAAGAAGATACCATTTTACTAGAAATAACTTCTATTGATATCAAAATGGCTTAGGTCATTTAACTACTTGAAGGTCTTAGTGACGTTTCTAGTGTGGATCTGATATGGATATTTTAGCGCTCCGTCGTGCGTCAAGTTTGCGATCCGCCTAACGTGTAACCATTTTTGGCAACCCAAATCGATCAACCCGTGCGCGCAACTGTCAAATTTGTAGCGGACGTGGTGTATGTGTATTACGTAAGGGGATTCGCCGATTCTTTTTTGTGCCCGTACGTACACTACCACCATAGAAGAAAGGGCCTCCCGAACAGTTTTAGGGCCCCACAAACTCACGATCCATCCCTGTTGTTGTGACTAAAAATGCTGTCTCATCGAGTGGGACACGGGAACGACGAATGACCCCATGAACTCTGTTGTCACCTCCTTCTAGTGGCTGGACACGGGCCTCCCCATTTTGGGGGGTATTGCCATACTCACCACGCTTGGCAGTGGGATTGGTGAGCGCAGTGTAAGATGTTGCAGTGCAGGGAACGCTGCTGTCCATTCCCTTGATGATTGTCCCTGAGACGGTTTTCACGACACTAACGGGTTGAATTAGGGCGATGCTAAAAAGCACAGTTTTCTGGAATTAGCCCCAAAATATTTTGTGAGACGTGGCAGTCCCTATATGCCATTTTGACCGGTTTTACGCTCGTTTACGCTCTGGATACCCCGCAAGGGATAGGTAAAGCGTGATATGTAAAGCTGTGTAGCTTATAATCCGACTGTACACCTAACTTTGCCTTGAATAAAGTATTTCGAAGGGTAGAGCAGTCCATGAAACTGCTAAAACCACCCACAAGAAAAATACATATACTTACCAATTTCTATGACGCATCCAAATATCTGTCACTGAAAAACAAAACAAGACTAAGCTAAAATAAAACTAGTCTGTGTCACAGTTTCCTGTTTACTTGCTGACTCTACATTCAACTTTCATTCATAAATTTTCGTTCTTTATTAAAATTTCGAAAAACCATAAATAGAGTAGGTATTTAGCGACAATAGTTTTAAGCGTACAACTTTTGTATTTTATTAATGACCCACTCAGTCAACTAGCGAATTGATAATAGGGCACATGCTGGCAAAATCATGCGACAACACCATATATTGTGAGGAACACTACAATGGAGATTTTTGGGCTTATAACAACACTTGTCCGAACAAGGTGGCGCTATTTCAGATTAAGAAATTGTGAAGCTCAGTTTAGTGCCCAATAAAAACTATTACCCCTATTTAATAGGGTTTTAATTAGCTCAGTGCCGTGTGATGCCGGCATAGAATAGCATCACCTCAATTCTTTCCGCGGGTGTTGTAAGAACCAACTAAGGGACTCGAGGGTTTCATGTGTATTAGCACGTATACAACTCTAGGCGACAGGCTGACAACCTGTCACTACAGTGATACACGAATCATCTGAAAGTGACCTCAATACTTGTCAGACGTGGCGATAACGACCGTAACTTTGCGACCGTTAACGCCCAGCCTACCCCGCAAGGGATAAAGGCGTGATTTGTTAGCTCAGTGTATTATTATTCTCATAAATAAAAATAAGAATTTATACAATTTCATAAGTTAATTTATTACCCCTATCCTATCTATCGGAAATTGCAGTATTATTCACTCCGAGCGCCATCTACTAAGAACTAAATTACAAAAAAACATTTCCATTATGTTGGTACCTAGTTAGGTACTATGTTAAGTTGTTGTTTTGAAATACAAAACCTAAGCAAAGCGATTTTTTTTAGGCAAAGCATTAATAGGCTGGCTTTGATATATGACTACTAAATTGCGTAATTCAATCTACTAACTTACCTACTATAGTACCGACGACGTCAAAACCCGGGGCTGACAAGAGCTAAAAACCGGTCCCTTTCTGACAAATGTCAAACTGCGCGCGTGCGAACGGGACGGAATCTTGCCGATTCAATGATATTTTCGTATTTTCGACGATAACTCGGTCTAAAATAAGTAATTTGAAAATCAAAAACTATATGTCGATAGAATATTGTAAGGCGCTCATTCTGATAATAAACACTTAATTATTGCGTGGGTTTTGTTCGTACAGTTTGCGATATAATAGATTTTTAGAAGTAACTTTACGATGTTTTTCTATCAAGCTAAATTACTAATATCATGTTTTGGAAACAATAGCACTACAGCAAATATTCTGAAGATAAGGCGCTCATTCTGATAATAAACACTTAATTATTGCGTGGGTTTTGTTCGTACAGTTTGCGATATAATAGATTTTTAGAAGTAACTTTACGATGTTTTTCTATCAAGCTAAATTACTAATATCATGTTTTGGAAACAATAGCACTACAGCAAATATTCTGAAGATTAGTCAGTTTTTCTGCATTTTATCTAGGGTAGAAATCACTTATAAAAGTAGCTTTTAGCTCTACTCAGCCCCTTTTGCCATTTTATTTGCAAATCTTAAATAGTGATTAATGTGCCAGTCCCCCCCTTCGGGCTCATCCAGTGTACCGGTGAAAACCGAGAAAAACTAAAGTTTACAAATAATTAATAAGTGCTGGGTAACTGTTTTTTTTTTGTTTGTTTGTCCATTGGACAGGCAAAGGCCTTAGCCCATACAGCCTGTAAGTAACTGAATGTCATCGAAATGGGAATATTCAATCTGTTTCGTATTTTGTGTGAATTTTTAATCTTTTTTTTTGTGTATGACAATAGTCAACCCTAGTTTCAGGGGACGTTTCTGCCAAGAATTTTTAATCTGTTTCGTTTAGTTTTCACAAGTCGTTCCATGGGATCATTTAATCCTTTTATTTACTGAAACGAAGATTTAGTCGCTTAATGTTTTTTTAATGCTTCAATTTACTACATACATACATACATATATCACGCCTTTATCCCCTTGCGGGGTAGGCAGAGCGATAGTGGCCGTAAGAATACAGCCACTATCGCCACGTCTGACATTTTTGAGAATTTTTTTCTAAGGTTGTTTCAGAAAACATGTGTATCACTATAGTGACAGGTTGTCAGCCTGTCGCCTAAAAACTGTAATACACCAATACTCTAGAGTCCCTTAGTCGCCTCTTACGACACCCGCGGGAAGGATGTGGGGTGATGCTATTCTAAGCCGGCATCACACGGCAATTTACTACATACATACATATATCACGCCTTTATCCCTTGCGGAGTAGGCAGAGCGATAGTGGCCGTAAGAATACAGCCACTATCGCCACGTCTGACATTTTTGGGGATTGTTTTCCAAGGTTGTTTCAGAAAAGATGTGTAATTGTGTATCACTATAGTGACAGGTTGTCAGCCTGTCGCCTAAAAATTGTAATACACCAATACTCTCGAGTCCCTTAGTCGCCTCTTACGACACCCGCGGGAAGGATGAGGGGTGATGCTATTCTAAGCCGGCATCACACGGAAAAATCAATTCAATTCAAATTCACTTCAATTTACTAAAATAAATTTATTTCGTTATCGGTTTTCAGTACAATACTTAGTACATTTTATAGGCTGTATGTTTTTAAAGCACGACTTTTTACAACTTGTTTTGAAACTGTACTACAAGTGTAGATAGGTCGGGTCGTTAGAAGACTCGGTGTCCCACAAAGGTGAAAAGAGAGAAGTGTGGATAAATAGTTACATTACAATTTAAATATAGGTATGTGGCGCAGTATCGTTGGTTCTCCATAAGTTTTGGTTTGGGATTAAAAACATAATCGCTAATCCGATCTTTAGTTTGAAAAAATATTGCTCTGTCGAATTCCGGATTAAGTATAAGATAAAGATGAGATTACCCAAACAATATTGTGTCTTGCGTCGAATCCTGCTCGTGTCGTGGCTCTATTTTACGAATCAGTTCCCACGATTTGACAATTATTATCTTATCTATCTATCTATTATAGGTGTAAAAATATTAGCTGCAAATATTTTAAGGGGTGAACCAGCCCATGAAACTGAACAACTTTCCCCAAAAAACATAGGTCGAAATATGAAAAACAGTTTGTACTTCGCATACAAAATTACCGACCGACCAAGCCAATGCGTAATGCGGAAGGTCTAAAAATTTTTCTCATATTTTGACCTATTTTTCTCATATTTTCTTGGGGAAAGTTGTTCATGGGCTGATTCACCACTGTATGTACTTATAAATTGTTGGGATTTTGGAAATGGTGCCAAAGATTTTCATGAGCATTCGTAAACAGAGGGATTCGGGGGCGATAAGTCGATCTAGCTAGGTTTTATTTTCCAAAAATCACTCTGATTCATTACTGCAAGCATTTCGCGCAAAATCGCGCGTATACTCAACTTTTTTTGGCGCTAAAATGCAACTTCCTGCGTTTATATGATTAGTACCTGGGTGGACTGGCAGAAACATAACCTTTGTCATATTGTAGGCGTAAAAAACTTGGATTTAAAAAGTAAACACGCTTTTCATACATCCGTCTAGTAACCGGACTCCATTTGAGCACACCTGACTATTGCAGCTCTCTGATTGGCTGCAATTTCCAGAGGGTGAGAGGGACGGCTTCTGATTGGTCAAGGGCGTAGGGGTGGCACTCAAAGGGTTTCGTATTACACAGCCTTATTAACTGCGATAGTGATTTAGGGATTTAACATCAGTTAGGGGATTTCAAGTTGTTATTGGGAATGTTTGGTATTTAATTAAATTGAAATTACAAACGCAAGTTTATTTTGAAAACTAGTATCTAATTGCATTTTTTTGTAACATTTTCGACTCTATCTAGTTCTACTTCTACTACCACAATAGTCCACTGCTGGACATGGGCCTCCCCCAATCGGGAGGTGTTGCGATACTCACCACGCTTGGCAGGCGGAATGGCGAGAACAGTGCAAGATGTTGTAGAGGTATATATCCACAGGTATATATCCACGGGGTGATGCTGTTCTAAGCCGGCACCAGACGGCGACTCTATAACACAGAATAATAGTAGTAGTAGCATCTTTACCGTGTGGTGCCGGCTTAGAATAGCATCACCCCCTTTGTACCCGTGGGTGTCGTAAAAGGCGACTAAATAAAACAAGCTAAAAATAAAAGTTCCCGTCTCAATGGCGACCTCCCATCGAGCTTGAGTTTGGCAACACAATCAGACCGCCACACTTGTTTATATTTTATACAATAAACAATGCCATGTATAGGGCTCACTTAATATAGCCGATAGAAACAAACAAACATACCTACATACATATATCACGCCTTTATCCCTTGCGGGGTAGGCAGAGCGTTAACGGCCGTAAGAATACGGTCGCTTTCGCCACGTCTGACATTTTTAAGGATAATTTTCCATGGTTGTTTCAGAAACGTTGTGTATCACTATAGTGACAGGTTGTCAGCCTGTCGCCTAAAAAACTGTAATACACCAATACTCTCGAGATGATAAAGATGCGGGGTGATGCTATTCTAAGCCGGCATCGCACACTTAACGCACGACGGACCGATAAAATATCGCAGCGGTCTGTCAAATCCATAATCGACGGACAAAATCCCCATACTAAAACCTCTCAACCGCTGTCGACGCAGCGCTATCGCAGCGTCGTCCGTCGAGCGCGGTTTTAGTATGGGGAGTGACGTTTCTAGTATGGATCAGACAAACCGCCGCGATGTTTTATCGCTCCGTCGTGCGTTAAGTGTGCGATCCGCCGGTATCTTTTACAATCTTATCTCTTACCTAGAACTTGATCGTAACTCGTAACTCAAATGTTCAGATTTTTTATGTGTGGTCTATTAATAAATGTCGAGTACTTATCGCATTTTAACAATGCTTATTGTATATTTAGAAATGCGCAACATTTATTTGGATTATAAGTACATCGTATTATTTGTATTGTTGCTGACGGATTAGGCGGCAAAAATGTTTCATGGAGCGGAATAATGTTAAAGTGGTATAACTTGCAGGTGACACTAGGGTCAGCGAACCTAGTTCAGTAGCGAACGTAGCTCAGAAGTGAACGTAGCTCAGTAGTGAACGTAGCTCAGTAGCGAACGTAGCTCAGAAGTGAACGTAGCTCAGTAGCGAATGAAGCTCAGTAGTGAATGTAGCTCAGTACCGAACGTAGCTCAGTAGCGAACGTAGCTCAGTAGCGAACGTAGCTCAGTTGCGAACGTAGCTCAGTAGGTAGCGAATGTAGCTCAGTAGCGAACGTAGCTCAGTAGCGAACGTAGCTCAATTGGTAGCGTGCTTGATGGCAGACAAATGCGGGCCTATTACATATAAAAAAAAAAAAAAAAAAAAATCAATGGAGCTTGAGTTCGAATCCACAAGGGTTCATTGGGTCGTTGGATGACCCGGAGTCCTACACGAAAAGAGAGAGTATGTAAGTAGATATTTAGTTTGTTCACAAGGCTAGTGTTAGTGTTACCAATTTAAAATTGCTTCAAAGTTTTAATTGAGATCAAAATGAGGCTATTATGATAATAGTTTTCTTCTTAAAAGGTCAAAAAAAAGATAACAAACTTATTAACAAGTAAACACTACAGCTGCCGCTAACAATAAATGCTTACTGAATGTTAAATATTTTTTTGTTTGCTCTATTTCTGAGTTACACACTTTCTTCATAGGATGCACATTCCAAATTCAAATCTATGGCGTGGCGCGTTGCGTCAGATGGTGTCAAAATACAATAGAGGGTTGTTCATTTGATCGCCTGTACGATTGCGTTTGACGAATGTCACGTTCATGGTAACTTTAAAGTACATTGCTTGGTTACAGGGGTAGGTAGCGCGTAAAATGTAGAGAAAATATTTTGATTATGTACCGGGTTCTGACAAATATTTTAAGGTCCCTGTAGAAAACAGTGTTATTTGTTACTTAATTCTTTATAAGATGCTCTTACTTCCATAAGAGGTTTTCTTTCTTTTAAAAAAAAACAGTATTCCAAGAACTCGATAGATGGCGTTGAATCGACTATGTTACTAGATTTTTGTATATATAGGTTCCAAAGCCAAAAGACTAAAAAAAACTTTGCAACACTGACAGTCTGGCATACACTGTCACTCTCGTTCCAAATGAGTCCCAAATTCCCAATCCAAGTTTCAAAAAAACAAAAACTAATATTACGTTCCGTTCTTAGCGGTAAAATACCAAACACAGCGCACTCTATCCAGCGACTAAAATAATAATCTCTCTTTATATTTTCGGTTGGGACACCGAGTCGTCGTTGGACCCGATGAACCTAGTGTCAGAATTTTTCAACCGCCTTCTACAAGTAGCAGGCTTTTGACATGGTTGCGTAATGACCGCCGTCTAAGTGATCATAGAGAGCAACCGGGACCTACGGCTTATCGTGCCATCCGAACCATCTTACTTAAAACAATTAATAAAAAATAAATAAAATAAAATTTCCTATTATAGCGAGTTCTGACAAATATTTCTAGTTCCTTGTAGAAAACATTGTTATTTGTTACTTAATTTATTATAAGATGCTTTTTACTTCAATTGGTAGAGAGTCAATCATTCAAAATTCAATGTATGCCGTTCCACAGCCGTAGTCAATACAGTTGTCAAGTGATTTAGGGCGGAAAGGGCCGGTGTAAGTCCCTTTGTAGTAGCAGTCGTTTCTGCGGATTAACAGTGTCACGCCTCTGTTCTGTAGTAATCTGGGAAAAAAATAGGGTTCCGCAGTCATGATAGAAATCTACACAGGGTCATACAGAATAACATACAGGGTCATAGAAAATAACTGAAAAATTATTAGGTGTTAACCAGTCACGAAAACCAGACAATTTTCTTCAAGAAACAGTTTGAAAAAATTAGAAACATATAATTACGTATTATATTATACAGGGTGTAAGAGACGGTGTAACGAAAACTTTGCAGGCGTGATCAGACCATGAAACTGAACTACTTTTTACATGGGGGCTATGTTGGGAAACGTAAATAAATAATCGACCTTCCATGCAAAATTCCCGATCAGCTGACTGACTTTGTATGGGAACATGAAAAATTTTTTCGTTTACCAATCTAGCCCCCATAAAAAAGTTGTTCAGTTTCATGTACACGGCTGCAAAGTTTTCGTTACACCATCTCTTACACCCTGTATTTTATGGAGTATAGGTACGTTTACATACATACATACACAAATCACGCCTATATCCCTGGCGGGGTAGGCAGAGCGCTGACGACCTTAAATTTACGGTCATTATAGCCACGTCTGACAAAATGTTTGAGGGTTGTTTCAGATGAGTTGTGTATCACTATAGTGACAGGTTGTCAGCCTGTCGCCTGAAAGTGCAATACGCATGAAACCCTCGAGTCCCTTAGTCGGTTTTTACGACACCCATGGGAAAGAAAGTGGTGATGCTAGGGGTGATTCTAAGCCGGCACCACACGGCAATGTAATAAGGGACGGAACCAACTAGTGTGTTCTCGATACCAGCTTGTCCTTTTTTTCCACTTTTGTAGTGTTGACAAGGATTAGGACACTTCATGCACTCTGCATTTGCGCATTCATTCAAAAAATCAAATAAAAAAAATTAAGGCTGTCTTTGCGCATTTCTATAGTTTAATATGTCCTGTGTTATGATTTTTTTGTGCAATAAAGTGTTTTTACTTCTCACTTACTACTTACATGAGCGTGGAATTTGTTTAACTAAGTTTCCATTTGAACTGTGTGAGTCTGTAAGTAAATTAAATTTGTATGCTTTTACCGTGAATTGAATCATAATTCTGGAGGTAGGTAACTACAACAATAGTAAGACATCAGAAGTTACAGGCAAACCATTATTATATCATTAAATGAAAACCGATCAAAAAAATTATAGCCCTGCTGTGCCTGCCCCGAAGTACTCACCCCACTTTACCTTACGTAAGTAACTCGATGATGGATGATCGTTTGAAAACCCTCGGAAAAAATCTTATATCTATGCTTCATACATAAACTCAAATCGTAAAATTATAAGAGAGACAACGATATGTCACCAAAACGTTAGTATATTATAAGTCTATGCCAAATCACATTTGAAAATTTTGAACGACAAAAACATCGAAGAACATTGTTTTGATTTATGTAAAAATAAAACATACCTACCTATAGTATGTATGTATGTATGTATGTAATAACTTTATTGTACCAAACAAGAAGTATTTACAAAAAAACTTAAATAAACTAATAGAATTTAAGTTTAGGTACTTTTCGTTTTGTAAACAAACTTTGTATGAAACTGGCAGTTCGGAACTACAAAAAAAGATAAAACGGAGTTGTTTACAAAAAGATAAATACCTAATTTACTAACTACAGTATTTTTTAAAATATTTTATAAGTACTTACTTACCCAAAATTTTATAAAAAAAATTTAGCTTTCAACCAACTAGGTAGTCTAGGTACCTATTTCAAAATATTTCAATAATCCTTTATATGTTTCTCTATTCTTCCCTTCGAGAATTTCATGGGCAAACACTAGTTGTGATGTTACCAGACATTACCTACTTCTATAGTTATATTATAAAGTAAGTTATACTGTAAAACATATCTGTAGAGATTCCTGCTACTTTTGCTTATTTTGGGAATGTTGGTAAAAACGGAATGTATTCAGAGCTGATACATGATACCTCATTAGAGCTACCGACTTGCTTTTTTAACGAAGGGAATACAGAAAGAATTGGAAGGACATTCCAATTTGATCCAATGAAAATTAAAATGTTGAATCTTTGACATCATCTTCATTTGGCCTTTATCGGAGGCCAAGACTTGAGTTTGGGTCGTCGAGCGCGCGAAGTAGGAGTCCTTCTATATTTAAGGCGAAATCAGTCCGAGGAAGCCGAGCTAATGAGGGGGTGAAGCAGCGCGCGGGAGGAGCAGGCGCGGGGGTACGGGGAAATAGCAAGCGCAGCGTAGCGCAGGCTCCCGCGCACGACTCGACGGTATAGGCGAGAGGTTTAGGGTAAACGTACTAATAGTAGAACTATTTTGTATTATCGATATGTAGTAAATTTTTATGTAATATTATAAATGTTTCGTACCACGACGTTATTTTATTTTTTAATGCAGCAAAATTTAGTTCTACATAATGATAATACCTATGTATCGACTTACTTATTGTTTTGAAACCGCGCATAGTTAGTTGGGTATAGGAAGAATAATAATGGATGGGGTGTAAGGGGGCACAAACACCAGCTCAATGCTCCAAGCCAACCTCACCTGCCCGCGGTGCATCCTGCCGAACAGCGAACGAGGCTCTGGCGACCGACAAATGGCGGTATAACCATTTCGAAATGATGGCGTAGCTAAATGCCACAGACCGGTGATGGGCAGCAGCATCACCGGTGCGAAGAGCTGCGTCCTGCGATTGCCAAGACGCACGCCTGGCGGGGCGATTATCTTTTAAAGGCAAACCCTCATGAAACAAGCCATCGGACCAAGGCCCCCAGTCCCCGGCCGCCCCGCTATTCCTGGCCAAGGCGGCGGTCATGGTAACGGCGGGTCAGGGGGTGCTAAGAATCAAACTGACCCTGGCTACGTTCAATGGACGCACGTTACGACTGGACGAACACCTGGCGCAATTAGAAGAGGAGCTGAAGCACATAAGGTGGCACATTCTAGGGTTATGTGAAGTCCGAAGAGTGGGGGAGGACACCATAACTCTGGGATCGGGCCATCTTCTGTATTACCGAGAAGGAGATCAGCCCTCCCAAGGTGGCGTCGGATTAATGGTTAATAAGGTTCTCTGTGCCAACGTTGTAGAGATATCAAGTGTGTCGAACAGGGATGAAGGGACGAAGTTCTGCGAGATTAGACGTAAGAGCAAAAAGTCCAAACTTTCGACGGAAACTCTCAGCTTAATGGAAGAGAGACGTACAGACCCATTGTCAGCTTCGACGAAAAGTCAAGAGCGCAACAAAACCATCCAGAGGCTCGTGCGACGTGATCTCCGATCCGCAAACACGCTCTTGATTGAAAAATCAATTGAGCAGAATCGGGGACCAAAGGTGTTCGCACGGCCTTTGGGTAGGAGCCACCTGACGAAGCTGACAACTGAATCTGGGGAAGTCGTCGCATCCAAGCCGGAGGTTCTGTCGGAAGTGGAAGACTTCTATGGCAAGCTCTACGCCTCGCAAGCTTCAAAGCCCGTACCCGATACTGAGGATTGCAGAGCCACCCTCACACGCCACTTCACCGAGGACCTGCCCGAGATCAGCCGAGACGAGATCGAAATGGCCCTGAAACAGTTAAAAAATGGAAAAGCCCCAGGGGAGGACGGGATCACGACAGAGCTCCTAAAAGCTGGAGGAACTCCCTTATTGGAACAGCTCCAACAGCTCTTTAACTCCGTTCTCTTCCATGGGAGAACTCCGCAGGCATGGCACAGAAGCATGGTGGTACTGTTCTTCAAAAAAGGAGACAAAACCCTATTGAAGAACTACCGCCCCATTTCGCTTTTGAGCCATGTTTACAAACTGTTCTCCAGGGTCATCACGAACCGTCATGCGCGAAGACTCGATAAGTTTCAGCCTCCCGAGCAGGCCGGGTTTCGAAGGGGTTATAGCACCATAGACCACATTCACACGGTACGGCAGATTGTACAGAAGTCTCAAGAGTACAATCGGCCCCTGTGCTTAGCGTTTGTGGACTATGAGAAAGCTTTCGACTCCATCGAAACCTGGTCTGTTCTGGAGTCTTTGCAGCGTTGCCAAGTCGACTGGCGATACATCGAAGTGATGAGATGTCTGTATGAAGCCACCACAATGACCGTACAAGTACAGGACCAGCGGACTAAACCTATCCATCTCCATCGAGGAGTGAGACAGGGGGACGTCATATCCCCGAAACTGTTCACTAACGCTCTGGAGGATATGTTTAAGACGCTGGACTGGAAAGGTCGTGGTATTAATATAAACGGCAAGTACATCTCTCACTTACGATTTGCAGACGACATCGTCATTATGGCAGAAACGCTGTAAGACCTACAACGAATGGTAGATGACCTAGCTGATTCTTCTCGCCGCATCGGTCTCCGGATGAATTTGGATAAAACCAAAGTCATGTTCAACGAACACGTTGATCCGGAACCGATTGCCGTAAATGGAATCCAACTCGAAGTTGTTCAACAGTATGTCTACCTAGGGCAAACGCTCCAACTAGGTAGAAACAACCTTGAGAAGGACGTCCAGAGAAGAATACAGCTAGGTTAGGCAGCATTCGGAAAACTCCGTCGAGTCTTTTCGTCGCCAATACCGCAATGCCTTAAGACGAAAGTCTTCAACCAGTGCGTCCTACCTGTCATGACATACGGAGCCGAAACGTGGACACTCACGGTACGACTGGTCCATCAACTGAAAGTCGCTCAGCGAGCTATGGAGAGAGCTATGCTCGGAGTTTCTCTAAGGGATCGTATCCGAAACGAAGTAATTCGACAGAGAACTAGAGTGACCGACATAGCTCAACGTATTAGCAAGCTGAAGTGGCAGTGGGCTGGTCATATCTGCCGAAGGACCGATAACCGCTGGGGTAAGCTGGTCCTTGAGTGGAGACCGCGTATCGGCAAACGTAGCGTAGGACGCCCTGTGGCAAGGTGGAGCGACGACATACGCAAAGCTGCGGGCAGTGACTGGAGAAGTAAACCCGAAGACCGGGTTCAGTGGCGTGCTTTAGGAGAGGCCTATGTCCAGCAGTGGACTACAATAGGCTGTTAATGATGATGATGATGAATAATGGATAATGTCTAGTAATCCGACGAGTAGGTATGATCCCGATCCCAAAGCCAAGCTAAAATGCGTTTATCCATGCAAAGCATTCTTACCCTTATTTTTCTTACCACATTTACGAAAACTATAAAGGATGCTATCAAACCCCACGATTATCCATGGTCACCTGCTGATAATAATTTGTTATGATTAAAAATACACATTTGCTTTTTCGGAACTCGCCAGTGACGTATTGATTTATGTGAAATTATTTTTTGAAGTACAAAACAAGGTTGTACGGAACCCTCCTCGCACGAATCTAATTCGCGCTAAAGCGGTATTTATCCATCCACACTAATTTTGTAAATAAGATAGATAGCGTTGCCCCGTAGGTATAACCGCGAGGCACAGGAAGGCAAAATACCATACCATACCATAACAGCCACAACAATCTACTGCTGGTAATGGGCCGCCCCCTATTGGGGGGTACTACAATACAGTATGTAAAAATTTAAATTACTACAAATATTTTGAGGGGTAAATCAGTCCATGAAACTAAAAAAGATTTCCAAAAAAACAGAAGTCGAAACACAACAACTTTTTTTCCTCCCATACAAAAAACTGGGCGGCGACGGGCGTACCAGCCAACAAATTTTGTAAGGGAGGACAATTTTTTTATTTTGTTTTTTTATTTTGTCCTGTGTTTCTGAGGAAACGTTTTTAATTTTCATGGATGCCTTAGAATATTTGCAGCAAATTTATATGGATATAATTGTATTTTTACCATAAAAAAAATCTAGTCCTTGCAATGTACTTCTACCCTACTTTCAAAAAAATACATCGCTAGTATACGTAAACATTAGTGAGAACTACTTTACGCAAGCAATGTTTTTTTATAGGTACTTACCCTTTCAAGTTACTAATCCTTTGTTTTTTATAGGCACGCTTGGAAAGCGTCGCCTTTTTTTCTTTTATTAGGCATTATTCTTCCCCGCTAACTAAGTTTCGTAAACACGACGCTGCTAGAAAAAAGTTGTACGTGTCTGCTTCCGACGAGGCTCGGCGGCCGACTGAGGGGACGCGGGCGCGGTGGAAGTGGGCATGCTCTTGCGCAAACCCAACACACTATTGCGTTTGTGTTATTTTTTAATTAATTTTAACGAAAAAATCAGAAAATTGACGCCATACGTTGATAACACATATAATAAGGAAAAAGAAGACACAAAATAAATTATGAAATATTGGATAACAATCAAATCGTTCAGCTTTTTAGTGTAAAAAGTGGCCGGAAAACGCAAAATCAGAGCCTACTTTGCGATTTTTTTCTATCGAGGCAATTTTATTAGATCGTGTTTCGGGCCCCATAGTTTTGTAGCAAATATCTTAAAGTACTACTAAAATTAATATCATTTCATTTTATTGAGATTTCAAGAAATGGTTTAGCAAATTCCGAACACTATTTTACCTTCTCGCGACGGTTTCTGAGCCGATTTCGCCTTAAGAGCCATGCTCTTGTCGGTGGAGCAATCGCCATTCGTTTTTTTTTTCTCCGCCAGTAACTTCACCTCCTGATACGACACAACATTCACTGTCTCTTTCAGCTGTTGAAAGTAGTTTCTCCTAGGTTGTTCTCTCTCTTCCTCTTTCTCCTTCCACTTTTTCTTTCTTGTAAAAACTGTCGTGTCGTATCAAGTGGCCTATCATCTTTCCCCTTCTGTTCTATATGGTTCTCAACAATGTACCTACTTTTTTCTTATCCAGTATTTAACATTTAACGTCCCGGTTGCGTTTATTAATACTTAGACGGCGGTCGTTACACCACCATGACAGAAGCCTGCTACTTGTAGAAGACCGTTGAAAAATGCTGACACTAGGGTTCACTGGGTCGTTGTAAGACTCGGTGTCCAACACGAAAAGATAGTTGATAGACAAAACATTTAAGGGCAGGTACATCCCTCTTATTCCCTCGTGACAGCAAGCAAGGGTAGTTGTGGGGTAAACCGTGTTTTTGTAGCAATAAATCTGTTACGTCATTCTGTCATGGCGTCGCGGTGTCGGTTTTTACAGCCATCCGACGAAATTAAAACAATATTTCCACTTAGAAAGTGTTAGACATTTTCTGTTAATTTGTTTATTTTTTGTGCCGTTACCGTTAGGTTAAATTGGTCTGGTTTTGACTCTTTGAACGATACAATTAAGCTTATGATCTGTTATTGTTGTATAAGTAGTTAGGAGGTATCTTACCATTAAATGACGCGCCAGTGGCGCCCTCAAGTTGACAAACAATACTTATTTACGTATATAACGCCTTTATCCCTTGCGGGGTAGGCAGAGCGTTAACGGCCGTAAGAATACGGCCACTGTCGCCACGTCTGACATTTTTGAGGATTGATTTCTAAGGTTGTTTCAGAAAACATATGTATCACTATTAGTGACAGGTTGTCAGCCTGTCGCCTAAAAATAGAAAGCAAACAATACTTATTTAACCGTATAATATAACAGATTATACAATGCAACTGAAAATCCACAGTGAAAAAATGTCGCGTCGCAGCGCCACGCGGTTTCGCGCGCGTAACATATCTGGTCTGTGTATAAATCAAACAAGCCCGGTAATAATGTGGTACAGGTACAAAGATTCAAGGCGTATATACGTAAGCACATGTTGATCAAGACGGAGGAGCTTCAAGGCGTATTTACTTGTTGATCACAGACCACAGATGTCATGCGCGCGCAGGCGCTATGACATTTTTGCTCTGTGTTATTGACAGTGGGAAAAATAACAACTTTCGGCGTATTCATCAATTAAATTTTACAAAATACCATTCCCCTACTCCAAACCTGCTGCTATAGGTACAACAATTTTTTTTTCAACACATGTTCTGTCTCGGCCATCCCCAATTCGCAAATTAAGCGTAAAATCCCACCCAATTACAAGAGTAAAGATAATTCCCTGTTTATTGGGACCCAGGGGGATCGCCGCAGCGAGGGTGTCAAATGATGTGGACCTTGGATGTGGACCCTCCGAGTGTAGAAAATTAAAAAAGTGACAGCTGCACTACTATAAGGTGTAAAAATATTAGCTGCAAATATTTTAAGGGGTGAATCAGTCCTTGAAACTGACCAACTTTCCCCAAAATGCATACGTCGAAATATGAGAAAATTTTTTGACCCTCCCGTACGAATTGACTTGGTCGGTTGGTAATTTTGTATGGGAGGTCCAAAATTTTTGCCATATTTCGAACTATGTTCCTTAGGGAAAGTTGTTCAGTTTCATGGGCTGATTCACCCGTTAAAATATTTGCAGCTAATATTTTTACACCCTGTAATATGTATAATGCTCAACTCACGTGTCCACTCTGTGCACGGGAGTTTACTGCAAAAATTGGCTACAATAGCCATCTCCGGGCGCATCAGCGCCGATCGGATTAGGAGTCGAAGTGGTCGCCATGGCCGAAATCGGTCGGAGAGATCATCATCATCGTCATAATGTGGTCATAATGCTCAGCTCCTGATAACCATGATTGATCCGTGTGATCATCACATCTCATCACATCACCCTACAGCACTGCGCTGCTTGGTCCGCTGCAGCTCATTTTCCCGTGGGAATGAGATGTTTTCCCGGCAACTATTATTCATAAAGACGTTCCTCTTCAATCATTCTATCTATTAAAAAAAAAACTTCCTACATCAAAATCCGTTGTGTAGTTTTTAAGATTTCTATATTGTATCTTTTCTAATTAAAAAATAAATGACACAGCGCGCTCTAGATAGCTGATACTAATACTTGTATACTTATTTTTTTGTAAATAAATACATAGAAAACACCCAGACTACACAAATATTTGAAAATTGACTTAACGAATATTTGTGTCCGGTAGGGATCGAACCCACGACCCGCGGCGTAGAAGGCAGGGGTACTATCCGCTACGCCATCGGGACAGTCATCAAATTTATAGTTTTCTTTACTTTCCCAACCTGTTACATATTTGCATTTTGAAACCATTCTACAAATAAACACGTGCATAAGCCGAGACCAATTTTCTAAATTAAATAGATTGGCCAATTTTGCGTATAATTTGACGTTGTTATCTTGTCCCTGCCTAGTAGGCAGTGCCTACCCCGGTTTGTGCTGTGTTGATGAAATTAATTGAGTCTCTAGAGGCAGAAGGGAAGGGTGCTAGTGCCAGCCCTATTATAGCCAACCTTTGAGAAGTGGCGCCCCGAAATACAAAAAAAGGGTAAGTAGCTCAATTTCTGTGTCGCTTAACTTCAAACTCGGATAAATCCACTTTTGAGAACTTTCAACAATTTAAAGCAACACAAACCATATGAAAGGGCCCTCAATACGTGTCACACGTGGCGATAACGACCATAATTTTACAATCGTTAACGCTCTGCCTACACCGCTAGGGATAAAGGCGTGATTTGTGTGTGTAAAGCAAATACGAAAGTACCCGGAACTAAATAATTTAGTTCCGAAGTCGCCACTGTGGCGCTGGCAGTCAAGGAAAGCAAATACAAAAGTAGCTGTACACGGTACTCTCGTAGGCGCTTCAATTAAGCCCACAAAATTTGCTGTCATATTTGTATGGGACAACCTATCCAGTGCGTAGACAACTTCATATCAACGTGTAAAGTCCGTGAAATTCTATTCTCATTCAGTGCAATGAGCGAAAATAACCACCGAAGACTCAAAATAATATAAAATAAATATGGAATGTTGCGTGGTGCTGGTAGAATCACCCCATTTCTTTCCTGTGGGTGTCGTAAGAGTCTCTCTCTCTCTTTTCGTGTGGGACACCGAGTCGTCCAAAGACCCAGTGAACCTTACGACTGCCGTCTAAGTAACTCGAGTATGAATGAGTCTCGGACTCGAAAATGTCAGTGTATCAGACTTTCAGTCAGTGGGTTAGTGAGAGTTTAGTGTGTATTATTTAGGCCGCGTGATGCCGGCTTAGAATAGCATCACCCCATTTCTTTCCCGTTGGTATCGTAAGAGGCGACTGAGGGACTCGAGGGTTTTATGTGTATTGCAATTTTGGACACAGGCTGACAACCTGTCACTATAGTGATACACGACTTATCTGCAACGACCCTCAAATATTGTCAGACGTGGCGATAAAGACCGTAATTTTACGATCGTTATCGCTCTGCCTACCCCGCGAGGGATAAAGGCGTGATTTATGTATTTATGTATGTACAATTTCTGCGACAGGCAGGCAACCTGTCACTACAGTGATACACGAATCATCTGAAAGGATCCTCAATATTTGTTAGATTTTACGACCGTTAACGTTCTGCCTACACCTCAAGAGTAGATAGATAAACTCTTTATTGCTTACAAACAACAAACACAATAATAAAACATACAACAACAAAATTATTAGGGATAAAGGCGTGAATTGTATGTTTTAGTAGGTATATTGTATGTACATTACAATAATATGTAAAAATATACGGTAAAAATATAAATTGAAACGACTACGTCCTGTCTTTTTCATTGACGGATGAAACAAAAGAACCTTATTCTACGCATCTATAAGTAACTTGATATCCCAGTGTTTCAGACAGGGTTTACGCGCCACTTGGTACTGACGGGCCATGAAATACAATGTCAGTTTTCATGTCACTTTTATCGTATGACTCAACCACAGAGCAGAGATCATCATGCACGCGCAGCGACACGAGCGACATCTTTGTTCCGCGCTAGTGGCGCGCCCAGTTGCTTGCACCCACAGACAACAGTGGCCTATGCAACGAAACTACAAGCTACAATTCTACAGGTGAAATTCGATGTACATTGCGTAGCGGGTCAAAAATCCTTATTTTATAATGTCCCACTGGCTACGCAATGTACATCGAATTCCACCTGTAGAATTGTAGCCTGTAGTTTCGTTGCATAGGCCACAGATGTCATGCGTGCGCCGCCAGTGATGCAAACGTCATTTTTGCTCTGTGCTTGCACCCATTTAAAACATTTTCTGGGAATCCTGCCAAACCTAATATTATAAATGAGAAAAAATATCTATTGATGATCTAATCCTATTTCTGACGCTGATTTGTCGTATGATATAGGATATAAGGTGTAAAAATATTAGTTGCAAATATTTGAATGCGTGAATCAGCTCATGAGACTGAACAACTTTCCCCAAGGAACATAGGTCGACATATGAAAAAAAATTTGGACCTCCTATAGAGTTGACTCGTCCGGCTGCTACATTTTGTATGGGAGGTCCTTTTTTTCACACTTCGACCTATGTTTCTTAGGGAAAATTGTTCAGTTTTATGGGCTGATTCACCCATTAAAATATTTGCAGGTAATATTTTTACACCTTATAGATGTAAAATCATATCTCATCCATCATGCATGACGAGTTGACAACCTTTAACCTATTTAAATGGCACTACTAGTGCGGCGGCAACGCTCAAAAACATCGATATCCATAAATACAAAAATAAAAAAACAATTCCACTTTAACGTCATTTATTCGTAAAGACAATTCAATAAATGAACGCACTAAGTTACAATAATTTTGAGATATGTCACTTAGATATTATTCAGTGGTAAATGTTATGTTGATATATTGGTGTTTTGCATTTATTACGCCTTACATGATAAATACTATTCCTTCCAAAATCTGAAAAATAGATCAAAATGTAAATGTAATTAAAATGTGGAGTGTTGAAAAGCCAATCATTGAATTGGCCTTATTTGGGACCAAGTTTTTTAAGAGGAACCTACCTACTTATCTACGTAAAAATTGTATTATCATTATTAGGTATAGTCCTTTATTAATTATCTTTTAGAATTTCGGGTCCAAAGGAATGTGGTATTACTCGCATTCATTTCCATATCAAATTCAAATTGCCGCTAATAGAACAGAGTGGAGAAGACATCAAGAGGCATAATGGTATAGGTTTATCTATCTATTATATGTTCAACAGAGGACACAATTATGCTGAAAAGAAGAACATTTAAATTGCAAAATCGGGTTCGTTTGAAATGTCTTCAATTTTTGGAAGTAATATTCACAACTACTATTTATTCGGTTAATATCAAACATTTCAAATATCCTACCAATAATAATAATCACATAACATCACCACTTTTTTCATAATTAATGTATATAATAAGCTACAATACTTTAACGCTATTGTTTAAGATCAATGTTACTGGAAGACAACTCGTATGGCATAATATAATTTTAGTACAATATATTCAAAATACATATACCGATATGTATGTAATAACTACAAAACTATTGAGGAAAAGAACTACAGGAGTTTAATACAAAATATTAGGAAAATAGAGTTTTATCTCGTCGAATAGAAAAAGTTTTCAGAAATATTCGGGTTCCTTAAAATGATTTTTATTAGCTGAATTTATTATTTTAAAGATTTTAAATTTAAACCGAGAGTGCGATTATAATTATCTTATAATTCGAAAAGTGGCTTACATATATATAATCAAGAAATATTTACAACACATGAAAAAAGCTATGACTTCTCTGTGTACAAATATCGAAAAAGTACATATTATAAAAAACAAGCTTAAAAATTTCTTCAGATCTTACAATTTTAGCATATTTTCTATTGCTCTTCGTGTTTATTTTGCACATTCTTTGCATTTTTTTCTTAGTTTACCTACATTTTTCGTTTTTATTGCATAATTGTTCGATATTATTTAGGTTTTATTCTATTTTGTAGTTCTTTTAGATATACGTCTGCTTTAGGTTCATTCTCATCATACGTTCACTCTGCTAGAAAATACGCTAAATTGTAAAAATATTATGTTTAACCGTATTTTTATCTGCAAAACGAAAGCAAACCCTATATACAGCGTGAAGCGAGCACAGACGTATGAAGGACTATATGACTAACTTAATTTTAAATTCTATCATCATACAAATAAGATATAAAATTACACAAGAACTTAGCCCTTAAATAATAGAGTTTACATGGAAAACGATATGTCCTTAGTAATTGATGAGTATTATGCTAAAATCCCACCAAGATTTCGGAAATGTAACAATATTTGTTATTGTTTAGTAACTTATTTAAATAAGTTAACCTAAAAATATCAATAAATATATAAATTAATGTATGAATAGTAGAAAATATTAAACGCAAAATATGTACAATAAAAATACATGCATTTGTATAATATTATAATATGTGTAAAAATATATTTCAATAATCAAAGACAACGAATGACTCGGTGGGTTTTTACGTTAATAAATAAATAGGCAGCCGTAGATACGGCTCTTAAAATATGAAAGCATTAACACACATCGCATCTTAACTAGCAAATCTCGGCCCCTAGTGTTCAATGTTACTATCAGCACAACAACCTAGTTAGAATTACATAAAATCTTACAATTGGAAATTGTTTATCAGTAGACTTTGGTCAACTTCTTTCTCAAATGGAAGAATAAACTGAGGTAGGCTTGAATTGAATCTGTAATGAACAGCTCGGCTTTAACTTGAGAATAACTTATAGCAATATTTTAATGTTAATTTGAGTTTCGCGAATAACTCAAATTTCATTTAAAATATATATATCCATATATATGATACGATAATATATATATATCCTTATAATATGTAATGATGGTGGATAATGACACTATTTCCCAGAAAATGGAAGAAAAAGTAATTATTAAACACTAGTGGGCCAAGATCTGCGCACAATACAACATCAAATTCAGCCATTACGTGTCACACAGACGGCGTCCAATAAAAAAGTACTTATTGCTTGTACACGTCATATTCCAATATATAAAAATTGTCGCTACACCGCAAACAATTATAAATAATATCATCTTCAATATAGGTAATTACAATAATAATTGTTAAAAAACATATTATTATGATACATTTTAATTATTATCATCTGATATGCAATGTTTAAATGATTACTCAAATCTTATGTATGATATTAGTATCTAGCCTAAGAGTAAAAAATAATTTTAATTTCACTACAAAGTCAAAACCAATCAACGTAGCTAAGCGATCATCCGCCATATCCAATCAAATCAGGAACTACTGGTGAGCTCGTCAACGTTTTTTTTACTTGCACAGATTAAATTACCGCTTTTTAATTATTCAGCAATAAGTTATTTTACGATTGCCGATGTTTGACGAGTTTCTTTTTTATTATCTACAATAGAGGCACCATTGATACGCTATATACAACTGTCTGTTATATAATTTGTAATCCAAACTTAATACGAGACCAATGGAGATAAAGATGAAAATTGAACAATGTTATAATTGAAATGCCCTAGTTTTGACCTAATAGTGAAACGTTTTTCTAACCTAATCAATTAACACGTTTCAAAGGTAGTTGAGGCAAATAAGGCCTAGTTTGGAATAAAGGCCCTCTAAAAATAACAATTAGGGGTAAACCAATGTGTTAAATAATTTTACAAATACATAGAGAAGCACATTTAGCAAGTTTGCAACTCAATATTCTTCTAAGTTGTCTGAGTGAGTACCTACTTTCTTACGTATTGTATTGTATTGGTTTACCAAAAAAATATTCACGGTATAATTTAGCAACTTATTTATTATAGCTATTCTTTTTTATAATTTGGCGAAAAAAGGATATATCCGGCAATACGAAGAGCCACAAAACACTTTAATTTTGCCGTTATTAAAATGAAGTGTTTGTCCTGTGAACTTCACTGTATTTCATAGTAGGTATATTTGATAACAGTGGGCCTTATTTACCGCCATGGTACCATGCACTTCTTGCTTCTCTCCTAGATCATCAAAATAAGTAAGCCAATTTTCTTAATTCACAAAATAGAAGGGTGGATGACTTCATTTAAGCCTATGGAGTATTTGGGGTTATACAAGGATTACATACAAATTTTTACATCATTTTCAACCGTCAACAACATTTTTGAACAAACATTTACCTTACATAAAAATATTAGGGCAAGAGTAGATGATGCTAACTCTCATTTCATTCGTTTAATATGCAATTAAGTATTTCCTAATCAAATCACTCTGTTTTCAATTTAAAATATCGATATTTTTCATCACTTTATGCCTTACATCGAAACTTTGCTCACATCACTAAAACATATTTCTTTGCGTAGTTTTATATTGCAAAAAAACTAATATTTCATTTGGTTGTTTGTATGCTTTTGTAATGCAACAAACAATATAGCTACATTAAAAAAAGTAAGAACATTTACTTTAATCTAAAAGATTTTGCATTACTTATATATCGATAGTAGATTTATAAGATTTTTCTTATTGAATTCCGAGGCAACTTCTAGTAAATATTCTTACTTAATTAGTTTATTCTTGCTTAATTAAAAATGTGCACCACTCTTGGTTTTCTCACCCACAATAACAGTTTGGTCTACAGCCCTAAGAAACCTATCAACATTGGCAAATATTTATCATTGAGATCTCACTATATTTAATCATTATTATAATTAAATGCGTTCTGAATCAAAAAATATACTAATAGAAAAGAAATAAATGAAATTTTACAATAAATCAAATAGTTAGGTATTAAAGGGATTTTATAACTACATGGAGGACTGGATGCCAGCTCAGTATAGCATCACCCCACTTCTTCCCGCGGGTGTTATAAAAGGCAACTAAGAGACTCGAGGGTTTCACGTGTATTACAATATTAGGTGACAGTGACCTGTCACTACAGAGATGCATGAATCATCTAAAAGGGCCCTCAAAACTTGTCAGACGTGGCGATAACGACCATTATTTTACGATCGTTGACGCTCTGCCTACCCCGCAAGGGATAAAGGCGTGATTTGTGTTTGTTTTGTTTGTTTTGTTTGTTTTGATAGAGGACTAAACATAATGTATATTGTTACTGATATCTTGCTCTGTTAATAACTGACTGATACTATCACGAACTCAATAACTAAAACGATTAAAAAAACGAACCAGGTACAAATTCATTGTATGAAGCTAACTACTGCAATCAGAACGCATCTAATCCCTTCATTCCATAGTGTCGTACTGCACCTTTTTGACCTTAAGGTAGCGCCAGATGGCGTACCCGACCAGGGTTCCCGCGGTGCATATGGCTAGGGCTGCGCCGACGGCCACGGGAGCCGCCTCGGACCTTCGGCCTGAGGAGTCGGAGCAGTGCCATGGAGGACCGAACTCACCATCCTTCTTGTACATGAAGGCTTGAAGTCTCATCTGGCGGAGGTAGAGCTTCGCTTTGTGGCCGGCATTGGTGGGCGGGCTGGAAACGATAATCGGAGGTTTTCAAAGTTGTTTTTCGGTCTCTCTCTTCTCTTTTCGTGTGGGACACCAAGTCGTCCAACGATCCGATGAACCCTAGTGTCAGAATTTTTCAACCGCCTTCTACAAGTAGCAGGATTCTGACATGGTTGTGTAACGACCGCCGTCTAAGTAATCAAAGATAGCAACCGAGACCTACGGCTTAACGTGCCACCCGAAACACGGAACCATCTTACTTACGGACAATCAGGTGGTTCAGCTCACAATGTCCTAACCAGACTGAGAACAAATTGACAAAGTGATAAATATCAACTTTGTGAGTGACCCACCGAGAATCAAACCCGGTTTTTCGGTATTATTTTATTTTATTTATTTTAGAGAATCTTACAGCTACACAAACAAAAGATATAGGCTTGTGAACAATAGTACAGTATGTACTAAGCCATTAACAAGGTTCCGCCTATACGTTTAGTTATTAGTATGACCGAATACTGGTTCAAAATAATTTAATTGTTGCCCATCGATTCGATAAAGAAGAAAAAGTATCTACCAACCTGGATTCTGCTTCATTCAATTCCACTATGGTCTCCTCCGGGCAGTAGAAGGACTTGCCAACGGGCGTGGGGAACAGCAGCGCCCTGGTGCCGGTGCTGAGGGTCACTCTTCGCCCCTGCTTGGCCGCGTGCTCCAATATCCTGGCGCTCGAGTTGTACGTCAGCTTTATCTGGTCGACGTACCAACGCTCGCCTCCTGGCGTCTGCAATAGATAAAGAATATTTAATTCAGAATTTATTCGTATGACTGCGACCTCGGGTGGCTGGCCGAAAAAACCACAGCAAAGCGAAAACACAAGAGGTATAGGAAACTCGAGGCATACACCTTCATCCCCGTGGCGGAAGAGACACCCCCTGGTGTTTTCAAGCCAAGAACTTTGTGCGGGAGATTGGCCGACGTCTTAGGGACAGGGGTGCTGACCCTCGCTCTGGTTCGTTCCTGGCGCAAAACATTTCTATAGCTGCTATACAACGTGGAAACGCGGAACGATCCGGGGTGGGTTTATCGATACCTTCGTTAGATTAGATTTTATTGTTTTATATTTTGCTTTATTTTTATTCAGAATATTCAATTCGTGTATCAATAAAAAAAAATACTGATTAATTCCGTTGAGAATATTAACATACCTATGTGGCATCCCTGTCATGCACTTTATGACAGGGATGAAAAAATTCAACTATTGATATATCGATAATGTAATAAATATTCAGTTCAGTCAATATGGATATACCGATCCAAACAAAAAAAAATCGCCTTATGACAAATTTATCAATATTCTGTAACAGCGCACCCAGTCAGTATTTTATTAAATAAATAAAAGTGCCTTTGTAGTACTTATCAAAAATTATTTATTGGGCCAATCGATTCCGATTTTGATTTTGATATTATGTGTTGTAATTTTTCAGTATTGATAATGGACGACATTTCGTATATCGATAGTTTTGGGCATCGTGATATATCGATATATGAAAATACGATATATTACTACAGCCCTATGGCCAATTCGCTAGTATTCAGGGTCATTAATTAAAACTATAGTCCGAAAATAGTACGGACTTCATATTTTTTCGAAAATTCAAAGTTTGAATTAATAAATAGAAAAATTATATAAAAGTAAGTACTTTGACGCCATCCAAAAAGTCACAGTATGACGTCATATTCTTTCAGTTTTTCATACAAAATACCGCTTTAGATCAGTAGAAAAGTAGTTCATTTGACCTGTCAACAATGTAGCCTATTGTTAAAATACAGAGTGTAAAAAAATTAGCTGCAAATATTTTAAGGGGTGAACCAGCTCATGAAACTGAACAACTTTTCCCAAGGAACATAGGTCGAAATATGAAAAAAATTTGGGCCTCCCATACAAAATGACCGACCGACCAAGTCAATTTGTATGGAGGTCCAAATATTTTTCTCATACTTCGACTTGTTTCTTTGGAAAAGTTGTTCAGTTGCATGGGCTGATTCAACCCTTAAAATATTTGCTGCTAATATTTTTACACCTTATAATTATGTGTGGAAAGAGAAGAGAGAACCTTTGCCCAGCAGTAGGATGATGCACGCTAATTAAGATAAGAATATAAGAGATGTATTAAGAACAGAGTGGCAGCCGAGAACAAAAAAGCGTCCAGTTGGCAGACCAACCGCTAGATGGGCGGAAGACTTAGCCACCGTTGCTGGTAGACAGTGGATGCGGGAGGCACAGGACCGGCGCAGATGGCGAGAAAAAGAAGAGGCCTATACTCAGCAGTGGGTAGAAGTGGACTGATTATGATGATGTTACCTTAACAAAATTGAATTCTAGCGCAAACTCTTTGAGGCACAGAACCGGCGTAGATGGCGAGAGAAAGAGGCCTATACTCAGCAGTGGGTAGAAGTGGACTGATATGATGATGTTACCTTAACAAAATTGAATTCTAGCGCAAACTCTTTGAGGCACAGAACCGGCGTAGATGGCGAGAAAAAGAAGAGGCCTATACTCAGCAGTGGGTAGAAGTGGGCTGATATGATGATGTTACCTTAACAAAATTGAATTCTAGCGCATACTCTTTGAGGCACAGAACCGGCGTAGATGGCGAGAAAAAGAGGCCTATACTCAGCAGTGGGTAGATGTGGGCTGATATGATGATGATGATGTATAAGTTACCTTAGCAAAATTGAATTCTAGCGCAAACTCTTTAAAGGTCAGAGTTAATGTTTCAGCGTCCCCCTCCTTGCACACTCCGGCGACATTGGCATTGTTTGGTACGAACGTGTTGGCATCCTGAAATCATAAAAAATAATAATCATTATAGTTCATACAATACTAGAAGTCGGTAATAATCCCGTAACGTCCCACAGGAATTTTTTTGCGGGATAGCAACTGTCTTATGTGTTAATCCAAGGTACCCTCTAACTGTGAGCCAAATTTCATGAAAATCGGTTTAGTAGTTTTAGCGTGAAGGAGTAACAAACATACATACAAACTTTCGTATTTATAATATTAGTAGGATAGCTTGATGCCTGTGACGTTTGTAACCTTGGAACAAATTCTATAAGGTTCATTTTTCAAGTACTTAAACAAATTAAAATGGACCTTACGGTAAATTCCATAAATAAATAAAAAAATTGTAAACAGTCTTAAACTGTATTGTTTAAGACTGTTTGTTTTCCAAATAAAATAAAAAAAATCTAAAGCACCGTGTTCGATCTAATGGAAAACTTTTATAGGGAATTTTTGGAATAGATCTAAAAAAAATGCAAACAATCAGTAGATACAGGTACCGACCTGTATCAAAGTTATATTATATACCACATTGTTGAGTGACACAGTACAGAAAAATATTCATTTCCCCGAAAAAAGTTAGCATAGGACGAAACTACCGGTCTGACAACTAGTGTAATAAAACGACTAGTGAAATAAAATAATACATTAGACACGCGGTTAGAAAAGAACCGATTGTTTAACGAGGGTGTAGTTTGAGTCCCGAAGCGCAGCTGAGGGCATCAATACACACGAGTTTGCAATCGGATTTTCTTACGAGTGATACATATAGAATATTTACAAACCGCACGTTCGTTGAGCTTGGTAATATAGGAGATGTCCAGTAGAGCGTCCACAGTGAGGAGTATACAGGTCTCGGCGGCGTTCAATACCGGTATTGAAATTGTCGGTATTAATAAGCTTCGGGATCCTGGTATTGGAAGCCGTAATACATACCGCACGTTCGTTGAGCTTGGTAATATAGGAGATGTCGAGCAGAGCGTCCACAGTGAGGAGTATACAGGTCTCTGCGGCGTTCACGGGGGACAGCCGGTACGTCGCTGTGTCCAAACTACGCTCTGTTGCTGGCTCCTGCAATTAAAATAACAATTATTTGTGTATTTTGTATACATCACTACATAGCTTTATACTATAAAAGTCGCTTATACTATATAAAAGTCGCTTTTTGCGTCTGTCTGTATATATGTTTGTTTAAATCTTTAAAACTACTCAACGCATTTTGGTGCAGGTTTTTTAATAGATAATATTGTGATTTAAGAGGCAGGTTTTCATTTATAATACTTGCCGGAAAAAATCCTTATTCCCACGGGAAAATGAGTTGCAGCGGGCGCAGCCGCTAGGCAGGCCGCTAGTAATGAAAGTATGGTACCTATCTATCTACTAAACAAACTGTAAGTAGGTTCCATGTATAAACAAATAAAATAATTTCAATAAGGTTAGGTTAGGTTAGGTATAGGTTTAGCCAAATACACTATAAAAATGACATGGTCTAAGCAAACACACACACACACAAATCGCCACGTCTGACAAGTATTGAGGGCCCTTTGAGATGATTCATTTATCACTGTAGTGACAGGCTGTCAGCCCGTCGCCTAAAATTGAAATACACATGAAACCATCGAGTCCCTTAGTTGCCTTTTACAACACCCGCAGGAAGAAACGGGGTGATGCTATTCTAAGCCGGCATCACACGGCATAATAAACACCATTATGTAACATCTTAAATATACTTAATTGAAAATACCACTTGTGTTCACTTTTAGGCATGACGTAAAAGAACCTAATATTGTAAATGGTAATCATGTCAGAGCCAATGCCAAGCGGCTTCATGAGGGAGGACGAATAAAATATGCATGGAATTCCCAAAGTGTCAAAAACTCTGAATTATTACAGGAATTATAAAGTCTAAATCGGCTTTATGTTATGTTAATATTTTAACTTAATGCCACAAGTCGAGACATGTAAATAGAAATGTCATTAAAACTGCCCTTGAAATGGAAATTAACTGAAAAACTATTATCACGAGTAACCTTACAGACTGATTCTAGGCCATTTCCAATTGGTCTAAATTACATACGCGGTGGTAAAAATAAGCTTCAATCCAATTCTGTGTTGAACAATGATTAAAAATTCAAACACAGTTTGCCTACCTACAACTTTGTAAATTATGTGTTATTAGCTGGCAGTTATAAGTTGGCATACAGTTTAAAATAATCTACATATAATTATCTATGATATTGTACGTACATAGTTTTGAATGTTTGTTATCGTGTTCATCTTGCTTACCAACCCACGGACGAATAGGTGGATGCTAATCAATTAATTATTCAAACTTTTGATAGATTTGTTTCAAATTCTCTGACTGGGCACAAGAGGCTAACTCATTTAGTATAGCGTAGAGCCATGCACGTTTTGATAAGGTATGTTATCGAAGGGATATTTCCATTCAGAAACGACACATGAAAAGAGCCAACATTGAGCCCACTCAATGGGAGGGTCTGGCAGCACAGCGCCCCGGATGGAGCGGGATGAAGCAAGTCCGCGAGTTTGAAGAACAGCGGAAAGCAGACCTCGACTCTAAGCGCGATGAGCTCAAGGCCCGTCCACCCGTCGCCATTAACTATAATTATGTAAATGGCAAACTCACGTGTCCACACTGTGCACGGGAGTTTCCTGCCAACATTGGCTACAATAGCCATCTCCGGGCGCATCGATTAGGAGTCGAAGTGGTCGCCATGGCCGAAATCGGTCGGAGAGATCATCATCATCATTTCTATTTTAAAACTCACCGTTGTCCCACCAGGCGCTATTGTTGTTTTGCTATACTTCGTCACCCTGGGCTTTCTTGTCGACGCTTGACTCTCCAACTGAAGACTGTGCACCGAACACACCACCAACACTATAAGACAAAACATTGACACATATATAAATCAGTTATGCACAACACTATTCGGTTCTGATGATCCTTGATTTGGCGAAATCAATTATAAATCCAAATATCGTTCTATTTCAGAAATAAAATATAAATGATAGAAATAGAGCTAGAATGTGGCTAGCTACAATAATAAAGTGACCTGCTTTCGTACAATAACAGAGTTGATTCGTCAAGTGAAGTTCCATTAGACTATCGACCTCCTTCGCGTTTCTAGAGGAAGATTGAACGAAAATATTTGTCACACTTCGGAGCCCTCTGAAAGAGGTAAAAGCCACTTTCGCTCTGTAAAGATAACTGCGCAATCTATATCCAATTTTTGCAGGTAACTTTCCGGCATTGAAATTTATTTGATACTAAGACTTCATTTATACAATTTTATATTTCATATATTAATTATGTTATGTTTTTTGGGAAAAGTCGTTCCTTCAAGCAGCTCGTCTAAGTTTTCATAGGCACTGCACTAGTATTTCACCTCGTAAATAGGTAATAAATTTAACACATGCCCTTAAAATTTCAAAATTCAAATAGTTGAAAATGATAGCAGTGGTCAGAATAATCACCATTGCAGAATTTTTCTTCTGTTTATGAAGTCTTGATATACCTATGATTCGTCAAAATTACCCACTAACCAGCCAATTACCTTATTACCCACCAACTTATTAAGTTATTTTTTTATGTCACCGATTATAATATAAAAAATAATTATATACAGAAGTCTTATAAACATCGACGTATTTATTATCGCCTATAGCACATCTCTACAACTTTTGAGTTATTTTTTGTGTCACTAATTATAATTTAAAAAATAAGTATATATAGAAATCTTATAAATATCGATATGTTTATTATCGACTATAGCACATCACTACAAACTCTAAAGTTATTTTCCACGTGATTGGTCATTCGGTATGACCGTATCTTACGGGAGGGAGAAATTCAAGATTTTACTATAGTCATGTAGGAAGTAGGGTTCATCGAGTCGTTGGACAACTCGGTGTTCCATATGAAAAGACAGAGAGTAAGTAGGTACCTCAATACTTGCTATATATCTCTTCGTATTTTTATACAAAATATCGTTTTACCTAAAACTTTTTTAAAAAGAGTACTTCAACCGACTTAAAAAGTGCGAACCTCATTTTTTTGTCAATATGCCTTAATCCTTCTCCAAAGTCTGACAAATACTCTTTTAAAAACCACATCAAAATCATCTAAACACGAGATAATCGCGGACAAACGTAAGTTAACATAAGTTCGTAACGTAAGTTTTTCAATACTGGCAGATCAAATGAGTGACTGTTTTAGCCGACATCAAACAAAGGAGGTATGTATTTACATACATACAGGTCAAACTGAGATCCTCCTTTTTTTGAAGTCGGTTAAAACAGTTACTCATTTGATCTGCCAGTGGACGTTGTATTCTATGCGATTCCCTATTAGACGTTACACCGGGCTCTCGACCTATATATCGCTTGACCATAAAGAGTAGGTAAAAGTAAGGGCGCCAATTTCTTCGCGGTCTGTCAAATCTGACAGGTGACGCTTAACTAGAGTCCGCGCCGCGAAAGAAGTTCCTCGAAAAAAGTTGAAATGGCTCTTATCATGGACGTCAGATTAAGGGTCATTGAATCAAATTAAGGGTCATTGAAAGGTTTTTCGCGGGACTTCTTTCGCGGCGCGAACTCTATGGCAACAATTTTTCATACAAATTTTTAGTTCAATTTTATTTAATTTCTACTCTTTCTGGCCAAGCTATAAGTTGAACGCCTACAACTACGAGTAGGTATCTAGTCTAGATTGAAGTACAGCTATCTAGCCTAGATTGAAGTATTGATTTCCTATTTTTAATTTAAACCAACGTTTAGCGACTGGACTTCTCTGAATGAACAAGTTCTAAATATGTCTGTAGCCGTTTGTACTCTGCTATTTGAATTCTACTCTATTTCTAGGAAGGTATTCGGAATAAATGTTTGAATAGAATAGTCTTTGGATTTGGGTAACCTATCTTAGAACTATCACAGAATAAAAATAATAGTACCTAACCTACTAGGTTAGACTTCCAATTTATGTCTTGTAATAATGTCTATTTTTTGTTTTCTAGCGCTAACTAAACTTAGAATGTTTTTTTTTTATGGCGTTACATCACATCTCGTCATCATTCTCCTTGCCTTATCCTGTTCTCTGTCGGGATCGGCTACCTAACCTAGGAGATTTGACGTAGAACCAATTTTACACAACTGAGCAACTGCCATCTGACATCATGGTTATTATAATTTCTGTTTAGCCGGCCTTCATATGACACAAAACAGAGTTATATTTTTTGCGAAGCTTCTCTATTCTCTACGTATTCTTTCCATTTCTCTCTTATATTTTGTTTCTGCTAAAACGAGACACTTATTTTAATAAGTACTTGGGCAAACAATGCCATATTTCACGTCAGCTAATTTCAGGAGATAAACTTTGTGTAACCGCGTACAGAAAACAGTACTTTTCAGAGTACAGGCTCCATCAAAAGTAACCGCTTCGTTTTTCGCACAAAAACATTTTGAAAATTATTGTAACAGACAAATTGTCTCGAACGGCCCTCTATATTTGTCAGACGTGGCGATAGCGACCGTATTCTTACTGCCGTTAACGCTCTGCCTACCCCGTAAGGGATAAAGGCGTGATATATGATATGATTGTAACAGACAGCTCTACCACAAATTTAGCATTGTCTGTTTTGACTCTAGAGTCTGGTCTCTAGCTAGACGTCGCATAAAATTGACATGGGTCAAATAAGCTACTTTTTAAAACGACATTTTGTATGAAAATACGAAGAGATAGCGTCATGTCTCTTTAGTTTGGCTGGCGTAAAAACACCTACTTATATATTATTTTTCTGTTTACTAATTCAAATTTTGAAGATTCCGAAAAACTACAAATGGAGTATGCAGTCATTTTCGACAATAGTTTTAAGCGTACTGCTTTTGTATTTTGTTAATGACCCAGTCATCTAGCGAATTGTAATAGTACCTACCTACACACAAGTCCTAGAGCCCTAGCTGCCTCTCACGACATCCACGGGAAAGAAATAGGGTGATGCTTTTCTAAGCAAGCATCACAGGGTCACCTTAGAAATAGTCAAATGCTGACAGTAAATGCGAATTATATTCAAGGGACACATTTTGAAACGAAAAGAATTCTGAATTCTGCGAGTTTTTACATTAGGTATGGTCGTTATTATTAACTGCATGTCGTAACACTTTTGTGTAACATTGTACCAAAGTTCGCATCTCAGTATTCCCTAGAGTGTAATACGTGTTTTATTATATTACTCAACAAGAAATGCTTAGGTTAATGTTTCTGTTTCTTTTCTAAAAAGGAATTTACTAATGTTTTATACGGTATGTTATTAACACCGTTTTTTTCACACGGCATTAATAACAAGCTTATAAAAATTTGTACTCTACTACACTACATACTCCATTTAATTTTATAGTTTTTCGAAATATTCAAAGTTTGAAACAATTATTCAAAATTCGAAGTTTGGAACAGAAAAATAATATAAAAGTAAGATGAAGTACAATTGTTTGACGCCAGCTTAAATTAGAGAGACTTGACGTCATCTCTTCGTATTTTTATATAAAATATCGTTTTAGAAAGTAGCTCATTTGAGCTGCTAGTCATCATGCCCATTACCGCAGTCGGGTTTTTGTTTTTTAATAATAAAATTATGCTTGTTTTCTTTTACCGTACAAGTGAAGTATCTAGTAGGTAGTAGGGCATGAATATCGGAATCTCGGAATATCGTAATATCGGAATCCCGGAGCAAAAGTTCCGATATTACGATTCCGATACAAAGTGATCAAATATCGTAATATCGGATTGAGAAAACTTTATTTGAAAACACCTGGAATATACTTTGTAAAAGACTGTGGTCATTATTATTATGTTCTCTTGACGCCCGTTACATTCTTTTCATCTCACGAGCGCAGGTTATCCGTACTTGTGTGTGTTATCTCTTTCTCTTTTCGTTTTGGACACCGAGTCGTCATGAAAAAAAAATGGGTTCTTACATCTCTGGCCACCATCAAATTATGCCTCGCCCACGGAATTCAGCTTGCTGTCATCGATACATTGTACAAAACCGAGCCAACTACTACTGATGAAGCTCTACCCGAACCGTCTTTTCAGCATGAAATCGAATTCCTTAACCACTCAAATTTAGAAAGTGACGAAGATGATGAATATGACGAGTCATCAATAGATTGCGGTAGATTTGAAGTAGAAAGTGTACAAGTTCGTACTGGTGATCCAAGAATGTACAAAGATTTACTGCAAAGAAGTTGACACTGAAGCAAGAATTTCAGAAAGAAATAGAGAAATGCAAAAAAAAAAGAAAACTTCTATGCTTCCGTCTGATGAAATTGATCTTTAAGGATTTGTAATAAAATAAGAAGTTCACTGTCACACAAAATGCTAGATGCCTTGTTGTTTTTAAGAACGCACTATCAAGAAAAACGTGTATTTAAAAAATAATTTTGAGGTATTCAGCCGCTATTTTTTATATTTCTGATAATTGTTTTTTTATTATTGTTGATTTTGCTTGCCTACTTTGATATTATAAAAAGTGTGTTAATGTTGATTTTAAGAAAGTTTAAAATAAGTGATAATAGTAACGAAAAATCTGTGATTTTGTGCTTCTAAGTTCCATATTATAAACGATTCTTTTTTTTTCCTTATAAACCAAAATATATCCCTAGGTTATAATCCAAAGTAATAAATAATATACTTACGCGTAACTGATAAAAAACGCGTGAAACTTAATTTTATGTGCAATTCCGATATTAATACCGGAATTCCGATATTGAGATCTAATATCGGAACTCAATATCGGAATTGAAAACCTTCCGATATTGCATGCCCTAGTAGGTAGGTATATAAGTATATACTAGATACTTATAGCAAGTAAGTATATAGTATATAAGTATGTAGAAAGTATACTACATACCTACGGTACCTACGTAACATCACAATCACAATACGTAGATAGAGGAAAAACTTTTTATAAACAAAACAATGAAGAACCTAGGAAAATAAAAAACAGAGTTTCTTAAATGTCAATGAAAGAGCGCGGCATTTTAAAATTTAGGTTTTGTAGGCAGGTACTTTCATAGGTCTCCAGTTTACGTTGGAAATTGCTTGATGCTATGCTAAGCCGTTATTACACGGCGTATGTAACGAAAATACATTATAAAGTGTAAATTACTTGCGTGTGATGCCGGCTTAGAATAGCATCACCCATAAGAGGCAACTGAGGAACTTGACGGTTTCAGGTGTATTACAACTTTTAGGCGACAGGCTGACAACCTGTCACTTCAGTGATATACAAATTAACTCAAACGGCCCTCTATATTTGTCAGACGTGGCGATAACAACCGTATTTTTACGGCCGTTAACGCTCTCCCTACCCCGTAAGGGATAAAGGCGTGATATATGTATGTATCTATGTATATTATGAATTTGTGTAAATAACTAACGATTCTTTGTTTCCGTCGCGGGAAGGTTTTGTTTTGGATCAGACGGGACTACTTTTTTAATTAATGGCGGGCAGCTCATTCAATGCCGTTAGTATAGCTCCGCTCCTTTTAGGTTATCTCCCTAGAAATGGGGAAAAAATTACACGCGTACCTGCTTGAAACTATAAGTAATATAATTTAATAAAGGTATATTTACTAGTACTCCTATCTTAGTTTGATTAAATTATGAAAATGTTTTCCGATGGAACCAAATCCATGTTTATAAAGCATAATCAAGTTCAAATGATAATAAAAGCTATTATTGGTGTTTTTTTTTAAATCATTACAAATATGTATCTTCATCTTTTTTAAATATATTTTATTTTATCGGACTGGCAGTTGCAGGTAAGAGGTGGCAGCAACGAATAGTACCTATATCTCACTGTTCATTGTATATGAACCTTTAAATTAACTAATTGATTTAATAGGTAAATATCAACTTTATAGTATCTATGTATTTCCTGTTACTGTTAACAGACTCCCAAATTTTATTCGAGCTCCGTGATGCTATTATAGTAATCAGTTCTATTTTAGTCGTAGCGGGACCAACCACCTGCCTGACTAAATGACGTCAAATCATGCCATGCAAAGTAACCCACACGCGAAGTCTGTCTCATGAAGTGGACAAACCCCTTAATCGATAAATTCATTCATAACTTTCGTTGAGGTCAACCGACTTGGCAACTTCGCGTGCAAGGCGCTTGCTAGCAAACGGATGTTCTCCAAAGTACACAGGAAATATCCGCTTATGATATAATATTAATTCACAAAAAACACTTTCTCGATCATAAAAATAGTAATAAATAATGATTATTAAAACCGTTTTTTGTACATAATAAAAAAATACAGGACAAATACATTAAAAATCAATCACAACAGGTCTACTTATTTCTAAAAAGAAATCTCTTCCAATATACCATCACATAATGAACATGATAGTAATGATTTTTGATACAAGGAAATGTAAACAACATCAAATTTAAACATCCCAAAAATTTTCACTAAACTTCGTAAAACCTCGAAAATTTGAATGAGAATACCTACAAGAGTATGTAAATAGAGAAAAGTAAGGGTTCAACCACGCAAATACGTGATAGATTTAAGTTTTCGGTTTGCAAGCGTTTCGTGAAGAATGTTTTATCCATCTAATATACGACGCGCGCGACCTTCTCAGAAAACTCTTTTAAAGGTGATAAAAAGATTGAATTGTTTTGAAACACTCGTTTTCAGTACTTATGAAAAGGATAAAAAGATCATACAGGCATCTTTTCGCTATCGCAATAAATAATACAAATATCAAAAGTTACTCTATTCTCAATAATTTTATATCGCAATTTGAAACTTGTACCTTCACATCTAATGTAGGTATTATCACAAATAATGTAGCGCCTATAAAACAATGATCTATGGCAATCATAGATCCATCTTTTAAAAGCATGATGTATGTATTTCTTCCAAAAACTTAACTGTTTTAAAAGAGACCATTGAACTAGCTTTAAGCACATACTTAATCAATGGTCATGCTCACTATTTCCAATAGTAAATTTTCAAAAACTGTATATTTTGATTGAACGATTATTGCGTAACATATTATTTATATTGCAACTTTGGATTTGGACCTTTAACCTTTGGACCTGTAACCTTTCCTCTTCAGCGCTGAATCATCGGGAACAATATTGTCTGACGGTTCAGTGAATTTCATTGATTGCCTAACATCTGGGGCGCCTTTTAATTACAAAAGGCACTGCAAAACTTTTTTTTCGTGTTTTCACTGTCAGTTTTATTTTCGGAAAATAAAAATTGCTCTCAATATGCTTTGAACTTTATGTATATTATGCTTTTGAAGTTTTATTACGTAGTACACGTGCTTGTTTTATTAATTACAGCTTTTTCTGCATTTTATAAATAGATGTGTAATTCATCTTATTTGTATTTGAAGTAACAACTTACAGTACAAGGATTTTCCGTGAAAATTGTTTCAGGAAAAGATTAGTGATTGCCAAACAACGGGGTTTTGAAAATAGGTTATTATTTGCACACAATGCCACTTAACTAGCTTTTATCGGCAAAGAAATGTACTTATACTGAATCGAATTATGTCTATAAACATTCAATATAAAATAAAAATTGCTAAAACTATCCGAATCTTGTATCGAGTAGCGCATCACGCAACTCTATTGTTACGACATTTCTTCCAGGAAATTTAAGTACAAGAAAATATTTGTAGTGCAGTGGAAGTAATATGTAATATTCATGTTGAATTTTTATTATATTTGTGCATCCACCAACCATCACAAGCCAGTGCCCAGCGTTAAAAAAATTTGTACAAGCTGCGTTCTCTATTACAATAATATTTGCGTTACAAAAGTAGGAAAAGGTATTTTTGCTATTAGTACTGTCTATAATCATTTTATGTCTATGTAAAGTTCATCAAATGTTAGCCCTATTTTGATTCACGTATGTGACGTTTTGCGATACAGTACTATTATATAACCAATGGTTTTTAAAGGTTAGCAATTATTACCTACAAATGTACCTAATCTTAGATAACATGTAATGAAATTTTGCTGATTTTGTTCATACGTTTACGAATCTCGGGTCCACGGGTTATCATTATTAGATTTATTAGTAACGATATAATAATAAAGAGTGTAAAACTGACTATACATGGTACTTAGATTAATTACGTGTGTAATCGATGTAAATAGAAACCAAAAATCCAGTTAAGAACTAATCCTTTATACCTAACGAGACCTATTTATATTTAAGTGACTATTTATTGGTTGTATGAACCTAATACAGTAAAATAAAATGTATTTATTAAAATGAAGTCCAATTAAAGTTTGATTTACGCATATAAAATGATATACCCTTCGTGTCCTAGACAGAGCCTTTTTAGAAGAAGCCATGTACCTACTTAATTTCACGGTTTCGCCATTAAATTCTAACACGAAAACACTTTCAGTGATCTCCTTCAAATGAAATGGTAACTGTGCCCACTGTACAAAATCCTAAGGACTTTTTAGTAAATTAATAGCAGTGGATTTTTCTACAAATTGAATACTTAGGTACATGGTTTTTATTTATTTCGTTCTTATCATTAATTTGCTTTGTTGCAACAGCCACAACAAAAGACTTTATTGAACAAACCTTCTAATTTTTAAGAAGATATCTAGTTAATAATTAGAATTAAATTAAAACTCACGTAAACACATTAACTTTGCGAGCAGCATCGTCGTCGCGTCGACCATGGACAGAAAATTCTTTTGTACTAAGATACGGTAAACCATTCTGAGATATCCTTAGATACCGCGACACTGAACACGATGTTATTATTCTACCATTGATACATTTAAAACCGAAAGCGCTTTCCCGAAACCAGTCACCGCGGTATTTGGCATAAAATTTCTAACATCTGCTGGTTTTTTGGGGCGCAACTGAGAGAGTGACTTATTTTTTATCTTTTATACTGAGCTAGTCGGTATGGCAGACATTTTGTGACGTCATGTGGGTGAAAATCAATTCTTTGGGGCATGCGCAAATTTTCGCCTTGGCCTATTTCGCCGCGTCGGAACATGACCGTGACGGTATTCATTTCGTTTTATAACGTTCCCAAAATGGCAGCCATTTTTATGAATGAACCTGTTATAGCTATTCAATTACTATTTTTGGGCTATGAATTAGGGAAAATCAAGTTTTCCTCCAAGGGCACTTGTTGCATCTCTTTTAGTACCTGGAAATAAATATTTGTCGTGAAAAGTAGGTATTATGCGATGTTTGCCGTATATTTTATTAAAGGCACAGAACGTATTTACGTACCAACTTGGCAGGGTTAGTGATATATTGTCATATACAACTATCAACTATATCCTGTAGCGGTACACACTTATACATTGGACTTATGGCTATTTGGTACCCTAATTACATGTTTCCCAATTTGCGAAAATTAAATGCTTCCCTTATTTTATCATTTATAATTAAATCAATTTTTAGTGTTTAGAGTGAGTGACGATAAAATTTTGAATACGTAAAATTTATCAGTGTATAAAGTATGAATATGGAAGCGAAAAGGCTCTCTCGTCAATGTATAAGTAAGTTCAGAAAACATGGACTGCTGCATTAGTGCGCTCCAAAACTACTGATCAAACCAACCACTCATTAAAAAATGTGTATGTTTGAACGTATTTTCATTTCAAATGTCAGACCATGCAAAGAAAATTTTATTTCTAGAAAATATCTGTTTCCTGGTCTCTAACCACCGTATCTGTATTCAGAGACTTTCAGACTTGTCTGTCTACCTACCTGTACATAATGATAATAATAAACTTATACTTACCTACGTATACTATGAAAGACATGATAATACATGCAGTTTAGTTATATTATGTAAAGAAGTCTGTTCCCAGTCTGGTAAGGACATTGCGGTGCGGGCTAAACCACCCGATTGTCCGTAAGTAAGATGGTTCCGTGTTTCGGATGGCACGTTAAGCCGTAGGTCCCGGTTGCTCTCTATGATTAGTTAGACGGCGGTCGTAACACAACCATATCAGAAGCCTGCTACTTGTATATGGTGGTTGAAAAATTCTGACACTGACACTTGGACAACTCGATGTCACACACGAAAAGAGAAGAGTCGACCCTTTAACAGTAACTGTATCCGTTAGCTAACACGCCTAAATGTCAACAGCACCCATTGACACAGTTGGGTCGTTGGACGACTCGGTGTCCCACCCACACGAAAAGAAAGAGACGCAGAGGTGCTAATCTGTAATATCATATTCCAGCAAACCCAAACCTATCTACCATAAACGTAAAATAACCATGTTTTGTTAACAACTACTTGTAGCCACGACAGTCCTCGCTATCGAGGGGGTTTTATCTGATTTTATCAATAACCCACGACATACACATTTAAAATGTAATTAATTTAATTTGGATTTGTAAAGCAATGATGGTTGAGTCTTAGTTACTTGAGTAAAACAATCGATAAATAATTATTATTGTTGAAAATATAAAGAAAACAAAATTAAAGATGTCGCTAGTATCGCCACTATTTATACTTGATCGTTGGGTAAATTTAATACCTTGTCTGGCAATGATTGCCGATGATTGCTGTTTGTCAAATAAGTGCGTTTAGTTAATGCTTGCGTACAAATTATTATACTTCATTAATCTAAAAAATGTGTATTATAAAAACCGTAAAGTAAATTAAATAGAAGAAATACTTGGGTAAACTTGAATTTATGTATTTTATCTTATTAATTTTAAGGAAAGAATATTTTTAGCCAGTACTGTTGTATTTCACTTCTCGAACAAAACGCATTAACAATAACAAGCACCATGCGTACTGTGCTCACATTTCTCCAGTTTTTTCTGTTGTAAACCTATAAAATTTGAAATAGTGGTGCACTTTTTTCTGTTAAAATGTCTTTAAACCCTTTAAATGGTAAGTCCAGCTGAAATAATACGATTTTTCACCTATTTTTAGTTATAACCTCTGCGTTATATTTTCATATGTTTCGGCCACAAGTTTCAGCAGAATTTCTCTTCGTAAATACATATTTTACTATCTCAAATATTCACACGCACTCTACTGCTATGGAATGAAATGTCCGTCTATGAAAAGCAATCTGCGATAATAAATAAACACACAAATTTGATCTTGGGCTTATAAATGTGGTGCAGTGGTAATGCGACTGCCTCTAACGCTGAAGGTTCACTCACAAATTTGAAATTTATCACTTTATGAATTTGTTCCCAGTCTGGTTAGGACAGGGCAGGTCTGGTTGGTTGTGGGCTGAACCACCCGATTTTCCATAGGTAAGATGGTTCCGTGTTATGGATGACATGAATAATTCTGACACTAGTTCTAGTTCGCTGGGTATGTTGGACGACTCGGTGTCCCACACAAAAAGAAGAAAAGATAATATAATCATTGTCCATGTTCGTTTTAGAGCTGAAACGCCGATTGGAGGATGACAGAACTCCTGTGCCGAAGCGGCTATGCCTGGCCAAGAATGTGGTCCTCTCACACCACTTTCCTACTGCTTCCAAAGAGATGATAGTGGCAACATGGCTTCAAGGTTTAGTGCACAATAACACACTTGATGGAGATGAGCTCAGAAAAGTTCTAGAGTGGATTTCAGTGGAAGACTTGACCAGTGATTTAAAGATTAGCTTATTACAGGTAAGGTAACCTTTCTTGCATTATAAAATTCTTCTGTTAATATGACTGTCCCAATGGCATAGCGTATAGTACTCCTGCCTTCTATGCTTCGTGGGTTCAATCGCCTCAGGCCACAAATATTCGTTAAGTCTTTTCAAATATTTGTGTTTAATCGGGGTGTTACCTACATATAATATGTATTTGTTTATAAAAAAGTATATAAGTATTAGTATCAGCTATCTAGTTCCCATAGTACAAGCTATGCTTAGTTTGGGCCTAGATGGTGCTGCGTGAATTGTCCAGGATAATTCTGTATTTCTACATATAGTTTGTTATGCTAGGTACCGTAGATTAATGGTAATTTTGATATGTTTTCTTTTCTGAAACCCTCTTTTGTTCTTCAAGAAGTTCAGTAAGCAGTATCCCTACCAATTTAATGTGTGCCTTTATGAGTAATCCCCTGGGTCTGAAATAGACTGCTTGTAACAGAAGTAACCCTTAATTGCCACTTAATGTGAAACAAGGACTTACTTTATTTAGATTTCAATGTTTTGAACACAAGGACAAACAGATAAGGTTACACTAGTATTCTAGTAAACTGTTAAGTTGCCTTTATTATTCTAATCAATATATTCCCCATTGCAGGTGGTTTCGCAGTATTTGCAAAAAAATCAGATTGAAGAAGAAAACATCAACCACATTCTAACATTTTTAGAAAATGACAAAATCTCACCACAGATCACTCAACAAATTGATGATTATCTCAAAATTATTGTTACACTTCTCCAATACCTAAGGGCACAAGACAGTGTAAATGTTTCTCTAAGTGAGAAAGTTTTAAATAATATTGTAAAATATTACAAAGAATGCAAGAAGAAGTTAGAGTTTATTATAAAATTTCTTGATAGTGAAAACTTAGAAACTGTTTTTAGTTTCTTGGATACAGATTGTCATGAAACAGCGGTACAGGTTGCCCAGAATATTTTGTTTCCATTCAACAAAAAATCTTTCTTTGTCAGTTTTCTGCAAACTTTGATTAGGAAAGATAACATAAATGAATTAATAGCAGAGAAAGGAGACAGTATACAATCTGTGCTAAAGATCATGAGCACATTTTTTACATTCCCCAACGGGCGAACTGAGAAGAATCAAGAATTTTTGTCAAACTTTATTGAAACTTTTGTTAGCTGTTTTAAGAAAGAAAGTCAGCTAGTTTTTGCCTTCTACATAATGATCGTAAATTGTTTGAACATGGACCAAAGCTACCTCAACCCAGCTATGAAAATGCCTCCAATAATATTCGAACAGAATGATGACAAAATCAAAAGAAACTTATTTTTAAAAATGCTTGAAGTGTTACTGAAGTGTGAAGTTGACATAAGTGTTCGACTGACCGATACGTTTGGAGAAAAGATCTCTAAAGTTGAGATTAAAAAGAACTTTTCATCTTTTCTGCAAGCTGTGATGATGGGCCAGCTGAAACTTGAAGGGAAAGTTGACAAGACAACTCTACATATAATACATATAGCTCTAAAATTGGACCCTGTATTAATTGAGCAAAAAATTGATCAAATTTTACCACCAATCATGTCATCTACAAAAAGCAGTTCAACTAACAAATCATACATTGAAATGCTGAACTACCTATTAGAAATTCTTTTCAAATTGAGTCGAGGCACAGTCTTTATCAACCAAATCTTACCGCATATAAAACTTTGCTTGGAAGCTGCCAACACGGAGCAGTTTGAACTAAAACAGAAGATAAAACAATGCGAAGAAAATGGTACTAACTTTGAGAGTTTAAAAAGTAAAGTAATCACTGGGAATGATGTGTTTCCTCCGGAGTGTGTGGAGACGTTTGGCAAATGGACTTCAGAGCTGATGTTTAGACAGAATAAAGAGTTACTTGTCGGTTTACAAAAAGATTTCGAGGAACATTGCTTGATGATGCTGGAAGAAGGATTTGTCAGTAAGTAATAATTTCACTCCTTTTTTGTGAGGGTGCTATTAAAAAAATTACATCACATGAGCATTCAGCATTGTACTGCTGGTCGTCCCAGGGAACGCCACAAGGCACGATCTCGCACGCCATACAGTCGCTCAAAATCCGTTTTCTAGTTTTAAAGATCTAAGGATACACAGAACAGACGTGGAAAGTGGCTTATACTATGTAGTGATAATAGACGAGTAGCCATTGGCTGATGTGCCTTTAACTTGGCAGGACCCCAAGTCTGCTATTTTTTTGTCATTGTAACGCCATCAAAACTCAACTGTTATCCCATTGCCATTGTTATTTTCTATACTTCAAACTGTTCGCAGACTACGAAATGACCGAAATCATCCAACTGAGATCCAATCGACATCCAACTGAAACAATTTTCATTTAGCAGCCTTAGGGCCCTGGTGTGTGTTAATTAAATTTTTAAATCAAATTACAGGTCCATCAATAATAACCCTGGCCGGGTTACTATCCGCGATTTTGTCGAGTTTCTTACGACACAGTCGAATAGCCGACCACACAGTGCCCAAACAAATCTCTGAAGACTTTTGGAATCATTTCCAAAAATTTGAAAACGAATGCTTACGAAAGTTTGGGGAGTGCACCCTGAAATTAAACTATGTGAGTATTGTCTTAAACTGCATAGATACACACACACACATATCACGCCTTTATCCCTTACGGGGTAGGCAGAGCAAGAACAGCCGTTAAAATACGGTCGCTATTGCCACGTCTGTCATTTTTGAGGATTATTTCCCAAGGTGTGTCAGAAAACATGTGTATTACTATAGTGACAGGTTGCCAGACTGTCGCCTAAAAATTGTAATACACCAATACTCTCGAGTCCCTTAATCGCCTCTTAAGACACCCACGGGAAGGATGTGGGGTGATGCTATTCTAAGCCGGCATCACACGGCAGTAGATAAATCGTCAAAATTTCTTATCATACATACAGGGTGTAAGGGACGGTGTAACGAAACTTTGCTGGCGTGCTCAGAACATGAAACTTAACAACTTTTTATATAGGGGCTATGTTGGTAAACAAAAAAAATTTTCGTGTGTGTGTGTATAATTATCGTTTTAAAAAGTAGCTCATTTGACCTGCCATTCTTATAGCCTATTTATTATGTTAGTGACATTTTTACATCCTGTGGACCATAAAGAGTAGTTAAAAAAGGAGGGCGCCACTTTCTTCGCGATCTGTCAAATCTGACAAGTAACGCTTAACGATGGCAATAATTTTTCATACAATATTTTTAGTTCCATTTTATTTTATATCTACGCTTTCTGGCCCAGCTATAAAATGCTCTGTTTTCAGGATTCCCACCTAGCACACGGCTTCCTCGACCTCAGCGTCAGTGTTGCCAACCTAAAGCTGTTAAATCTGAAGTATAGCAACACTAAACTCGACCTGTCTCCGACAGATACATCGGAGGTTTTCGACTTGAGCGGCTTGATGCCTTGTTTGACCAACAAGCAATGGATGAAACTCGCTTCTAAAGTTACTGATGATGAGAGCGTCCTGCTATTGGTAAGAATTACATACACATATCACGCCTCACGGGTTAGGCAGAGCGTTAACGGCCGTAAAAATCCGGTCGCTATCACGATCACGTTGAAGACCGGTGTGACGCAGTGGTAGTGCGACTGCCTTTGACGCAGGAAGTTCCGGGTTCGATTCTCGGTGGGACACTCACTAAGTTGATATTTATCACATTGTGAATTTGTTTCCAGTCTGGTTAGGACATTGCGGACTGAACTACGCGATTGTCCGTAAGTAAGATTGTTCCGTGTTTCGGATGGCACTTTAAGCCGTAGGTCCCGGTTGCTGTCTATGATCACTTAGACAGCGGTCGTTACACAACCATGTCAGAAGCCTGCTACTTGTAGAACGCGGTTGAAAAATTCTGACACTAGGGTTCATTGGGTTGTTAGACGACTCGGTGTCCCACACGATAAGAGAGAGATTTGTATGAGTGGGTACTTAACCATACAAAGATTTTAACCTTTTGAACGCCAATGACCACTATAGTTGCTAAACGCTCGCGTACATACGACGCCACTGACGACTAAAGTAGTCCAAATTTACCTATTTTTATAACTTAAATTCTGTCTTGTTTAAGACACCGGGCTGCTTGCCGATAAGTTTTTACCATCTTCATATTTTTCTATGCTTGGCGTCGGGGGTGTGCCGACGTAAAAAAACTCTGGCGTGCAAAAGGTTAATGTTACATCAAACTGAGTATGTGCCGTGTGATGCCGGCTAGGAATAGCATCACCCTGTTTCTAGCTGTGTCGTAAAAAGCATTTAAGGACTAAATTCATTCAGGAACGCGCAGCGACGTTCGGAGTGACGATCTTGATTCAAAGGCAGTCGCACTACCACTGCGCCACATCGGTCGTCAGGCGAATAATGACACTTTTTGTTTTAGGACAACCTACTACAAGCAAAATGCTTAGCGATGCAAATGCTAAATCCAGCTCATAACAATCATAATGAAACTATAATATCCACGAAGACTCATCTAATCAAACAAGTAAACGCAACCGCAGAAATTCTAAACAAAGGTTTTGCTGAGGTGCTCTTTACAAATTTAGAAAAGGCACAATTAAAATCATTAGCCAAAAACCTCTTCAAATTGTTTGCGAGCGATCCAGAAACAGAAATAATTAAATCGAACGCAGTTCTTAATAACAGAAATTTGCTGAACGCTTTAGTGGTAGAAACTGCAAAGAATATGGCGAAATGTTTTGAAAACATTGACGATTTGCCCAAAGCATTGAACAAAAGTGACTTCGACTTTAGTCCTTTCGTAAAAGAAATAAACATTGCCGAGTTATTTGAGCAAATATCTTTCAAAGAAGATCAAGAAAATAAAATTTCAACTTGTATTGCGCTGTACAGAGAACTCCAGTTGCCATACCTGGACGAATCCTACCAATTGGTAGCAATTCTGTTGCTGTTGGGCGCAAAGAAATGTTGCCAGAAGAAAATACGAAAGAACGTCGATCACATTCTGTTAAACATATTCGAATTGAGCCCAAAATACCCCGATATTTACAAAATATTCCCGGCAGATACAATTTTCTCTTTTGAAGACAAATCGGTATTGAACCTTTTAACATTAAAAATAAAAACTTCAAACAGTATGTTCATTGTCAAAAGTATACTCGAGTCTGCTGTGAAAAAAGTTAAAACCGACAGCGATATAGTGAAACAGGTCGTAGACTTACTATTATCACAGCAGAGAGGGAAAAAAGAGGACACTTCCAGTATGGAATACTTTAGCGATCCAGTATTTCAGATCACGTGTATAATCCTACCAATAATAGCTAAAGAGAAAAGAGCTATCACAACTAGCAATTTCCGGTCAATTCTGGCTAATTTACAAGAAAAACTTCATCAATCTTTGCTCAAATGCTTCAAAACCATTGATTTTGGATCTAACACCAGTCTACTTAACGATTCAAATGGCGACATCGATGCCAGTATGGTAGTTTCTGAAAATACGTCGGCAACACTAAATGCTATGGCCGCTTTCTCGCTCACTCTCTCTAAGTATTGTGAGACGAACGATGCAGAGGAAATGAAGAACTTGGAGTACCTTTGGTCTGGTTTCGAGTTCTTCATTCAAAAAGCAGTGAGTATGGCTAACTAATAATGGTTCGAGATTTACCTTCTCCAGATCTCGTGGAATCTCGAACAGAGATCGATACTGTATACGGGTGTAAGAGACGTTGTAACGAAAACTTTGCAGACGTGATCAGACCATGAAACTGAACAACTTTTTCTATGGGGGCTATGTTGGGAAACGAAAAAATATTATCGAGTTTCCATACAAAGTCAGTCAGCTGTTTAGGAACTTTGTATGGAAGGTCGATTTTTTTTTATGTTTACCAACATATCCCCCATACAAAAAGTTTTCCAGTTTCATGGTCTGATTACGCCTGCAAAGTTTTCGTTACACGTCTCTTACACCGTGTATTTTCGGATCTTTTCGAGATCTCGAACGATTTTTCTGAAATGAGATCGCCCAATTCCAGATGGATGTGAGATCTCTGGTATTTTGAGATCTCACGAGATCGGGATTGCATTCCCTATTGACTTTGTCGGTTGGTAATTTTGTATGGGAGGTCTATTTTTTTTTATTATTAAAAAACAATATTCGTAATTGGTAACTAATGATGTCCTACATTTAGATTTTTTTCTCTAGACCACTTAAAGAGATACACCTGTACCCTGTATACAGGGAGTAAAAAAAATTGCCCCAAGAAACATACGTCGAAATATGAGATTTTTTTACCTCCCTTACAAATTGACTCTAATCTAATCAATAGTAATTTTTATATCTTTTATTTTCAGTTATCTTCAATACAAAACCCAGCTACAAAGATACAACACGTTGAATCTTCCATACAACTTTTGAATATAACATTACGACACATCAAAAAACTGGAAAACCATGCAATTTTTCAAAATAAGGACGCCATTTTCGTTCAGATTTGGGAGAGTATTGTAGAGAGATTAAAAATTGTTTTCAGTCAAGAAAGGAGGGTAGTTTTAGATGAATTTGCAGTGACCTTGAAGTTCCTGTGTGAATTGATATCTGTGGAGGCGTTTTCAACTAAATATATTGGAAATTTGATCTGTCTAGGAGTTGTATCTAGTGATATGGTAAGCTACATATGATTTGTGAAATTTTTGCTACTTAAGGAACTCGAGGGTTTCATGTGTATTACAACTTTAGGCGACAGGCTGACAACCTGTCACTACAGTGATACACAAGTCATCTAAAAAGTCCCTCAATATTTATCAGACGTGGCGATAGCGCTTTTTACGCCTGTTAACGCTCTGCCTACCCCGCAAGGGATCAAGGCATGATGTGTATGTATGTGTCTTCTTCCTTGTCGTTGTCTTCAATTACTGAAGGTCGTGTCCCTGATGAAAGTCCTTCATCCCTAAAGGGAAACATTATTGTTGACATCCTGCTCTTATTTCATATACATATTTTGATAGAGAGACAACAATAAGTTTGCCAATTCGGGATTGTTTCTTCAACAAATAAATTCATTTTTTTAACACGTTTTTATTAGGTCGACCTATATGTATGCAACTAACTATGTAATCAAATCTAAGAAAACTAATTTAACCATCTTCTAAAGTTCGTACCGTCATGAAAATTGGCAGTTGTGATGATGACAATACAATAATATGGTACTGTCGAGCTGATCTGATGATGGAGCCGGACGATATGAACTGAAACTTCATGATGGATGATCGTATCATAGCCGTGTTTGGACTTGTTAGAAAGGTCTTGTAATGAAGCGTGTTTTTAGTGTATTAATTTTTATTATTTCTGTGTTTATTTTTACAGAACTCATCAGACCTCAAAACGAACCAATCAATTGTAGTATTTCACAAAGTCTTCAAATACCTTTGGTGTCAAATACTCAAAGCAAACCTGCTCGGGCCAAAATGCGTCGCGCTTTCCAAACTATTATCAAAAATGTGCAAGGAATTGAGACTTTGGTTACAAACGCATTACGGCGATGATGATGATGAGAAGCTGGCAACATTGGATGATGGGACCTGTGAGCTTCTGAAGATTGATCTTGAGGTTATAGCCGACGCTGTGTTAGCGGCGAAAAAGGTAACTTTGTGTACTCCACTTTTTTTGCGTTGAACACTACAATTTTGGCCCCGGGGCCATCAAATCTACGCCTGTCGGTTGGGTGGGGAGCACGAGCTCACTCGAAAATAATTGATTGGTTGTTCAAAGAACCAGCCCAATCACGCCCTTAGGGCGAGACTGAATGACAGAATGTGATTTTGATGACAGTACAATAATATGGTAATGTAGAGCTGATGCTAGCTTTGAATAGCATCATCCCATTGCTTCCCCGTAGGTGTCGTAAGAGACGACTAAGGGACTCGAGGGTTTCACGTGTATCACAACTTTTAGGCGACAGGCTGACAAGTGATACACAAATTATCTCAACCGGCCCTCAATATTTGTCGCATGTATGTATACGTATGTAGAGCTGATCTGATGATGGAGCCGGAAGATATGAACTAGAACTTCATGAATTCATATCATTGCCGTGTTTGGACTTGTTAGAAAGGTCTTGTCATGAAGCGTGTTTTTTTAAACTATAATTTATTGAATTTCCAGATTACCCTAGACTACAAGGCGCTGGACTCGATATGCTGCCTGCTGCACCAGATGCTCTGCATTATCAGCTCGAGCCAGGGTTCCGGCGGCGTGCTCCACCTGGTGGAGGGTTGCCTTGCCGTGCTCAACAGCTTGGTTATGGCCAGAGAAGAACTTTTGGAAGACAGGTTTGTCTCTCTCTTTTCGTGAAACCGAGTCGTCCAGCGACCCGATGAACCCTAGTATCTGGATTTTTCAACCGCCTCCTACCAGTAGCAGGCTTCTGACATGGTTGTGTAACGACCATAGACAGAAACCGGGACCTACGGCTTAACGTGCCATCCGAAACACGGAACCACCTTACTTACGGACAATCGGGTGGTTCAGCCCGCAATGTCCTAATTAGACTGGGAACAAATTCACAAAACGATAGATATCATCTTGTAAGTAACCCACCGAGAATCGAACGCACTACTACTGCGCCAAATCGGTTGTCATCGGTTTGTAAAACCATCTAAACTGTGTTTTTTTAGAGATAGTAAATATGGCACTTTCTATGTAGGAGTAGTATAAAACTGAAAAAAGATGGCGCGGCTTAGGTTGACCACAAAGAGTAGATAAAAACTGAGGGTGCCATATCTTTGCGATCTGTCTAATCTGACAGATAACGCTTAACTATGGCAACAATAACGAGCGAAAGTTGCAAAAGCTCAGCAGTGATTTTCCATAGATCGGCGTAATAATTATTTTTTATTAAGCACTAAACCTGACAAATGATTAGCAGAAACAAATCGCAACCCACGATGTCAATTCGTACTGATAGATGGAACCACAATCATTCGGGAGAAAATTTTGCAATTTTCCTTAGAAAAAGGCCTGTGATAAATAGAATAGACTTGTTTCCTGATAGGTCAAATGAGCTACTTCTTAAGGTGGTTCGTCACTGTCAGCTAAGCCCGTATACACCAATAGATGGCGTTGATGTCTTAATTTGACGTATTTTTTATTTTTATGTAATAAAAACACAATATTGTTTCAAAATTATATGTTTGCCGGTAATAGCGTAATATTTGTAATGTGTCAACTGAGTTTCATATGAGTTTAAGTTTACGTAATACGTTTATTTGTATAAATAAAAAGTTGGCAGTGACAGCAGAAGATGTCACGCACACATTGATAACCATATTTGTTTACGAAACTGGTTACTAATTTCGCCTGTCTAAAAGAGTATTGAATAGTCTTGTTGGATGAGGGCTTAGGTGCTAATGACCTACTTTTGAATACTAGGTTTCAAATCTCGTCGTTTTGAAAGTTTGTTTTATTTATATAATAATTGTTTTTATTATTTCTTAGATTACTATTTTTTTACATAGATCCTTCCACTCTTTGATACCATATTTATCAAAAATATTTACAAGGCAATGTGTCGTGTGGTGCCGGCAGAGTAGAAATCGCCACCCCATATCTGCCCCAGTGTAGTGTCGTAAAAGGCAAGTCAGGGCTTTTCCGAGAGGTGGGCAGCAGCGCCTCTCGTGAAGACAACACAGTCTTTACAAACACTGCGGACACCAACCTGCCTGACCAGCGTGGTGACTATGGGCAAAACCCTCCATCCTGGAGGAGGCCTATGTCCAGCAGTGACGTAGGCTGCCGATGATGTGATGATTTACAAGGTAGGTATAAATAAAACGAAAAACAGTTGAGTTCACAGTAAGTTTTTTTATTGACATCATCATTATTGTAATATATATATATTATTTAATTGGCTACATATTTTTATAATGTACATCTGTCATAATATTTATTGTTTAGGTAGGTCCTATTTCTTTTCTATAGGTTCACATAGCTTGGGTTTGTTGGTTCGTTTGGTTGACATCATCACAGGCAAAATAATAATATTTCTACCTACCACCTAAATGAAATGTCCACACATTTCTGATTTTTATTGACTCTTCGAAGTACAACCTCGGGCAATACACAATTTTTATAAAATGTCACTAATTTTGGCAACATGTTTTGTATCACAGTTTCGTCGCGTTTTACTTCCAATACTGTTATGTCATAGCTTGGAGAAATGTAGCCAATAAAGTAACACTTTATCATTTTTGACACCCGCAGTTGGCCCTGGATCTGTAATCAGACAGAATACTCATTGAAAAATATCTATTATTACATTTATTATAGCAATATCGGCAATTGATAAAACAATATGTTATACAAACCTGATAGTAGTAGTTGTGTTTTTTATTTATTTGTAAGTTCCCAGTTTGATCAACCATAAGGGGAAAGTTTTTGCGATCTTTGGCTGCAGAAACTAAATCCTGATTATTGCGAGCCAATGAAGGGAAACATTTTATTTCCAAAATTGATTTTTCTTCTTCGATAACCCCTGAAATACATTGAATGAGATAAATAATACTGTCATATATATATATAGTCATGGAAACATTATGTTTAGGCATATACATAACATATTATCAAATAGCTCCACATACCATCGGGGCTTGCTCCTAGGAAACCAAATTCTTCATCAATAAATAGCCCAGCTGGCCGTACAACTTTGTTCATTTTTTCTATAAATAAGGTTCTGGCCACCGATTCATGATGTTGGCCATAGGCCATGTCATTGGTCAAAACATTGTTTTTATATAAAATGCTCTTCACGTGGTTATGGCATGGGGTTGTGGCTTTTCTTTTACATATCTGCAACAAAGCTAAAATTAAACAAATCCTAGTGTTGTGGCAGGTATACTGTTTCTAGTAGTTATTGAACTTACCATTCCAAATTGACTGGCAGTAAGCCTGTCGCATCTATGTGCAGTGTAGGCATCGTTGTCATGTTGCCCTATTGTTGAATGTTCAATATTTATTATTTCTGTAGCAGGTACCTGGAAATCCTTTAATTTTGAAAGACACGCTTCTTTGAGTTGTGTTCCTACTATTGGCTCATCTACGTCTTGTGCCTTTGGGCCATAATTGAGATCAGGTTTGGGTTTAGGTGCAAAAAGACGCCTGCGGATGTATTTTTTCCGTCTTTCTTTGGTCTTTTCTGCTTGGGAAATATACTTTTTAAAAGTTGGTCCAGGGCTACTTTTTGTATGGTTCTTCCATGCATTTCCATGCCATTTCTGTCCATTAGAGTGCGAGAGTCCTGTAAGAATTAATAGTAAGACAAATGAACAAGCAAAGCCCACGCACAGAAAAGTAGGTATTTTAGACAGAGAATGCTTTTAAACATACTCTGAAAGAAAATAGACTCTGCTTATTGTTCCAAATGAAGAGAAAATACGGGGTTATTTTTTATTCAGTGGACAAACTCTAATGTCATGGTCTATATATAACATGGAAAATTTATTGATCAAAATGCTATAATTATATTCTTACCAGCAATATATACTCGACGCTGATAAGAGCCACCTTTGTACAGATTCAATCTTTTCCCACAGACAAATTTGCTAACAACACTCATAAAGTTTTCGACAACGTTTGTTGTAAGGTTTGATAGTCGGTGACATTTCGACATGACTGCCTCGTTTGCTGCACAAATGAGTGCCCAAACTGTGGGTGCCTTACTTTTAAGGTCAGGTAAAGAGTCTGTATCTTTTTCGTCACTATTCTGGCAAAATCGACAGTAATATGCTTTGCACTCTTGATGGCAGCCAAAAACGTGAGATGGGCCATTTTTGAGGTCCTCTCTCATTGATCCACGGTCAGCCTCCATTATTATCTTTCTGGATACAGCTGTAAGTTTTTGTAACTTTGGCTTGAGTATTTTCCGGCCAAATAATGGCAACTTAGTATTTCCTAGAATCTGAAATAAAAGACTGGTATTATACTACGGGCAAAAACTTATGAGAAACTTGCTGGTTATGGACTTCGTCTGCATGGACGTACAATGTACAGACACACTATTTTTACTGTTATATTATATGTATAGAATATAGAATAGATGTATAGATATAGATTAGCAAGTATAGTCACATCATAAAGCAATAAGTTTTTTTTTTTTTGTAAATGGCATATTTTACCTTGTACAATGCTCCAGTGTAATTTTTTATCACATGGTTTTTACATTCAATTTTTTTTATTTGCCCGCCATATGGGACTTTTTCTCTCAGTTGTGCATAAACTGATGAATCTCCATCTCCGACAAAATTTAAGTACTTGACACCATGCATCTCTTGGCTTCTCTGAAAACCTTCTACTATGATGGCCGACTCCATTCCTGTAGATGGTCCTTCATAGTTCTTGAAACACATATGTTCCGGCACTGATTCATTTTTTTTTTCATAAATGTCGCAGTGGTAGCAATATTTATTTTTTATGCCTATGAATAAGCATTTATTTGTTTCTTTTCCAATAATACAGGCCTAAAAATATTAAAAAATTGTAAATAGAGTGTATAAAAAGAATTTAGACAATATCTATATTTTCAGAAGACAACTTACCATGCCTGACGGAGAGCTAAAATCATGACCGTAAGATCGTTTAGGCCAGCCCCCATCCACATACACTGTTACGTATGGTATACCATTTTCATCAAAATTTCCTTTTTCTATGGCAATAGCCTTTTCTCGTTCTCCATTTTTTTGTATCTCCTCACTTAGATTTTCTTTCCAAACATCCCCTAATAATTTTTCTGTGTCACGAAATTTGGACGCTGATATTGTAGGTATATCCATCAAGTTTGTGATGTGTGCAGCCTGTGTATAATAGCTGCCAGCAGTTAATGTTCCCCAAACAAATGCTTTGTTAAGTTTTTCTTCTTTTTCATTGCAGTATCTAAATTCTTTATTGCACATACTGCATTGGAAAGTAAACATGCTGTTGAAGCCATCTTTCCACTCGTCAACAAATATTATACTGCTACCTCCACATTGCGAACGGTGTCTTTCAAGTTTGTATGCCCACTGAAGGATGTGTGAAAGGTCAACAATTCTGTTACCAACTAAACTGCCCAAACTGTCTGGTGCATATTCAACAGTTAACTTGTGGCTTTTGAGAGTGGGATCGATCAGCGGCCAATTTATGTCCAAATATTGTGATATGGGCTCTTTCTCAGTCCTGTGCTGCTCAGTTTGAGTGTAATTTGCTTCTGTTTGATATTTTTTTTTACCTTCACTGTACGTTTTGACGGTTTTATCGACTCTAAATTGAAAAAAAGTAAAAGTTAATAACAAAATGGTATAAAATAAAAGAATCATACTGGCATTTACTCTTTCGCTTACATAGAACTAGAAGGCACGTCGCTATTGTCGTTTGGTTTATTTTTCTTGCACCATACTTCAGTACGACTGTAAAAACGACAAATATGTGGTTATATTTTCAAAAGACGAAAGCAGTTTAAATGCGCACAATCTTCACATAGATACGTTTCACAACGTAAGATATTTTACTGAACTTACCTTTTGATAGTTTCTCCATGATACCGTTTCATTTGCCCACGACTTCGTTTGCGACTTTTTCGGGGGCCAGAGTATTGGTGGTTTTTATAGTCTTTTCGAGACGTTTGTGGCTCCATAGTTGCATTCGTAAATATTCCGCACTAAAGGTTTGTAATCCGTATGCAGGAAACACTAATAAAAACGCCAAATATCATAAAACAGCAAAACAAGTCCGTTGTTTATTGACTTCACTGACAGCAAATATGACTGGTGGGTGTTGCCAGACTGATTTACCAAAAAAGATCGGATGGCTATCGAAAAAGGTACGATTTTTTAGGGTTCCGTAGCCAAATGGCAAAAAACGAAACCCTTACAGATTCGTCATGTCTGTCTATCTGTCCGTCCTGTCTCCTACCGGTCCCCTACCTGACCCCTGCCGGTATTCTACCGATCCCCTGCCGGACCCCTACCGGACTGCTATCGCACGGCACTAACAAACTATCTTTAGGATAGGTAACCCCTGAAACTAAAAAAGGTACGAAAATATTACGGTCTACGTTGAGGTACGTTTGCGTGAAAAATTAAACGGAAAACAGTGCTTTTAGGTACATTCTGGCAACGTTGAATGACAGCGCGCGCGGCGTGGGCTAGCCGCCGAGCTGAAGAGTGATGCGTGAGAAGAGCGGCAACGTCGCATTTTCGGCGAACTGGCAACGTAGCTCAATACACACTACTAAACATTCCCTTAGCGTATGACACTGTTACCGTTCACTCACACATTGACAAATTTGAACCAAAATAATGATCTCGTTTAGGCAATTACTAACTGTTTTTTCTATAAAAAAGCAATTTCACGCAAATAAATATAAAAATAAATGCTAACTAAATCGGTTTCAATGTTAAACTACGTTACGTTTGCCTATAATTGAATAAATAAATTAGTATGGAAATCGAACCACCTTAAGACGGTATTTCGTATCAAGAATTAGAAGTATGACGTGACGCCGTAAGTACTTGGATGGCGTCAAAAAACTTACTTTTATATTATTTTTATGTTTATTAAATCAAACTTTAAATATTTCGGAAAATTATGAATGAAGTCCGTAGTATTTTCGGACAATAGTTTTAAGCGTACAACTGTTATATTATTTTAATGACCCTGGAAACTAGCGAATTCTGTATTGATGTCCAGGTGGCCGAACGTGATGCAGTGTTACCGCTTGCTGGTGGTCTGCGTGTGCGAGCGCGCGTCCTCGCGAGCTGGCCTGCAGAGGGACCAGGAGGACCAACTCGCAGACATCGCACATTCCATCGAAAAGTAAGTCATTATCTCTCCTTTTCACCGAGTCGGCCAACGACCCGATGGACACTAGTGTCAGAATTTTTCAACAGCCTTCTACAAGTAGCAGGCTTCTGACATGGTTTTGTAACGACCGCCGTCTAAGTGATCATAGACAGCAACCGGGACCTACGGCTTAACATGCCATCCGAAACACGGAACCGTCTTACTTACGGACAATCTGGTGGTTCAGCCCGCAATGTCCTAAACAGACTGGGGACATTCTTAAATTTAAAATTTTAAACCTAAATTTAAGTGACATTGATGTAAATTTTTATGTACCTATTCAATCAATCCATTTCTTTAAATTTTATTAATGTATTTAATATTTTCATGTCTTTATTGTGTGAGATAACAAGACCCGTTGTACCATATATATTAGCAAATAAATTTTCATTTCATTTCAACAAATTCACAAAGTGATAAATATCAACTTTCTGAGTGACCCACCAAGTATCGAACCCGGAACCTTCTGCGTCAAAGGCAATCACACTATCCCTGCGCCACATCGGTCGTTATTAAATATACATAAGTTATTATTACCATAACAGTCACATCACAACAGTCTACTGTTGGACATAGGCCTCTCCCTATTGGAGGATGCTTCCATACTCATCACGCTTCGGATTGTCGAGCGCAGTGTAAGATGTTGTATTGTCAGGGAACGCTGCTGTCCTTGTTTGATAATTATCCCTTTGACGCTTTTTACTACATCCACGGGTAGAATTCGGGTGATGTTATTCTAAGCCACACGGCATGTATTTTATCTACAAATTATTTCAAACACAAAAAGGTTCGATCGATGTAATGCATAAACAAAAATATTCGATATTCAATAGTTTCTTTCCCCTTCCAGACTGACCCAGAGCATTAGCAAGCGGTCTCGACACGTGTCGCGCATCGCGGCGTACGCGGTCGGCGACGTGTGCGCGGCGCTGGAGCGTGCCGGCCCCGCCGCGCGCGTGCGCCAGCCGCTCGACAACGCCGCCGCAACGCTGCTGCAGGTATGACGCGACCTCTAGTGGCAGCAAGTTCACAACGTATCCGATAGATGGCGCCACGTGACGGAACAATGGGCCTGAAACGCGGTATTGAGGTGTTCATCAGATCCTATCTAGCCTACCCGGATTTCTCCTATACTTACTCTCATTCGTCAAAGGTGTATACCATCAACTAGCTATAAGTTACCATCAGTATCCTTGCCTTATCCCGTTCTCTGTTGGGGTCGGCTACCTAACCTAGGGGATTTGACGTGAAACCAAGCTTTTACACAGAGCGACTGCTATCTGACTTCTGCAACCCGAAGGTTAACCTGACCCGAATCTTAGGTTAAGTCACACTCAAATTATCATCTGAAATACATGGTGTTTAATCAAACACTAGATATTGATATTGACTATGTAGTTCTACTGCTAAGTCATTGGTGGCGCTACAAGCTACTCCTTAGTAGTCAAGTAACGAAGGACAGAGCCGTGGTGTAGTGGTTAAGATGTCTGGGTTCAAATCCCATCGCAAGCGTGATTTTTTTTCACTTGTTTCGTTTGTATTATTTTTTTTAAGAAAAGACTTAACATTATACTATAGTCTGTAAGTTTAGGTACTTATCTTTTTGTACAAACTTTGTATGAAACTGACAGTTCAGAAGTGTCACTTTCACACAAAGTTTGTTTATAAAAAGATAAGTACCTAAACTTACAGACTATAGCTAACTTGTTTTAAATTTTAAACTTTTTAGTTTTTTTTTATAGTCTCTCTTTCTCTCTCTCTTTTCGTGTGGGACACCGAGTCGACCTGATTAACCCTAGTGTCAGAATTTTTCAACCGCCTTCTACAAGTAGCAGGCTTCTGACATGGTTGTGTAACGACCGCCGTCTAAGTGATCATAGACAGCAACCGGGACCTACGGCTTAACGTGCCATCCGAAACACGGAACCATCTTACTTACGGACAATCGAGTGGTTCAGCCCGCAATGTCCTAACCAGACTGGGAGCAAATTCACAAAGTGACAAATACTTTGTGAGTGACCCACCGAGCATCGAACTCAGAACCTTTTCTTTTTTATAGTATGAATGTGTTTGTTTCCAGGCCGCGGAGTCGAGTTACTGCGCAGCGTTCTTGCGTCGCTCGCTGGCCGCCGCGCCCGGGCACGCCACCCTCGCTAACACATACACGCTCTACAAGCGGTACCACAAGTACGTGGGCAACTCGTAGACGCTACTACACCTACTTATGTTATAGGGGGTGTAAGGGTCAGCGTTCCGAATACTGATCCTAATATTTTTACACCTTATACGGGGTGTTAGGGACAGCGTCCCGAATGCAAGCAGACCCTGAAACTGAACAACTTTCCCTTAGGAACATATGTCAGGAATCGTAAAAAAAAATTAGTTCATAGTAAATGCAGTCAGCTGGTCGCGATTTTGTATGGGAGGTCGAAATTTTTTTGTTTTTTCCTGACATATGTCCGTCCCTAGGGGAAAGTGGTTCAGTTTCACGGTCTGCTTGCATTCGGGACGCTGTCCCTAACACCCCGTATAAGGTGTAAAAATATTAGCTGCAAATATTTTAAGAAGTGAACCAGCCCATGAAACTAAACAACTTTCCCCAAGAAACATAGGTCGAAATACGGTAAAATTTTTTGGACCTCCTAATTTTGTATTGGCGTTCCAAATTTTTTTTTCAGATTTCGAGCTATGTTCCTTATGGAAAGTTGTTCAGTTTCATTGACTGATTCACATACATACATACATATATCACGCCTTTATCCCTTGCGGGGTAGGCAGAGCGATAGCGGCCGTCACAATACAGCCACTATCGCCACGTCTGACATTTTTGAGGATTGTTTTCTAAGGTTGTTTCAGAAAACATATGTATTACTATAGTGACAAGTTGTCAGCCTGTCGCCTAAAAATTGTAATACACCAATACTGATTCACCCCTTAAAATATTTGCAGTCAATACTTTTTCCACCTTATATTGTATACTTATGTTATATTAGTTAATTACTTATGTAAGTGATCGAATAAATAAACGTTAAACCTGTATTATCTTTGTTTCATTTCGTGTTTATTCATATTCCAGATACATAGAGTTTCGAAGGAAATGCATTAAATTGAAAATGGTGCTTGTGGCATCGCACTGATATATTGATGTACCTAACCAACGTTGAAAAATAATAGACCTCCCATACATAAAGCACGAACAACTAACTTTGTAAAAACGAGAAAATATATTCCATTCGACGGAATTTATTTTCTCGTTTTTCAGGATTAGTCCGAAACTTAATAGTAGTTTTGATGACAAGGGATTAAAGTGACATATTTAAAGCTAGGGCGTTATTTTAAATCACGAGTGGAACGAAGAATTTAAGAGCAGAATCCTGAGTAAGCGAGGGATTTAATATATATCACCCGAGGATAAATAACTTTAGACACGAGTTATATATTTTACATACTACTTTTCATCTCCCTCTATCAGAAAAACAAATACCTTGCTGTTGTCCATTAATTATCGTTTCCTCACAGTTTATTTACACTTCTAAATTGCGTTATAGACATCATATATTTACCAAAACACCATCCTTTCATTATGATTGAAATCAACAGATGATATGAGCAGAAAATCGAGAGGCTGTATGGTGATGTGATGAATATTGCTTGCCATAAATAGCGCCAAAAGAAAAAGAAAATTTGACACATTTTTATTTTTAAATTTTTGGTAGGAATGAGGTAAAATACTAAGGTACTTGGTGTTAAATCACTACATAGTATAAAGCAAAGTCGGTTTTCGCGTCTGTCTGTATGTATGTTTGCTTAAATCTTTAAAACTACACAACTGATGTTGATGAAGTTTTTCTAATAGATAGATTGATTCAAGAACTAGGTTTTTATGTATAATACTTGCCAGGAAAAATCCTTATTCCCTAGGGAAAATGAGTTGTAGCGTTCGCAGCCGCTGGAGCAGGCCGCTAGTACTCAATAAAATAGCAGATACTAGGTAGTATTTCAGTCAAAAGCGTTCCATCTTTAGCAAATTCACGTTTGGTTGGCTGCAAAAATGTTCCAAATACAAATCACTTTTAGTCCCTTGGGACTAAGTGCCCTATTTTGCGCGCACTTGCCCCTAAAGCGTAGTTTTTTGAATAAAGGCAATGAAAAAACTATTTTCTACAGCTGGACATGGGCAGAAGAATTTGTTCTTACGATGGCGGCTTTCGGTTGGTACGTTAGGTACCTATTCTTTCATTCATTATGCTTCAAAAAAATATAATAAGGTGGAGGAGATCCTAGCTACAAAACGCTTTCAGCGATAAGGCCGCTTTTGTGCTTCTGTAGAAGTGCGAAAAAAGTGTTTTTGTTTACTTACTTACTCCTCACCCAAGGTTGGATCTAGATTTTACTTTTACCAGTTCAGCTTTGTTTAGATCACCCAGCGCAAGTGGTAAAAAGCAAACTGTATAAATACAAACAAAACTTCATCGAACGTCCCGCGTAAAATTTAAATTTATATTGGCAATATTGAGTCTGCTTCCGACTGCCCATATAAGGCAATACCTGAATACAGTTTTGTGATTGGTTTATATCTTATCGTCGTCGTCATCATGAGTCACTTTCGAGTGAGCGATATTCAAAAGCAAAGTTTTATCTTTGCACTTGTATTGTAAGTTTGCGCTATCTTATCTCACTCCGAGTCTTTGCACATTTATCGCAGTAAAATATTTTTATTCAAATCGTATATAAAGTGGATCGAAACGTAGTATTTTCAAAACCAGTCAGTTCTGTAAATTGACAACAATTTCATATAAAAATATTGTGTTCGCAATAACTTAAGTATTTTAGTTTCTTTATTCTTTTCATAATTAATAGCAGTGAATAAGTGATCGCATCGTAGATAATAGTTCAATACTTTCAAAACACCATAAAAAGACAGAACATTGAATCACGATTACCATTTTGACACATGCGCTAAAAGACGCTGATTGGCTCGTGTAAAATACGTGTAGCCAACATTCCGGCAGTGCCGTTCCGGTCGCCCGCCTGTCGTGGAGTCTGTGAAGTGAGTGTGGTGGAATTTTTACGTGTATAACATCAAAAAATGGTAAGTGGAGCAAATAAGTTACAGTGTATTTTGGCCGCGTTGTGTTTATCTGTATTGTGAGTGTCGAAGATTGTAGTCAAACGTCGCAATTTCAAAGAAAAATACAGTTCTGTGACCGGTGCCGCCATATTTCGCACATCTCTGCTGGGAGTTTGCACGCCTTTTCATAAATATATTTGTTACCGTTCAGTGATTTTATGCCACGTGTGATGTTTTCAACGTTTACCATACACCAGATACTAATGTTGGGATGTGACGAGTGGATGCGGTGAAACAACGGGTCTGTATTGTCGGTGTTGAATTTCACGTATGTTGGAAAGGTTACCGACTTGCAACGCCTATTTTGACGTCGCTAACGTAAACTGTTGGCCCATGTCATGCGGTAGCTGCACAGTCATGTATTTTCTTGAAGCATTATCAGAGCGAAAAGACGGAGGTTGCGGGTTCGCCGAGAGCGGCCGAGGCCATCGAACTGCGAGTGATTGCACCGCCGCGCAATCGCATTTGAGTTTGACCATATATGGTGTAGTAGTCGCGCTACCGCCTGTCACCCGTTTCGAGTCTATTTCGGGGTGAATAGGGGCTAAAGTTGAGTTTGGGCGCGTCCCTCTGTCTCCGCGGGGGTAATGCTCCCGTTGGCCGCACAGTCAAGGTCGTCGCATTGACACTTGGGCGAATTCCGACTTGATAGCGCGTCCGAGCAGGTTTCTTATCAGACGTACACGTACGTAGAACTGCCTCACATAATGAGTCAGCCACCAGTGTTACAAGCACTGAGATAGTTGTCCTTATTTGATGAGTATTGATCATAAAATTTGTATTAACATCCTTGTAGGGGCATGAATCATTACTGCCTATTTCTGTACATAAACGAATCATTGTACTGGTATAAATCATCAGTAAAAATAGTATTGTGAAACAACATGTACAAATTGCAATGAAAACATCACTACATAGTTTAAATCAAAGTCGCTTTTCGCGTCTGTCTGTTTATATGTTTGCTTAAATCTTTACAACTACTCAACGGATTCTGATGCAGGTTTTTCAGGATGCAGGAATAGATTGTGATTCAAGAGCAAGATTTTTATGTATAACACTTGCAGGGAAAACATCTTATTTCCACAGAAAAATGAAATTTCTGTCATAAAAACCTTTGTCATGGGTATGACATTGATATAAAAAATGCATAAGTTCCGAAGAAACTAGTACCAACACAAATACACAAATTATCCTCTCACACTATGAATAAAGTAGTTATTTGTAGCTCTCGCCACTAACTCAAGTACAACATTGTCAGACAAAACTGTACACTGTTAGACATGTTCCCCATTGCATACTCATCCATCATGCTTGTACTCGTCCATCATGCTTGGCAAAAAGAAGAACTTTACAGACCTGTCCCTGGATCCTTAGTCATCTTTTATGTCAGCAGGGCAGAAATGGGGTGTTGTTATTCTAAACAGCACCATACGTCAGTCATAATATGTATAAAAGTTGTACGCTTATAACTATTGTCCAAAAATACTATGGATTTAATTCATAAAATATTCAAAATACTCAAAGTTTGAATTAATAAACAGAGAAAGAATATAATATTTTCACACCACTTAAATACTTACAGAGTGACATCTTACTTAAATTTTTACATAAAAAATACCGTTTTAGATCATTTTAAAATGCACCTCATTTGATCTGTCAGGAATGTAGCCTATTCTCATAATATATAAGAAATATAACTAATAATTAGCTTGTTCCGTGCCAACCTCATGTTTTAACTAATTTATCACAGAAAATGCAGTTAATGTTTCAAGAGACTGTCCAGCTTTTAACTTAAATCACGGCTGATGTAGCTAATGCTGCAGGCAATTTAAAATTAACTCATACCCACATATACATTGAAAAATTACGCCTTTATTTCTTGCAGAGTAGGCATAGTAAACATACATTCATACATAAATCACGTCTACATCCCTTACGGGGTAGGCAGTGCATAAGACACAGTCATTACCGCCACGTCTGACAAGTATTGAGGGCCACTACAGATGATTCGTGTACCACCTAAAGTTGTAATACACATTGCAATACATATGAAACCCTTGAGTCCCTTAGTTGCCTCTTACAACACCCGCAAGAAGAATTGGGGTGGTGCTATTCTATGCCGGCATCACAGGGCAAATCCTCACTTTGATTTTATATTCAAAAGTAGAAACTATGTATCACCTATTTTTACTAACCAACATAAACATATTCCAATACTTTTAAACAATTGGAGCAGATATTGTAAATAAAAGATATTTTAGAGCAGAGTAGATATTGTTATTGTTTAATCAATTTGTTTGCAATTAGCCATTTGAATTTATTGTCTGGTACTGAACTTGCAGTTAACCCCGTTTGATAATGAAATTTTATCTTATCATTGTTATTTCAAATGCAAATAATTGTAAGCAATTGATTAATTATTTTCAGCATTGATAAATATCTAATAAATAATGTTATAGACTATCAATAATTTCCTCATTCCATAGTTTTTTTTATAGTCATCATGGGCCCGGATCTAGTCGCATTTAGTAGCAAATGACAGTCAGAGCAGTGGGACACGGACAGAACATGACTGTACATAAAAATATACAGGGTGTAAAAATATTAGGTGCAAATATTTTAAGGGGTGAATCAGCCCATGAAACGGAGCAACTTTCCCCAAGCAACATATTTTGAAATATCAGAAAATTTTTAAAACCTCCCATACAAATTAACATGGTCGGTTGGTAATTTTGTATGGGGTCCAATATTTTTTTTTTATATTTCGACCTATGTTCCTTGGGGAAAGTGGTTGTTTTATGGGCTGGCTCACCCCTTAAAATATTTGCAGCATTTTTTTTACATTGTATAACCAACCTACTACTTCTTCTTTTCTTTTCTCCTTCGTATTTTCGAGATTGAGCAGTGACCGGCGGCAAGGTTATTGACCTTGTCAGTTGTGACGAATTCACGATTGTCTTGACTCGTGAACGTAATGAGTGTGACTCATTCTTGCACGACAGTCATATAACGAGCAGTTACATGCTGACTGGATTTACCATATATGGTGTCAAACTAACTAGTGAGTGCCGTATGATGCCGGCTTAGAATAGCATCACTCCATTACTTTACCGTGGGTGTCGTAAGAGGCGACTAAGGGACTTGAGGCTTGATGTGTGTTGCAATTTTAGGCGACAGGCTGACAACCTGTCACTACGTGATACACGAATCATCTGAAAGAGCTCTCAATATTTGTCAGACGTGACGATATCGACTGTGTTTTACGGCCGTGAACGCTCTGCCTACCCCGTAAGGGATATAGGCGTGATATGATGATGATGACTAAGTAGTGTTCATCCATCATCATCAAACTTATGAGCCATGCTCTTGTCGGTGGAAAAGTTTCTATTCTTGTCTGTTTCCTGCCAATTTTTTCACCTCTTGATACGACCCGAATGCGACGTGAGCCTTTTCTTTTATTTGAGTGAAGAATGTACGTCTTGGTCTTCCTCTTCCTCTTCTCCCTTCGACTTTCCCCTCAATAATTTCTTAATAACTTCGCGTCGTAACTAGTGTTAGTAAGGGGTAATGTTTTTGTCTATTATCTTATCATTGCCTGCACTTACCTTTATCATACATTTTTATTTTTATTTATTATTATAGCTAGCATACAATTTCCAACTGCTGGGCCCCCATTGTCTTCAATGTCTTCCGGTCCATAGCCAACTTGGTCCACTTCTTATCAAAGGCATCAAAAGTTACTTGAGCAGTTTAATCCACTTTCGACTATTCATACACACACTCACTCACAAATCACGCCTTTATCCCTAGCGGGGTAGGCAGAGCGTTAACGACCTTAAAGATAACGATCGTTATCGCCACGTCTGACAAATATTTGAGGGTCGTTTCAGTTAAGTCGTGTATCACCACAGTGACAGGTTGTCAGCCTGTCGCGTAAAATTTGCAATACAATTTTTTTTTTTTTCGCGTGGGACACCGAGTCGTCCAACGACCCGATGAACCCTAGTGTCAGAATTTTTCAATTCTGACAATACAATGAAACCCTCGAATCCCTTATACTATTGTATGACTTTATTCATACTTTTAACCATTGAAACTTTTCAACACTTCCCTCACCTCCTGCCACTATCTTACTCTACATCCATACTTATTTATTCTACACAAAAACAGTTATAACACTAATAATAATAATAATAGACACAGAAAAAAGACACAACAGGTATTGCTTATTTTTTAAATGGTCCTCATTAATTATACGTATATTCCCATGTTGTTTTTTGTCAGAAAGTGCGTTGGCGGCCGTACTTTTACGGCCGTTGACGCTCTGCTTACCCCGCAAGGGATAAAGGCGTCCATATAGGACGTTTATGTAGGTTGTACGTGTATTCGATGTCTTTTAAAGATTGTATGTTTACTTGTGATTACAATTATTTATCACGTTCTGGCTTTACGTAGGTAGCATTGATATCGTCGCACCTATTTAGATAAAAGCAAAAGTTAAAGACCACAGGCTTATCCATAAAATTGTTTAAAATTAAACAATTTTTAATCTCGCTACCGAACATTGAACTGATAATCACAAACTTATTTATCTTTATAGGCAAGGCAAGTGTCTAATTGTTTGTTTTGCGTTGCTCTGACGGGCAACCTGTCACTTCAGTGGTACACGACTCATCCGAATGAGCCCTCAAGATTTGTCAGACGTGGCGGCAGCGACCGTATTTTAACGGCCGTTAACGCGCTGCCTACCCCGCAGGGGATAAAGGCGTGATATGTATACACATACACACACATACATACATACGTATAAGGTCATAATTTACTCACAAGAAATACTCATATGCATAAAAACAGAAATGACCGTTAATTTACCTAACATTACGAATAACATGTATTTTTAATACAACGTGTGATCGATCATCATCAGATTACATCAGTCTATAGCAGCAGCCATGACTGGACGTAGGCCTCCCCTAGCCAGGGTTTGACACACGCAAGGAACGATGTCTATTTTTGGCATTTTTCGCCAGCCGCCCTCTTTAGGTCGTCTGGTGCCGGCTTAGAATAGCATCACCCCATTTCTACCTGTGGGTGTTGTAAAAGGCGACTAAGGGACTCGAGGGTTTCATGTGTATTACAACTTTTAGGCGACAGGCTGACTACCTGACACATGAAATTATCTGAAACGGCCCTCAATATTTGTCAAACGTAGCGATACCGACTGTATTTTACGGCCTAACCCGGATGGGATAAAGGCGTGATGTGTATGTTAGTGTGTGTGCTCTCTTTAAGTCATCCGTCCATATTGCCGGAGGGCGTAGAGTGAGAAGTGGTACCACTTCTACACTTGCCGAAGCGTGGTCTTCATCCACTCGAGAACTCGCTTACTTCACCGTCCATCGGTTCTAAGCCAGACGTGGCCAGCTCACTGCCACTTCAGCTTGCTACACCTTCGTGATATGTCCGCGACTCTGAACTACATACATACATACATATTATCACGCCTCTTTCCCGGAGGAGTAGGCAGAGCCTGACCTGACACACCTCTCAGTCCCACTCTGAACTTATGGCGGATTAATTCGTTGCAGACCATAAGGTTAAAAGAAGTTTGACAACTGACAGCAGACAAGGTCCATTGGGACGTTCGTCAACTCTGGGCCTCAAGTCTGCTATTTTATTGTCATTGTAACGCCATCGAAACTGAACTGTCTTTTCATTGTGATTTTCTATACTTCAAACTGTTAGCAGACTACGAAACTACTAAAATTTATCCAACTTGAATCCAATCGACATCCTGAAACTGAAACGATTTTCATTTAGCAGACTTAGGGCCCTGATTCCACAAGACAACAAGAAATCGCTCGGAAAGAAATTATCAAGCCTTTGCTTCCATTCCAAGCTCTGAGTCATCAAACCGGAAAAGCAACTTTATACATAAAACATGAGTCAAATCAAACTGTTAAAACGGTCGTTGCGACCGTGGACAAAAACGGTCGTTTATTTAAGTTCTGCTCATCATAGTCAAATGCCTTGTGATATAGCATCACCCCACTTCTTTCCCGCTGTAAGAGGCGCCTAAGGGATTTGTATATGATTGGGATACATACATACACATATCACGCCTATATACATAGACCATTTCTGGGAGGTACGACTCCCCTATAATACAACATCTCGCCAGCCTACTAGTCAATAGGAATAGTTGACTGGTGAGATGCCTACCTACTTGTTTCTTTGTTGCTGTTTTCTGTTTTACTAACCTAGTTTTAAGATGTTTTTTTTGTATACTAACATTTATGGACCTATGTTGTCTGAATGAATAAAATATATTATTATTATTATTATTATATCCTTGTCGGGGTAGGCAGAACGTCTACGACCGTAAAATAACGGTATATAATAGTTATCGCCACGTCTGACAAATGTTTGAGGGTCGTTTCAGATAAGCCGTGTACCACAGTAGCAGGTTGTCAGTCGTGTCGTCTGGGATACACGATTTTTCTAAAACGGCCTTCAATGTCAGACGTGGCGGTATTGTCCCGCTTTTACGGTACTTAAACGCTTTGTCCACCCCGCAAGGGATAAAGGTGTGATATATCTGACTGTCTGTATCCTCTTGCCAACAGCGACAAAAGCTAACCTCAAACACTTGTTACTCGTAGATAAAATACAGCGGGGCGGCGAAGACACGGGCGCTTTAAAGAAATAAAATAGCGTACTGGGCCCCAAGTCTGCTATTTTTTGTCATTGTAACGCTATCGAAACTCAACTGCCATTCAATTGACATTGTGATTTTTCTATACTTGAAACTGTTAGCAGACTACGAAATGACCGAAATCATCCAACTGAGATCCAATCGACATCCAACTCCAAAGAGCGCCCGCGCTATTTCTCTTCCGGTTCATAAGAACTAAATCCCAAAATGTCTTATATCGGTACGACTGAATCTCACAATGACTGAATCCAATAAGTATACATTTCGAAAAGAATTCAATTTGTCCCATAATGCCTGAAATGTTTAAATGTACTGATCTCAAAATGACTAAATCAAAGATTACACATAAATTATTTACATATACATACTCTACGTAAGTATTTTCATTGCAACACATGTAAGGATAAAAACAATAGTGTGAGTTGTCAAGAACTGAATTTTGTTATAAGAAAATTTCGTATACGCGCCCTAACATCGTCTATCAGAACGGGAACCGCGAGTGGCGGGTAACAATTATTTTAGGAGCGAGTGGGCGGAATCACGTCACAGACACGAATATTTGCTACTTGTAAGAATCCAGCTTTCCAACTAAATATTTGGTCCGCCCAGCGGATGCACCCGTTGCTAACGTTTTCCCGTCGGAATAGGGTACTTTTTCGACATCTAGGGCGACAACCTGTCACTACAGTAGTGATACACGAATCATCTGAAAGGGCACAATACTTGTCAGACGTGGCGATAAGGACCGCAATTTTACGATAGTTAACGCTCTGCCTACCCCGCAAAGGATAAAGGCGTGATTTGTGTATGTATGTATGTATGTTTCTAGTGCTACGGCCAAGTGTGTTCTGCTCTGCCCTTGGCGAAAGTCGCAGTTAAAACCGTGCCTCTAGTAGAAAAAATTACATACATATAAGGTGTAAAAATATTAGCTGCAAATATTTTAAGGGGTGAATCAGCTTATGAAACTGAACAACTTTCCCCAAAAAATTTTGGTCCCATACGAAATGACTTTGTTTTCCAGTAATTTTGTAGGGGAGGGCTAAAATATTTTTTTTAATTATTTGGGATCTATGTTCCTTGAGAAAAGTTGTTTAGTTTTATGGGCTGGTTCACCCCTTAAAGTATTTGCAACAATTATTTTAACACCCTGTATATCATATCCCTTGCGAGGTAGGCAAAGCATAACAGTCGTAACAACGGACAATGACGCCAAGTCTGACAAAAGTTGTAAGGGTAACAGAAGACTGTGATCACCATAGTTAAGGTTGTCAGCCTGTCGCCTAAAATTGCAATACACATTAAACCTCAAATCCCTTAGTCGCCTCTTACGACACCCGCGGGAAAAATATGAAGTGATGCTATTCTAAGCCGGCATCGCACGGCATAAAAAATTACAAGCAAAAAAAGAGCTATTGCTATTTCAGTATTTTAGTGTGCGAATGTCAATGTCAGCTTTTGATATAGTATTTACTGTGCGCAACTTGTAAATTCACAAAGACTGATGGGCTTTTCACATTAATTTTGTTGGCAGTGGTATATCTTCTATGAGATGCTTTTTGTTGCTAATAAAAAACAAGGTACGAGAATTTTAAAGCGACTATTCTGGGCCCCAAGTCTGCTAAATAAAAATTGTTTCAGTTGGATGTCGATTGGATCTCAGTTGGATGATTTTAGTAGTTTCGTAGTCTTCTAACAGTTTGAAGTATGGACAATCGCAATGGCAATGAGTGGGCAGCAGCGTTCCCTGTGAATTAAACACCTTGCACTGCACTTGCCACTCCGCCTGCCAAGCGTAGTGAGCATGGCAAATAGTGGACTGTTACGGCTATTAAGTCACTAGAATTTGACAATCTGCTGGGATTTTTACCAGACTGCCTCAGAAGGTCCCTCCTTGAGGGAGGGAGGGATGTTTTTCGAGAGTATGTATGATGTATGATTCTGTATAGAATGTGAATTTGACGACCGATGTGGCGCAGTGGTAGTGCCTTTGACGCTGAAGGTTCCAGGTTCGATTCTCGGTGGGTCACTCACTCACAAAGTTAATATTTATCACTTTGTGAGTTTGTTCTCAGTCTGGTTAGGACAGGTCAGGTCTGGTTGGTTGCGGGCTGAACCACCCGATTGTCCGCAAGTAAGATGGTTCCGTGTTTCGGATGGCACTTTAAGCCGTAGGCCCCGGTTCATCGGGTCGTTGGACGACTTGGTGTCCCACACGAAAAGAAAGAGAAGGAAATTACTTTTTTACGGGCCATAGCCCTAACGACAAAACGGTTGTTGACATATCCATATAGTCGTTAGATTTGTCAGCAGTGCGAGTGACGAGTGACACTGGCTAGCTTAAAAATCCATAAAAACGTCCACTGCTGAACATAACATAAAAACATAATGGTGGAATAATCATAGTTATAGAAAGAAATAAAGAAAGAAAGAAAAAATGTTTATTTGTTACCAAATACAGCAGTTACCAAATATGCCAGTCATTGAAAAAGATATAAACAAAAGGGTAACAAAAAGGTACCCGCTCAGCTAATGCTTTAAGAGTGCTTATACAGCACTCTCAAAGCGCTGGTCTTCCGCGGAACCAGATTCACAGCAAGTCAGCAACAATACCTAATTCACAATTTAAACAATTTCTTAACCTAAAAGAACACACCTCTCATAGCATTAACTAAATACATATTTATTATAAATACGTAATATTATTTATTTATACCTACATATAAAAGAATACTTATAACATCAATATACAATATAATATGATAACAAGCGAATAGTAAAAACTATAAACTTTATTAAATGAGATCAGAATGTTTAATACGTATATATACGTACGTTTTAGCTTGTAGTGTATAAGCTAATGAAGCTTTCTCGTACCTATAAGATATCAATAGAATAGTGTTGATGAGGATTCCTCTTCCGCATCCTCATAATGCGGAAGTTCCGCAATTTTTGAAGATCCTCATCCGCTACCGCTTCCACATAAAATATTTTATTAAATTCCTCTTCCTCACTGATAACGAACGTTTTTTTTATTATTATTATTTTTCATGTATTTTTTCGTTTCTGGTCTCTTTCGGACACTTCATCCGCATTCTCCAAGTTTCGGCTTGTAACTTCCGCTTCCTCTTCCTCATAACAGCTTCCTCATCAACCCTGCAATAGACGATGCACTCCACACGTGCGTTTTGTTTTGGCTTATCTGAGCGACGGCCAATGTCCCATTCTGACCATTCTCGGACGCATGCGGGAGATCCCTATTTATTGAGATTTACCGCACCCACAGTGCTATATTATTCTCAAAAATGAAAATGGGTCAATCAACTTTTTTTTGTCCAACACCTGTCCCGAGTGAACTAACTATAATTATTCCGAAACTTTACAAAAAAACGATAAAATTGCATTAATATTGATAATTACAGGATTAATCCACAAAATTTAAATACTTCCTGAGTAAAATTTTCATGAATTTAAACAAAAAATATTGGTTACCCAGGGGAAGTTAACACACGTTCCCATACAAAAGACAGGTGTCCCCTTACCCCTAGCTTTAGAAATAAATTGATCTGGTTTAAAAAAATCTAACTGAAGTAATTTCATTTTGTACATGTTTAGAACTTAAATATAAATGCGCACAGGCGTAGGAATTTACAAAGCTATTGTCGTGTTACATTTTCCATAATTTGAAAATAAATTTGCGCGCGAATGTGTCCCGCCTAATTAAGTACATCCTCCGTCCACTGGGTAACCGTGTCTGTTGAACGTGAGTGCGAGCGATATAGCGCTATTAGTGCGTTAGACAAATCAGAAACAACTCTGGGAATCATACGATCAAGGTTGCAGTCGTGGGAAATTTTGATCCGCTTGGCCATTTTGACTCCGGCCAGCGAACTGAATGCGTGGCTTTATTGTTAGTCCGCTGGCAAACCACACCAAAACTCGTAACTTTTTACTTTTCTATGGATTATGTTGTCTATTTATATTGCATTATGGTCTAATAAGTCATTAGGGACTTAATTTTTATTATTGCACCTTTAATTTGATCTTAAAATCAGTTTTAAGTGTAAAATGTCCCCTGGATAACCGGTCCCCTGAGTCACTTTGGTGGTGACCCCAGATACATTTTTGGTTACCCAAGAGACATAATGGTTTTGCATGTAGATTTAAAGTTTGAAATCTATCATTTTGTTTGTTGTATATCCACAATTTTTCTAAGGATTAATAAGGGGAATGAGTGTTTGTGTTTGCAGCGTTCTGTAATGGGTTGCTGTGCTTACGTAGCTTATTTTGTTTTAGGTATAAAAATGCCTCTTACAAACGCAGAAAAGCAAAAACGTTATAAAGATAAATTTAAACAAGATCCAGACAAATATATTGAATACAATTTTTTTAGTATTAAAAGAAAAGTCTGATTAAAAAGTCCTCTTCTGGAGTTGCGGACCTTAGGCTATAGTAATAGAGTCTCTTGAGTCACCAATTAATTTGTCTCTTGGGTCACCATGTGTCCCCAATTTTTGAATGGTTTTTTCTATTTTTTTGACCTCTTTAGTAAGCTAGATAAGATAGTTTTGTTACTGTTAGCTAAATAATATTGATTAAATTACGTATACTATAAAATATTCTATAAAAGAACCGCTGAGTACAAAATACTCAAAAGATAAAGTTCCTTTTTTTGTATCGGTTACCCAAGAGACCTTGTTTGTGTTTTTTTTGTAAAAGCTATCCAAGTTATATCAGAATTTACGTTTGTAACTAGTTCCTACCACTACGTTCTTTCGATTTCATTAAAAAATAAGTGTAAAAACATGCATTTTCATTCACAAAGTTATCACCTAAACATCGGTTACTCAAGGGACGAAAGATGAGTGTCATGTCACCTGATATTTCTGATGAAAATGACATAATTTGTACGTTGTTGGTCGCGGCACGGCTTGTATTTGTGAACTAGATTAAAATTGCTACTATGCTAAGTATAAATGTAACAAAAATTCGAAAAAAAAAAATTTTAACTTTTCAAATCAAATTTTACAAGAAATAGTTGATTGACCCAAATAAGAAATCGAAAAATTTACAAGCGTCGACCGGGAATCGGACCAGTATTCAGAGGGCTGGCTGACCCTTACGCTCACTCAGACTAAGGTTCGTATTAATCGAACTCAACTCTGAGATCGATCTCAAGCGCGGTTTTGACAAATGTCAGGCAATACTAACATAACAGCATCTCAAAGTCACACTCAAGATCAATCTCAGAGTTTATAAATACGGACCAAAGTAACCTGTACGGTATTATAGATTACACCACCCTTCGTCGGTCAATGACTTCAACTATTTTTGGATCCATGCAGGAGATAGCAGACGTATTTCAGATAATATTGAAATTAAAAACATGTGTTTGCGCTAGGGACGAAACTATCTGTAGCCTGAGACAAAGCGAAGAAAGTGAATGTTATTGGGAACGGATTATAAGCACCAGAAAAAGCCTTAACCTTTTGAACGCCAATAACCACTATAGTTGCTAAACGATCGCGTACATACGACGCCACTGACCACTAAAGTTGTCTAAATTTTACTATTTTTATAACTTAAATTCTGTCTTGTTTAAGACACCGGGCTGCTTGCCGATTAGTTTTTAAACATGTATGTAATACATAAAAACATCGTAGAGAAAATTCTGCGTAGTAAATTTAGTTTGTCAAGTGAAAAATTGTGTCTGAAGTTAGCATTGAAATAAGACGATTCTTCACTTTCTACCGACGCCAATGACAACTTTAGATGTCGGCTAGTGATGGGAGAGTATCGATTATTATTTACATTTTTAATATAGTACAATAATCTGAAATTGGTACGAAATAGTCTTTAACAGTACCTGCTTAGTTAGTTTGTGTGCGTGCGCGTGTGTTTTGTCAAGGTTAAATTATCTTTAAACCTTTTACATATGGTTTTATGCAGTGTGGTGCGGTGTGTGAATAGCATCACCTCATATCTACGTGTGAGTGTCGTAAAAACCGAGCCAGGGATGAGGCAGCAGCGTTCTCTATGAATGCAAAACCTTGCACTGCGCTCGCCAATCCGGTTTACAATTCAATAATATCAGTGTGGTTTTCATCCAACATGACAATTTACTTTTGTCTTGAAACAACGCACAAACACTAATTGTACTATTATATTAAGACGAACGATAAAAGCAGCAAAGTAATATTTACAACTGACCGAATTGAATTAGTTTGAACTTGAAAACGTTGGTTATTATTATTATCGACATACCCATAGCGGCGTTTCTAAATTTTTTTAAATTATAGTCATCCCTACGCCATTGGCGACTATAGTTGCCCGCTTATGACGTCACAAGCGAAGGTAACAAATAAATAGTGCGGGGAAAACGTGGGTGTTTTTTTTTACACGAAATACGTATACTACCCCTTTTTTATTTAATTAACATCCACATTCGATGACGGCACGTACGAAATCTAAAAAAGGGTTCTCCCAAACATTTTTGCCAAGCAGGTATGATTTTTTCTATGGAATATCCAAATTTCTTTCTTGCAGATTCACTGGTGGCCCTATAGTAAAAATTGTTAGGAATCACTATTACAAACACACACATGCGGGGTAGGCAGAGCGTTACATACATACATACATACATATATCACGCCTTTATCCCTTGCGGGGTAGGCAGAGCATTAACAGCCGCAAGAATACGGTCGCTATCGCCACTTCTGACACTTTTGAGTATAGTTTTCTAAGTTTGATTCAGAAAACATGTGTATCACTATAGTGACAGGTTGTCAGCCTGTCGCCTCTTACGACACCCACGGGAAGGATGTGGGGTGATGCTATTCTAAGCCGGCATCACACGGTAATGATCATAAAAAAAAGGCAGAGCGTTAATGATCATAAAATTACGGTCGTTATCGCCTCGTCTGACAAGTATTGAGGGCCCCGTCAGATGATTCGTGTATTACTGTAGTGAAAGGTTGTCAGCCTGTCGCCTAAAGTTGTAATACACATTAGAAACACCGATTGAATTTTCGCACTGATTGAAATATAACTCTGTATTTAGTATTAAAAACATGTAATCACAGCCATGTAATTAAAAAAAAATTAATCGATATTAGTTACCACAACTCTACTTTTTCTAAAAATGGTAATGATTGCGACGCCGTAGACAACTAAAGTTGCCAAATAGTGTTGTGAACTCTACTTTGCAATTCCATAACAACATTATGTTTTGTTTTCTTATTTACCCTTATGCTCCTTAAATTTCGAATAGAAAGTAGAGAAATTGTTATAAAATTGTTTTATTTTTGTTTACTACATGATAATAATTGTTTTTTCCTTATAATTCCAAAAAATTATAAATATAATTATTGAGAATGTCCCATCACTAGCGGAACGGGATACCCTCTCCACATTTTTCTATGCTTGGCGTCGGGGGCGTGGCGACGTAAAAATACTCCGGCGTGCAAAAGGTTAAATATGCACGAAAAAGAGAAAATCGTTATTTGCGATAAAACTAGCTTAAATATGCAAATTCATATAATCCGGTACTTATCTAATTAGCGGCCCGCTGTAACCCATTTTCCCGTGGGGGTAAGATGTCTTCCCGGCTATTATTGTACATAAAAACCTTCCTCTTGAATCATTCTATCTAATGAAAAAACCTGCATCAAAATCCGTTGGGTAGTTAGTTTCAAAGATTAAAGCAAACATACATACAAAAGTACTTTAGTTCCGAAGTCGCCACAAAATACTAAGTACGCGGTACTCTAGTAGGTGGCGCTTCAATTAGGGCCGCAAAACTGGCTGTCATTTGTATGGGACAACATATCCAGTGCGTAGATAACTTCATATCAATGCCTGTAGTCGATTATAAAAGTGACATAACCTCTACGCGGCTCGGCGTGGCAGCTAAAATAGCTGAGACGCGCGGGCAGCTGAAGACGTCGCTTTTAGAACGCGATATACACAGGAGCTTGGTAGGCCGGCTTGCTGGAGGTGACCTACTTCACGAGTAAACAACTATCGTAACGCCGAGAGCACACACAAATCACGCCTTTATCCCTGGCGGGGTAGGCAGAGCGTTAACGATTGTTATATTACGGTCGTGATCGCCACGTCTGGCACATGTATGAGGGTCGTTTCACATAAGTCGTGTATCACTATAGTGACAGGTTTTCAGCCTTTCGCCTAAAATTGCACAATACAAATGAAACCCCTCGAGTCCTTTAGTCGGATTTTACGACACGCACGGGAAAGAAATGGGGTGATGCTATTCTAAGCCGGCATCACACGGCATTTCGTCGAAAACAACTTGGTTTAAGGGCGAATCTCTGTAAGCTTGTAAAACGGCTGTCCAGATGAGTTTTGATTAAGTATATTGATTTTTATTTAAAACTATCCTTCTAATTTTAAGCAAAACATTCATACTTTATAGCACACTAGTATTTAGGATGGTAACACTTTTATATTTTTTTCTAAAAATTGTCAAAGCCCCAAAAAAACAGTCCCCTGGCTGTCCCATTTGCCGAATATCCATATTAAAGGTAATATATTTATAAAAAAGTTCATTAACACTGCATATATTTTGCTATTATCTAAAAATACATTAAAGTAGTAACATTTTTTCATATAACATAGGCTTGTTACAAATTTCTTTTCATTAAATACTGTAATGTGAAAGTTGTCCAGAAAATTTTCAAACAGTCCCCTGCCAAAAATTCAAAGTTCCAAAAAAATAAGTATATTTTATTTGCATAAGATTTTTGTTGTGCAACGGAACACAATCGTTGTGAAGTTAGTGACAGTCGCGGAAAAGGCGACGCTACACGATTTTGTTCAGTGCCAGAGCGTTATTAGTGGCGGGAACGCGAGTCATAACTGACAGTACAAACAGTCCTCTGGTAAGTGATTTTATTACCGTTTATTAGCTGAATTACAATTTTTTTTATTTATTACTTCTATGATCCTGGTCTCTATTCATTGGTAGCTTAGTAAGAATGTATGGTCCAGTAGTTTTGTAAATAATCGACTCACAAAATAAAACAGTCCCCTGGCGACAGTCCCCTGCCTGGGTATAAGGCAGGGGACTGTTCTACGTGCCAGGGGACTGTTCATTTTGCATATTGAAGTATTAACGGTGATTTGATTACTTGTTTATTATTAGAAAAGGCTACGAATCATGATAGCTTATTAATCACAATGTATCGCGTTACCTAGGTGATGCATGTATTCGAAACAGTTTTGAGGAAATATTAACTTTTTTGGTGCGTTTATGTCGGTAATGAACTAGCTCAAAAAATACTGAACCGTTTTTAAAAAGTCTTGTACCGCTGCTTATTGAATGCTTTTAACTACAGGAAATATATGAATTACATTAAAAAGCTATTATCAGTGGATGAAATATGGGCTGGCAGTTAGCTTACGTACATTTATCTTGCAGGTTCATCGCGAAAAGTTAAGATGCTAAGAAGAGCTATCGCGAGAAGAATTATTCCAGATAAAGAGAGAAGCAGAGCGTTTAAGATACCAGCAAAGAAAAAATAATCCTCAAAAGAGAGAAGAGATGAAAGAGAAGGTCGTGGGAAGGTTAGCCGAGTAAGCAGACAGTCCACTACAATTGACCACAACAAGAGAGACAGGACACCACCCTGAAGGCTGCCCCTGTTCACGCTGACGTCAATAGCTGCACCCATAAGGTCCATTGTAACTGTCCTTGTGGTCAGCATCGACCCGACCCAGTTAAGCGTCGTTTTGTGATTCATGCATCTGAGAATCACATCCGTGGATGTGTTGTCAAATGCTCTCTCAATGTCCAGAAAAGCACAGTGGGCTATGTCCTTGTCTTCCAGAGCCCTCTCCAGTCTATCCGTAGCTCCATGAGGGCCATTTCAGTAGACATACCCTTCTAGTAAGCGTACTGTCTGACTTGTTGGGGCCTCACACTTATGTAGGTTTCCCTAAAGGTCTTTAACAAGAACTAGGTAAGACTTATTGGTCTATAGGACTTGGGTTCTGCTTTATCTTTGTCTCCACCTTTGGGAATAATAGTGACACAAACCCTTGTCTATTGTAGTGGTAAGCATCCCCAGGCCAGGCTTGCCCTAAAGATCTTCACTACAACCGCTAGAGTGACTTCTTTACCATGTTGTAACCCTTCAGTTTTGTATGGCTGAAGTCTGTTTATAGCCCTTTAGGGTTTTATGACGGCAGAGGCTCTTCGCCAGTCCTTCGAGGAGGGCCAAGGGTTTCCCACTTCCCTGCAAGGTTGGGCTCCATTCAATACCCAGTTCCTCAGATCCAGGAAAATGGACCCTAGCAAGGAGCTTAAGTGTCTCTTCTGCAGAAGTCCTCGGACCTCTTAGTAGCCCCAGATGAGACGCAGGGGCTTTAGGTAGTATCTTGTGAATCTTGGTGATGTGAGGGGTGCTGTTGATTGTCTCACAGAACCAACTTCAAGATCTTCTTTTTGCCTTTCTTAGTTCTTTATTGAATCCTGTAAGGGCACTGCTGTAGGCATCCCTATCCCCGTTGTTCTTCACCCTGATGAAGAGACACCGGGCATTTTGCCTGAGCCTTATCAGGTTTTTATTCCACCATTGTACTGTGGCGATCGACGCACGTGTCGACCGTCATGGTCAGAACCTTTTCGTAAACTGGCTGATAAGGCCTCGGGCCAGCCACCCTTGAAAACAAATTTGTGAGAGAACTTGAAGTTTTGATACGACAATCAGAGCAAATTTTCATGTTTTGGGTTTTGCATCGGTTTTTTACCTATTTTTATTACAAATATTAACGTTTTTGAGAATTTCAAGTTTATTTTAAGACATCCACCAGAGCTACGTTCCCACAGTACCTTTCCGTTGGTTAGGTACAAAATATTTTAGCATACTGTTGTCATATGAAAAGTTTTTTCGATTTTGTAAGAAGTGTTAAGTACTACTTATGATTTTTTTTCTTTATACCTTAAGAAGTACAAATTACTGTATGATCGTGCATATTAAAGCACAAAAACAATAAATGATTTATACAAAAAATATGACTTTTCTCTATTTAGAACAGTCCCCTGTCGCGCCCAACAGTCCCCTGTCAAGTTTTTTCAGAAAATCTCAATTATCTCAGAAATTTTACAATATTTCTGTCGGACCTCTTTTGTATCGAAAGTTACAGTAATTTTATAACTAATATAATAAGTTTTTTTCAAAACGAGTAACAAAATTGGTCCGGACAGCATTTGTATGAGGCCATGACGAGTTTACAGAGAATCGCCCTTAATTCAGATTAACGGTTCGGCAGTGAAAACGCAAAATTGCTGAACCGCCACTATTCAAAAATCTGTTTTAAAAGGTGAAAAAATTATTTTTTGACCCATGTTTCTTGGGGAAAATTGTTCAGTTTCATGGGCTGATTCACCCCTATATATATACGCTGCTAATATTTTTACACCTTATATTTAAGCTGGGATGCAAGGGGACCTAACCAACACCTCTCGGGTCCCAAGTCATCTCAAAAGACCCAATGGACGAGGCTCTGGTTACCCACCAACAATGCATTGGATCAGCATGGTGGCCTAACCCTCCCCAAATGGCATTTTGATGAGATCTTATTTTAGTTCCAGTACAGTATTCTACTAACTATAAGCGTGCAAATATTGAGTATAACGTCATATTAAGTATACAAAAATGGATGATCTAGGGGGAGGCCTTTGCCCAGCAATGGGATCTTTCAGGCTAATTTATTTATTTTATTTTCTAACTGTCGAGTTCAAGTAACAATCGTATAATTACATACGACGTGCGCTACTGTTGGTTTGAGGTATGCGAAATATGGTGATTTTTTTGTGGACACTTAATTGAAAGAATATGCGTTATTTTTTCTGATACAAGATGCAAAACAAAAAGAAGTTGCTTTTATGTATTGGACTCTTCTTTTTTCATATTACTACCTTGTTCTTTTTTCTAAAACAACGAAGTTTCTCCAAGTGTTGGTCTCCTAAAACTAACGCATGCGTTACCGCAATTACAGGCGTCAGGCGTGACAGTGTCGGATGCGTGCAAGACGACGTACGAGGAGATCAAGAAGGACAAGAAGCACCGGTACGTGGTGTTCTACATCCGCGACGAGAAGCAGATCGACGTGGAGACGGTCGGCGAGCGCAATGCGGAGTACGACGCGTTCCTCGAGGACCTGCAGAAAGGCGGCACCGGCGAGTGCAGGTACAGCAGCTCAGCTTACACGTGTAAAAAATACAACTGTCAATAGTTTAAGGCGTCGATCAGTCTAAGACTGAACAACATTCCCCAAGAATCATAGGTCGAAATAAAAAGAAACTGGACTTATCTATCATACAAAATGTCAATCAATCAAATGATTTATTTGCTCAAATCCCGGTGTTTCATGGATGGTAAATAAACAAAATGAAGTTCGTTCATGTTTTGCGAATTACTAGCATGCAAATGAGTAAATAAATTTTATAAAATTGCAAATTTAGCATGAAAATCTCAGTAAATGTCAAATCAAAGTTTATTATGGTATATACAGATCAATAGTTAATCATATTTTTGTCATTTCAAAATTCGTTAATGCTGTAATAAACCTTCATAATCAATTTAGTAGCTGACCCTGTTGATTAGGGAAAGTTTTTGAGTCTCGTGGACTAGCTTACCCCTTAATTTAAAAACAGTCATCTAAACAAACAGCGACACAGACTGTGATCAACTGCTTAGCATGCTTTCAGAAGTAGGGAACATTTTGGACCATCAGGTGATTCAGTCTGATTCAAGATTCAATCGTTTATTTCCAAGTAGATTCACAATGAATGCTTTAAGAATGTCAGATAGTTACAATATAATACTATCACTGAATAAATAAACTAGTCATTGTAAAAAAGAGAAAATTTTCAGACACGTTTTTCTCTTTTTTTTTATAACAATTTTATGTTTCTAGTAGAAACGCAGCAAAAACCTCTTGATCCCTGGCTAATGCTTGATATTTTTCAATTTCTTATTCTATTATGTGTGTTCTAGATACGGCCTCTTCGACTTTGAGTACACGCACCAGTGCCAAGGCACGTCGGAGGCGAGCAAGAAGCAGAAACTATTCCTCATGTCGTGGTGCCCCGACACCGCCAAGGTCAAGAAGAAGATGTTGTACTCCAGGTCAGTATTACTACCACAGCCTCAACAGTCCACTGCTGGACGTAGGCCTCCCCCAAATTGGAGGGTATTGCCATACTCACCACGATTGGGAGGCGGATTCGTGAGCGCAGTGCAACTGTGTAGATATTCACAGAGAACGCTGCTGTCCATTCCCTGGATTCATCCCTTAGTCGCCTTTTACGACACCCACAGGCAGAAATGGGGTGATGCTATTCTAAGCCGGCACACGGCCAATGACACTGCTAGTTAACTTGCATCTGCTGGAGACTAGCAAGCACCTGGACATTCCTCATGGTGCCCCAACACCGCCAAGGTCAAGTAGATGTACTCCAGGTTAGTGCTGGAGATGTCAAATAGGCTACATTCCTGACAGGTCTTCTATCTAATAGATAGATAGAAAGATCTTTATTGCTTACAAGAAACAATATTAAAACACAAAACGGCACAAAAAACTATAACTAAAAGTAAGCAAAGGCGGTCTTATCGCTTGTAGTGTATGTGTCTCTTTCAGGCAACCTCTACCTTTACAGAGACTGCTTAATAATTTTGCAAGTAGCTGCAGAAGCAAAACAAAATTAATTTTAACAACACACAAACATACGTACACAAATCACGCCGTTATCCCTTGCGAGGTAGGCAGAGCGTAAACGATCGTAAAATTGCAATCGTTATCGCCACGTCTGACAAGTACTGAGAGATAATTATAATAAATACCCAAATAACCGAAGTTGTTATGTAAGCTGAAAGCTTCCCAAAGAAACCTAAAATAATGTAAATAATTAACGTGTTGCAGCTCGTTCGACGCGCTGAAGAAGTCCCTGGTGGGCGTACAGAAGTACATCCAGGCGACCGACCTGTCCGAGGCCTCGCAGGAGGCTGTGGAAGAGAAACTGCGCGCCACCGACCGCCAGTAGCCGCCCCCACACGCCCCCACCCGCGCCCACCCGCCGCCACCCGCCCGCGACACTGCCCCACAACAAACACCATAGCATAAACCCGCCAGGGTAGACTACATTTGAATAAAGGTGAACGCACACTTATTCGCATCCGAAGTTTTGAACTCCTTATATGAAATCTTATGAAACCTCGCACATTTGCCGGAATCGACCGATTCTTTTCGGACAAATCGATTTTTCATTGGATTGTGGTATAAAGTATTCTAAAATTCGGTTCTTTCGGTGCGGATAAGTTTGCGTTCACCATATAACTTGCGCAGACAATGTATCTAGAATTTGCAACATTATTGTTGGTCTTTCTATCATATAAGCGGGATGCCAATAGTAATGTTGCCATTTCTGGATCCGCTCTTCTTTTAGCACGAGTTATACTACCTAATATCGAAATATTTCGACACAATTATGATGTCGAAATAACGTGCCATTCGAAAATAGTCTACCGTGGTGAAGATCCCGTATGATATTAAGACAATAAAGTTGCATTTCTATAGACATAACTCAATGAAACAGTATTTGAAGGCGCATTTTGTAGCGCTGTAAAATGAAGTCGACTCGCGCGGTGTTGTATCGGCGAAGAATCTAGTTTGGCGCCAAAACGGCGCCGCCATTTTGCGCCAACGTTACCAATACAAAATGGCGCCTGACGGGCGCCCCCTACAGCGAGTGTCGCGGCTTGCGGCGAGCGACGGTCTTTATAATAATTTCACCAGTCCTTCAGCTTTCTTATGCAGTTGAAACGGAGCGGCCCGTATCTGTAGTCTACTCGTGTACAGATCTAGCTAACTGTATATCGGCCGTCTCCCCTAAATAGCTAATAAGGGATTATGTAATTTAAATTATACTAATACTATTTTTCCTATAAAGAGTAAGTTAAGCTCAAATTCTTCGCGAGAGCGTTTTCGTTTCGGATACAGGATGTAGTAAGCGCACGAACGGACAAGACGTCATCTGAACATAATGTATCACTTCAGGGAGTCAATGCCAAAACGTCTTGTCGAGCGTGCGGCGCGTCGGCTTTTATACTATTTAGATTGTAATATAAAGATGTAACGTACGTACGGTTTACGGTCGCCACAGGTTTGGTTTGTGAACGCTTGCTCGGGTCGACCGCTGACGGGCTGTCGGTTGAGTATTTTGTAACCAATTTATTCAGAAATACACTCGATATAAGTGAATATTGGTAGTTTTATTTGTTATTTACTGTCGTTGAATAATTATTCAATATTAAATTATAATTAGGCAATATCTTTTTTGGTACGGTCTGGCAAACTTTTAACAACATAAATAACTTAAAAACTTTTTATATCTCTCATCAATTTATTTTCAAGCAAGTAGGGATAGCTTTATTCTATTTGTGCGATGGCTTAAAAGTATGGATCTTATTAATTCTACATTGCTTTGAATTTATAACAATTATAGGCTATAAATAGATTAAAATTTTAAAACACTCGTAGATTGTAGACAGAAGGTCAAACCTTAATTCAACATCACCCGCAACAGTTGTGTCCCCATTGTTCCTGTTAATGGGGGACAACAAAAAACCTTTATTTCCCTAGTCACCCCTGTCGGCCACCGGTGGTGTGGTCACTGCACGGGGTCACTGTTACCGATTGTCACCCCCGTGATAATCGGGAATAGTTGGCCAACCCATTCCATTCTTTTTCCGTATTTTCCTTTCGTTTTTCTTTGGGGAAACGTGTTTAGTCTAATTGGACTGGTTCACCCCTTAAATTATTTGCAGTAACTTTTTACATCCGTATTATACGTGTAAACTTTTAGTAGAATCACCGTCAATGGTTACGGGGTCACCCCAGGGTGGTCGACAAGGGGGGTGACGAAAGGGGATAAAGGCAAGAAAAGCTATCTTCCGTCCCGGAACAATACACTGCCGACAGGATCCCATGACATACATTGCTAGTTATCATATGGATCTTTTTACAATTAACTCAAAGATAAACAAGCAATGTATCAGGCGTCGGAGCAGAATAAGTTCGAAGCTCTGTCCTGTCGACGAAAGCCAGAGTTGCTCTAAAAGTACCTACACTACATCATAATTTGTAACAAACGCGATAGAAATGTTTTAAAACCTTTTAAATTCTTCTAGATACCTACTGAACTTCGAGCATTGACGAAATAATGCAGTAACTAACTTACAAAGTCTTAGATAGGCAGGGTATCGGTTGGAAAGATAAAACGGAGGTAGTAGGTAAGTAAGTACCCACGTAAATAGATATGTGATAGATGATGATGATTGTCAAACTTCATCGATTAAATCGAGTTAAAATAGTAAACATCCAATAAACCTCTAATACTACTTGATACTTCAAGAATTAATTCATAATTTATTATTTTTTTACCACTTTAGTGGGACACAACATCTTTCCTCAAGAGTAACTAACGTTTTTTATCACACGCTATGTATATGCATTTATTTTTACATACATACACAAATATCCTTTGCGGGACAGGCAAACCCTTAACGGCCATCATGACACATGTATGTATGTTATATAGGTTTCATCTACACATTTCGTTCAAGTTTACGAAAATTTTAAAATATCCAAGCATACCTTTAAGTCTCTGTGTGTATGTGGAATCTAGAAAATATGTATAATAAATATTTGACACACATGCAGGCAGACCTATTGCTTACTTTCGCATTCATAATTAATCCATAGGTACACATTCACCTTATCAATTTTACAACGCACAAAAAATATCCCCTTGAAATGCTCTTTTTCGAGCTCTCTCTTGGATACCTATTTCTCTCATAATTCAGCCCTTTCGCTGACAGCGCCATCTAGCGCCAATTTCGCTCGTTTAGCGAGAAAGAATTTCAGATAAAATCGCGTTTTTTTGTCTCTTAAATGCTGATGGTGCTGATTGTATCTGCTGGAGCGGGCGTCACGTTGGGCTGCTGCATCGCCGGGTCGAGAAGAGGAATGCTGTCCGTAGTTCTGAAATAACAGGTTAAAATTGTCAGAACAGGGGCTCAATTTCTGAATTGTTCGTTTCTGGTTTCGTGCACGAAAGTCTGAAACGACTGGGCTAACCACACGTTTTTAAACTTCCTTTACTTGCAGGAGCTCTATTTCTGAAACGTTCGTTTTCGTTTCATGCCAAAATCTGCTACTTTAAATGCTTGTATCACATGTTCTCATAAATTCACACATATTTTTGACAATAAAAACATCAAGTAAAAGAAATTTAAAAACGTGTGGATAGACCAGTCGTTTTGGATTTTAGTGCACGGAACCGGAAACGAACAATTCAGTGATTGAGCTCCAGATCCGTCTGGCACCCACGCATATTTATTTATTTTTTTAGTCAACCAGGGGAATAGCATAGTTTGACTAACTATGCTGGTTTTATTCAGGGAGTTTCCTTCATGGTAGTTCTTCGTAAGCCTCGTACGTCTATGATAGACGATTTAATCAGTGTCTGAGGCAAGATCCGCGTGACGCGGGTGAATTTTCCTCTCCACGGAACGCACTGTCCTGGGACGCAATTTTCGAATAGGTACGCATGGTTGCCCAGGACCTGCGCCACCCTCTCGGCCTCCCTAGCTGACTGCAACGACGAGTCGATACGTGCGGAGCCAGGTCGGCTGCAGGTAGACCTCTGTCACACGCGCCTGACGGAGACCCCGTTGGGTTTAGTGTGGAGATTGTCCTTCTCCAGGACCGGTCTTGGATCGGGTAAATCCCTCAGTCGCCTCTTACGACCCCCACGGGAAGAGATGGGGTGGCGCTATTCTACTCTGCTGGCTGGCACCACACGCGATCCCTATATAGTTTGTGACCACACGTCTTAAGTGGTACCTATGGTAGTAGGACTCTGCAAAATATAGTACCTACCTAGTCCTAGCTAAGGCAGTAGGCTCTATCAAAACGTCCTCGCAGCATGGCTGTGTCGAATTTTTGTTCCGTACGATTGGCATCGTTGTACAAATCGTCGCTGCCAAGTATGTATACTGAAAAATAAGGATATGATTAAAAAAATATATATCTTTGAACTTGTCCTTGTACACGAATGTTATCATTTATTATATTTGAAATTATAGTAGAAAAATGCTACCAAAATTCATGTATTATTAAAATATGGCAACATCTAATATTAGCGCCGAATAATGACTTCTTAATTGCGAAAATGATGACTGTGTCTAAATTAAACTGCGATAATATATTGAATGACTGAGAAAATTAATGAAAAAGTATAACTATAGAAAAAAATTAAAGACAGTCATTATTTACAGACAGATATTATAAATGAGAAAGTTTGTGTGTTTGTTTGTTACTCCTTCACTCAAAAACTACTGGATCGATTATCATAAAATTTGGCATACTGATGAAAAGATAACTTGAATTAACACATACGATAGGTAGTTGTTATTGCAAAAAATGTGTCTATGGGATGCAAAGGGATTAAAACCAATTTCCACGCGGGCGGAGCCGCGGACAGCCACTAAATTGTAATATAGCCCTTCGCCAGCATAAGTTTTTTTTTTATTAAAATTAAAAATTCATTTAGGTTTTCCATTTTTTATGTAGCCTATTGTATGACCCACTGCAGGGCATACGTATTTTGTTTTTTATTAAAAGCTAACTATGGGGATATTAAGATTGTCTTACCATAGCTAGGATAAGGATGAGGTATATCGTTGGAGTAGACCAATGAGCAGCATTTTCGATTGCCACAACTCCCATTACCCAATTGATGGCAAAAAACGGTTCCAGCACTAAACACAGGTGTAAATACGTCTTTAATTCATTTCCTTCTGTATTCCAGCTCCATTTCCAAGATAAATTGTCGCTGTATAACATGTTGAAAAGGCTTTTTTCATGGTTCGCTCTGGCATTGTCTGGCTATAAAAAAAAATTTGGCTTAATTAACCTGTTACTTACTTAATTTACTTACGCTATAGGTAGGTACAGGGACCGGAAGCGCTTTCCCTTTAAGGGGTTTTAAGCGGGGTTTTTAAGCACGATAATTTTTTAATTTGATTAAAACACACGATGATATTACTTGATATTTTATTGACTATCCCTTCAAACGGAAACCTAATGAAAGGCTTTCCCAACGTGTAAGTTAAATTGTTGCAAACCAGATCAAAAAAGCCTAATGATCGACTGTCCTAATCCAATAGGGAAACCCCTTCGATAGCGCTTCTCGCAAGATAATTCATGCGAGTTAGTGCTGTATGCGTAGTTAATACGAGTAAAATTCACTTGGGGATGCTTGGGGATAGTTTCACTGGACATATTGACGCGCCAATATGGCAATTAATGTCATTCAGTAAAAGACGCGAATCCGTCGTGAATGTCTGCGGGGTAAGGTGGGCGAGCGGGATGGGGTCAGGGCGCCGCGCCGGCGCATCGATTTGTTTACTTGTAGTTTTACGAGATTATTACCCGCAAGTGGCGATTAACTCAAAAGAGCTATGAAAAAAATTTGGAAAATATTTTTAATTGTCAACGAACGCCATCTTAATAAATGTGTAGAGTACTTCCATACAAACAATAATTTGGATGACTGCTCAGCTGTCAAGTGTTACCATTTCGAGATAAGCTTTAAAAAGTTACAACGTTGGCGTTAGTTGATATTAGAAGCAAATAAGTTTTTCATATAAAATAAATATCTAGTTGTAACGTTTTGAAGCGATAACACGTAATGGTTACACTTGACAGCTGAGCTGTCATACAAAATATTGTTTGTATGGAAGTACTCCACACGTCTTATGGGTAATCGTTAGTTGACAGTCATAAGCAAATAAGTTTTTAATATAAAACAGTTGTAACGTCTTGAAGCGTATATCTCGTAATGTTTACACTTGACAGCTAGCTGTCATACGAATTATTGTTTGAATGGAAGTACTTGACACATCAAACAGCGTTGCGTTCGTTGACCATCAATGGCATATTCTCATTGATGAGGGAACTGGTGAGTGGCACCAAAAAACTCATTGATCTGAAGATAATATATTTTTCTCAATTTTTTTATTGGAAGTATAGACCTTTAGTTCCTTAAGCAAAGTCGCAAAATGGTTCTAATTATTACAGATATTTATAAATGATTTTTTAAAACGACGTTCTCTCGATTCCGTAGGTGGTGTCCAACCCTACTTTACAAAGCGAAACTGAAATAAGTCCTGTGTTTTGTTCAAACTTACATAAAGTTTATTTACATATTGTTGCATAGTGATTTTAAGTATCTTATAGTGCCATTTTCAGGTCATTAATTCATTATTTTACCATAGACAATTCCGTTTAAACATTGGTGTCACAAACTACTCTCATATCCGAACGCACCCTTTATGGTGCTTGTCAATCTTTGACAGTTATAGTTAGACTTAAGATAACCGTGCCTGCACGTTACCTTAGTCGCCTCCCAGGACCTGAACGTGGCAGGCACGTTGCAAATTCAAGGAAATCGGCACAAGAAGGTAAGTCATTTCAGATCCGTAATTTTGTTTCATGATTTTGTCTTAACTTTCATTGCGATTTTCTCTTATCATGTGTAAAAATGTAAGTTTTTCTTTTAATGCAATATGATGTACCACTTCTAAATGAAGGTCATTGTGTGTAACAATCGTAGTTGCTTGCTTTAAGTTTGCCACAAAGCTAAAAAATATGCTTTGGTTATCAGATCCCTCATATCAGATCCACCACTTTCCGTCATCGTGGCAATGACGGATCTGATAAGGTGATGATGGAATTAAGAGAATCGATAAATGTGGGACTTAATCGGTGCCCACAGTTGGGCAGTTCGTATAACAAAACTTTTTTTCTGCGCAAAATACATCTTTGGGATCGTGTATGTACTTGTGGGAGGTAGAAATGAATAGTATGTATTAGTATGTATTAGCCATACTTGTATTATAAGTTCCAAAGTAACTCTGTCTGTCAGTCTGTCTGTCTGCGACGCTTTCACCGCCAAACCACTGCACCGATCATCATGAAGTTTCACACAGAGATTAGTAAGATACTGAGAACGAACATAGGCTTCTCCTTGTTACCACTCGAGGGTCTGGAGTACATTAAGTAGACCACCAGGTACACCACCAGGAGTCCACCTAAAGTATTAGAGATACAGATATGGTACTAAAGCAGAAGTTGTTCAGCTTGATGGGTAGCTTCTACTGGCCTATATAGTTTTAAGGTTTGGAGTACCTGATGTAGACTACCAGATGCACCACGAGGAGCCCACCTAAACTGTAGGAGATACAGATATGGCACCAATGTAAAAGTTGTTCAGCTTGATGGGTAGCTACTGTTGGCATATATACTTGGAAGGTTTAGAATACCTGAAGTAGACCACCAGGTGCACCACCAAGAGCCCACCTAAACTGTAGGAGATACAGATATGGTATTAAAGCAGAAGTTGTTCAGCTTGATAGGTAGCTTCTGCTGGCCTATATAGTTTGAAGGTTTGGAGTATCTGATATAGACCACCAGGTGCACCACAAGGAGCCCACCTCAACTGTAGGAGATACAGATATGGTATTAAAGCAGAAGTTGTTCAGCTTGATAGGTAGCTTCAGATATTTTAATTTTTGCTTTCCAGATATTTTATTACATGATAACTGATCATAAATACGATAAGAAGATACCAACTCATCTTAGGATCATCTGCCCTATAATCATTGACAGCAGTTAGTGGTCAGGTCACGTTTCAAGAGGTTCCTAGATAATATTGTATGAAACGAATTAAACACAGCGGCACGGTGCTGCACTCGTGGCACATACGTCACATAGCCGCGGAGTATATTAAATTGCATACATTTTTTTCGTTTGTATGAGCAAGTCCGCGTAACCACTATAATTCAACCTTACTGAGGAGTAAATTTAGAAGTTTTTGTTTTGTTTGTTCTTTTTTTAATTATTGAAATGTGATTATTATTACCACAAATAATTCAAAATAAATATTAAAATTTAAATAAGCATAAAATTTTTCATTTCATTTTATATACATTTCCTTACATATTTACTTCTATATATTTATATTTTATTAAATATAAGCGTACGAAAGCCACGTCCGACAGAAACACTATGACATTTTATCAGATCCGACACCGAAATAGTGGGCATATTTATCAGATCCGTCCCCGAGACAGTGGGACTCAATTTTCTGTATGAAAATCCAATTATAACTCAAAACAGATTTGTAATTTTTCTTTTCAACACAAAACTTAATGTGTATGTATATATACTTCTTGTCAATACTAATAAACAAGGCCACTAGAATCATATTTGTAAGTTTCCGTCATAAACCGAAATCAGTTCTCTTGATTCCATCACAGCAAATAGTGGGCTAGCTATAACTTTGTAATTATTCGTCCAAAAAGTGGGCATTTCACATAATTTTATCTGTATTCCTCTAAAGAATGACCCCATGTCCCCAAAATACCAAAAAAAACAATTTGAAAAATGATGACGGAATTATCAAGAGAACGCGTTTCGAAGAGAACAAGCCCAATAATTGACATTAAAAAAAAGACGCCAATGCTCCATACATTTCCCGCAAATCCCTTTCTATAAGTAAAAAGAATCAATGCACTGTTCACCTTTCTTTGTATGTTTGCCTATAAAGTCAAACTACGCATTCATCAACGCACCATTCCATTACGCATGCGACATCATATTTGTATGAAGATAACCTTATTTTGAAATTCGCATTTTCCAAACGCATGCGTTACGGATGCGACAAAAAAGGCAGCAACGGAATGTGATACCCGCCAAGTGTGTCAAATTAACTTACATAGTTTTAGCATGAAATAGCGCGAGCGATAAAACCCTTTTATGAAGTGTAAATATCAAAAATACTGGGTAAGCCCTTGAAAGGCTTTGGTTAGCGCTAACCGCTTCGATGTGCTAAGATTTCCCAAAAGGAAAGGGAAAGCCAAACGTTTAGCTCGCATGCCAACGCAGCTACCAAATGTTACGCTAGCCTAATGATTGGGAAACCCCTTCAAAGGGTATTGAAAATTAAACCGCTCGTCCGGTCCCTGGGTAGGTACATAATCATGTTTTTACTTACATCATTATCATTGACATCGCAGTTGCCAGTATTACCAGACAAATTAATATTTGCATATCCACAGTCATCTTCGCTTAAATTGTATTCTCTGTCCAATGTATCAGAACTGTCAGTGTTTTTCCTACTGCTTCCTGGCGTGTAAATATCTAAAGTATCCATGCTTCCATTTTTATTGTCATCTGTTTGATCATTCTTTGGCCAATTAGCTATGTGATGATCAACAAGTTCTTGTATCTTAGCGGTCAACATTTCAGCTTGTTTCTTATTTACACTTTGTAAACCTAATATTATAATGGCAGTATTAATAAGAATTAATATCATAGCTGGTACCATGAAACCCATAACCATTCCCTTCTCGATGGACATCCAACAATAATGTTTAATCTCATAATGTTCCATGGAAAGTGCGTAATTAAACTGAAACCAATAGAATTTTTGAGACATGTTGTATTTGGCGCCCAACATGGTCTTAATTTTATTTAATTGATACTTGCGATTGTCGGCGCTTGGTGAAACTCCATATTAGATAATTGTAGTAAATAAAATCTCTTGTACTCGTTTCACTTATTATATTTGTGGGTTACACCCAACTAGTTTCACTCACATGAGCATCTTCAGGGGCGTTTTACAGTTGTTATAAACACATTACACACTATTAAACACATTAAAATTAAATAAATATCTCCAGTACATTTGTTTTAGCATCATCGCAACAAACAACAAAGCAAAAAAAAAGCATTTTGCTTGTAAAACGCCCCTGAAGATGCTCATGTGAGTGAAACTAGTTGGGTGTAACCCACAAATATAATAAGTGAAACGAGTACAAGAGATTTTATTTACTACAATTACTTAATTTTATTATTAGAAGTGTAAGAACTATTCAAATCCGATACACACTAAATGTATATAATTTATTATGTATTGTTAAGTAGTTGTATTGAGGAGTACAGTACAATAACGAAACACATACCATAACGACGACAGCTGGCACACCATAAGCAAGTAGATAGTTGTATTTCAGTGGCAGTAAAGTGTCGCAGGCACAATATTCGGCGACAGCTGCAGCAAGGGCCACAATCCACATGGCACAACATAGGTAGGTGTAGTGCAGGAGCAGGGCTATACGCTCGCATTGGGATGGAGATGAAACGCCCTGAGATGGACAAAGCCGAACTCAGTATCGATCATTGAATTACGGTAAGGGCACAGAATAAATAATAGTACGAAGGGTCATGCACTTCTATCTATTAATTAAATCAAGTCTTCTTTCTTTTCTAATGGGACACCGAGTCGTCCAACGACCCAATGAAGAAAAGGGAAACTGACTTTCATTCTCCATTTTCCCTTTTCTCAAACTTGAGATCTGATCTTACCCCTGTGCGATAAAACATATTTTGTTACAGGGTTGTCTTACCATAGCAGCCTGCACGTAAATCAAAGTGCAAGCCGCCAAACAGCAGCAGAGATTAATATTAATTGGATACAGCTTGCTTCCTCGCCGAAACTCAGTTGCAGGTTCACTCCACATCAGCCACATCATGGCAGCGACAACCAACAGCATTGAGAGACCACAAGCAATGAAAATCTAAAAACAAAAGTTTATTTTGCACGCGTTTGATAAGGTGATTTAAGATAATAGATGTAGTACTCAGGGCCTCTATAAAAAACTTTATATGACTTTATCTTACCAGTATCATCCATTCGTTTCGAACGTGACAGTTATTAAAACCGTAGAGATAAGTTACGCTGTCGATGATGTTATGCTCTTTGAGATCTGCGTCCGCTAAACTGTCATCAGGAAGTTCAACATCTGTCTCTGTCGGTTTGTTTTCCACTTTACCTACTAAATACAACAAAAACATTTTTTTTTGTTAAATTTAACTAGCTGAATGAAAAGAACTAGTCTACATTACAGGAACACAATCTAAACAAAATGTACGAAAAAGTAGACTTATTGCGGTTATTTATACAGTTAATTCAGACACTTTACCTTGGTTACTCCTTGAAAGAAACTCTGGGTTGGGATACAGTGGTGGATTATCGTCATAAATGGAAGACGTGAAATTAGAAACCACCCCTCCATACTCTGTATCATAAGAAGTTATATCGTAATCTGGTCTATCATCAGTTCGTGGGTAGGATGTTTTATGATACTTGACAGAGATTGGCTGAAAGGATCTGTACGAAGGAGCTTTATGGTTCTTAAAGAAGCTGTCGTCAACACTGGATCTACGCACATGATGCGTAGTTTTGTTTTGAGGTAATGCTAAAATAAAAGACAAAATATTAATGCTAGCAAAGCCAACTATATGATTTTGTACTAAGTTTAGATTCCATGTTACAAAATCTACGACACGTTTTGTACAACATACTTACCATGACAGTTTAGAATACAACTCTGCTCAATAAGAGCTATTAGAAACAATCCATTGCAAATATAAACTCGCATTGTCACTTAATTAAATGAAAGAATTCGTTACATTTTTAAGTTTCATAGTTCTTCACTTGTAAATGATGAAAAGGATCCGTTGTTTACTTTTCATTACAGTGATGGATGAAAACTTGGAGGAAAATTGTTTTCCAAGGACAAAGGAAAATCAATAACATACAGTCCGTTTCGTTACACGTAAATATAACGGAAATAACATCCAGATTAAAAGATTTTCTTTTTTGTAATGAAAGTGTTTTTAATCAGATTACTTCCTTTTTGAGTTATATTTTGTTTTGAATAACGGAGTGGAAGAGAGATAAAGATTAAATTGGTATGGTAGTATTTTAATTTAATAGGATGCCACCCCGCCCCTCATGACGATCTGTCAAAGTCAGCTGCTGTCATACACAAGCAAATGTCATTTCTTCCACAAATTCAAACGCAACGCAATAGGTATATTTGTAATGTAATCAAACATAGCTATAAAAATGAGTGCAATATTGAAATTTATTCGTGAAAACCATATATTAGCTTTAATAGAACAGGCTATATTAAAAAAGAAGTCCCGGTTGAGTTTAAACGCGTTCGAAATTACAGAAATACCTAACATGTTGTACAACGCCAGTGAAGTTGAACACCTTTATTTACATAGGAACAAAATAACAGTGGTTCCAGTGCAAATATGTGAAATGGTGAACTTGACAACTCTTACTCTAGACTATAACAACATAACTTTTCTCCCTGCCGAGATAAAATATTTGAAAAATCTCGTGAACCTAAACATCAGCTATAACCCTCTGAAGGAGCTGATTCCCGAAATCGGGGAGTTAGAGAACCTGGAGGCGTTCTGGTGCAACAGGATAGAGCTGCGGGAAATCCCGAAGGAGATCGGGAAGCTGAGCAAGCTGGACACGTTCGGCGCGCGCGGGAACCACCTCAAAACAATACCACAAGAAATGACCCAATTGAATAAACTCAGGTAAATTAAATTTAATTTTATTTGTCAAATTGCGTTAGAGGCTAGTTTTAAGTTTTTAGTCCACCTGAGCCGCATTTACACTAGGTTCATACAATTGTTATAAGACAGAAAAATGTATCCTACATTTTTCACTTTTTTAAAATGCCTAATACTTGACCATCAAAAGGGTAAATGTAACTTTTAATAAATAATTTGATTTTGAGAATAATTTACTTGCTAATAGAATATATTCCAACACACAAGTAGTCTAAAAACAAACACTATCATTAAAAAGTCATTAATTTAATTTTAGTATCATTATCATCAATGCTATTTGTGTGGCAAATTATTGGTCAGATAAGGTTTGATCCGCCTCGACACTCAAAAGGAGAAGTATCATTATCATAAGAAAATTAAAAATGTTTTAGTTACAAATTAACACTAGACGACTTGGGTGTTGCCAGATATGGAATCACCTCCCGAAAATGAGGGAAACCTCGCCGGCATGGGGAATAAAATCCTCGTACAACAAGTATTCCACAAAAGCATGTTCCAGGGTAAACCAAAACAACAGCAAAGCAAAGGGACACCTAGCGATGATGCAGCCAACCCAAATGAATGCCCCCAGCCATGGCAAAGCGACCATATTCCCACATCGAAAAGGAAGAGAATGAGTCCAAGTCCTAACTCAAAAAATACAAGTAAAATACCGAAAAACAACCTCACTATTAATATACCCGTACACAATCAGTTTGAAGTATTAAGCAACACCGACGCAGAAGATCAAGATAATGAAGAGCAAGTAGCAAACCCGACACCAACACCTGAACCTATCTTTGTGACAGGAGTTAATGATATAGCAGTTTTAAGGAACAAACTACATGCACTTGTTGAGGGAAATGTTTGCACCATAACAACACTCAGATCAGGCCACATTGTAAAAGTCATGCCGGCAAATATTGAAACTTACAAAACCATCAGAGAAAAGTTTGTAGAAGACAATATAAGCCACTACACATATGCACTAAAAAGTGAGAGACCATACAGAGTTGTGCTGCGCGGCTTACATTCATCAGAAGAAACTTCTGTCATATCCAACGAGCTTAAAGAACTTGGACATGATGTTCGACAAATAGTCAACGCACGTCACAGAAAGACAAAAGAGCCACTATCCCTTTTCTATGTAGATCTCGAACCTAAAGAAAATAACAAAGACATTTTTAGCATAAAGAGACTTAACTATACAGTGGTATCTTTTGAAGCCCCATATAAAAAGAAAGAAGTACTACAATGCAAAAGATGCCAACGCTTCGGGCACTCGAAGAACCAATGTTTCAGACCCTACAGATGTGTTAAATGTGGAGACGAACACCCAACGGCTTCATGCACCAAGAGCCCTCAGACGGAAGCCACTTGTGCTAATTGCTCAGAAAAACATCCAGCAAGCTATAAAGGCTGTCTAAAATACAAACAATACAAGGAACAAATCTTCAAGAAACCCTCACACACAATGAGGAACACAAAATCTACCTACCAAAATCCTATCCCAGACCAGCCCCAAGAAAATTCAGCCAAGCCTACAAATATGACTGATACATATGCAAACATAACAAAGAACAAGCAAAATGACTGTAAACCCAAAAATTATCCTAATCATAAAAATCTTAATGAACCTGAAGATATGACATTCGTCGGCATCCTTGACATAATGTTTGAAAGATTTGAAACAATCATGAGAACCATGATGAACAACATGATGGATCGTATGTTCCAGCTAATCGGAAAGTTAATCCCGGCTTCAAAATGACCCTTAATCTAAGAATAGTCACATGGAACGCCAACGGCCTAAGAGAACGTGCCCAAGAGCTTGAATTATTTCTAAACACTGAAAAAATTGACATCGCTATGATATCTGAAACCCGACTGACAGAAAAAACATTCATAAACATCAAAAATTATACTATGCACACAACAAACCATCCATCCGGAAAAGGTCATGGTGGTTCAGCCCTGCTTATCAAACAAAACATAAAACACTTTCCAATAGAAAACTTCTGCACAGCAAAACTCCAATCAACTACAGTAATTATACAAGACAATAAAGTTGAAATGGCTGTATCAGCAATATACTGCCCACCAAGACATAAAATCACCTCAGATGAATTCAAGGAATACTTCTCCTTACTCGGACCAAGGTACATCTGTGGTGGTGACTGGAACTCCAAGCATGTCTTTTGGCGATCAAGGCTTACAACACCCAGAGGGAGACAATTATTCAAAGCTATTGAAGACCTAAAGCTACTGGCAACCTCACACGGAAATCCTACTTACTGGCCAACAGATCGAGACAAGGTGCCAGACCTCCTAGACTTCTTCATTTCCAAGGGCATCCCATCTCACAAAATAAGTGTCGAACCTTGCACAGACTTGTCATCCGATCATACTCCTGTAATACTCAACTTAAACAGTACAATAACAATGAAAGGACCTATAGCCAGATTATACAACAGAAACACAGACTGGGATAGTTTCCAAAAAACTATTGAGATGCATACTAACCTTAATATAAAACTCAAATCTGTAGAAGACATTGAAATAGCCATAGAAGATCTTAACAAACTTATTCACATAGCATCTGATAGATCAACGGCAGTAACTGGGAATAATCAAATAAAACCCCACTCTTACCCAAAGCTTATAAAAGATAAAGTGAATGAAAGACGAAACCTTAGAAAACAGTGGCATAACACTAGATATCCCAGAGATAAAAAAATATTTAACAAGGCATCAGAAGAACTAAAAGCATTAATAAATAACTTCACCAACCAGAATTTGCAGACATACCTTGAGAACCTTACACCAACATTAGATACAAACTACTCTCTGTGGAAGGCAACAAGAAAAGCACAAGGCCCCAAAGCGCACATTACACCCATCAAAAACCATGTTGGTACGTGGGCTAGATCAGATATAAACAAAGCTACAGCATTTGCAAAACATTTGCACACTGTATTCCAACCACTAAGCAGCACGCGAATAGAACAGGACACTGAGGTTTATAACTACCTCGAGTCCCCGATACAGATGTGCCAGCCGCTCAAAAGTGTGAGCCCTCGAGAGGTGGTAAAACATATTAAACAACTACAAGAAGGTAAATCACCAGGATACGACTTGATAGATCCAACTATATTAAAGAAAATGCCAAGAAAAGGACTTATGCTGATAACTGCTATATTCAATGCCTGCCTCAGACTGGAACACTTCCCAAGCCAGTGGAAAATTGCTCAGATAGTTATGATACAGAAACCCGGCAAGCCTCCTACAGAAACGTCTTCTTATAGACCTATTAGTCTACTACCAGTACTGGGTAAATTGTTTGAGAGAATCCTCCTAAATAGAATGAAACCCCACCTGCAAAATATCATCCCAATACATCAATTTGGATTTAGAGAGAAACATGGTACCATAGAGCAAGTCCATCGACTAGTAGACAACATCAATAGAGCCTTTGAAAATAAGCAATACTGCTCTGCAGTCTTCTTAGATATCGCACAGGCCTTTGATAAGGTATGGCATGATGGTCTACTCTACAAGGTAAAAACCAAATTGCCTCACTCATTCTTTCGCATCATAAAATCCTACCTCGCCAAAAGATGCTTTGAAGTGAGATTCAATGAAGCAAACTCAGATCTGCACGAAATCAAATCAGGAGTACCACAGGGAAGTATACTGGGGCCAATCCTCTACCTTATATACACTGCTGACCTACTAACAAGTGGAAACACTACAACAGCTACATATGCTGATGACACAGCTATACTATCGTCAAACGAGAACCCAGTCACAGCCTCTGAAAATCTGCAGAACCACTTGCAAGCAATAGAACAGTGGCTTCATACATGGAGAATTAAAGCCAATCAAAGCAAATCAACCCACGTAACTTTTACATTAAGACGTGAAACATGCCCACCAGTCAAGCTAAACAATGAAGACATACCCCAAAGTGAAAACGCCAAATATCTTGGCATGCACCTGGATAGACGACTAACTTGGCGTAAACACATATGGACAAAACGAAAACAGCTTGACACGAAACTGAGAACCATGCTCTGGCTCATAGGAAAAAGCTCTAAACTGAACCATAACAGCAAATTATTAATATACAAAGCTATCCTAAAACCAATATGGACCTACGGTATCCAATTGTGGGGTACAGCAAGCAACAGCAACCTGGAAATCCTAGAAAGATTCCAAAATAACTTTATTTTGGAATCTTTCTAGGATTTCCAGGTTGCAGGATAATATTCAACATACCACCTTACATCAGCAATAAATACATCCAAATGGACCTAGACATTAAGACTGTCAAGCAGGAAATAGCATTACACAGCACAAAATACCAGAACAGACTATCTCAACATGTGAATGAACTAGCCACGAAACTGAAGGGTACTGGCAGCATATGCTTCTCCAGACTAAAAAGACACAGTATATCAAACCTGTCCCATAGATTTGATTTGACAGCAGTTTGAGAGATGGGTCATTGGACTGTCTCTGAAAATTAAACACCAACACAGGAAGAATAGTATTCGACCAAACAAGTGGCTCATTGTTGTAAAACAGATTGCCATGTTGCAGAAGAAAGAGAAAAAAAAAAAAAAAAAAAAAAAAAGTTACAAATTAATTTTTTCTATGTAATACAACACAACATATAATTAGTTGCTTTATGCAAAATTTATGGTCACAAAAACTGATTTGGTAGGTAATACTAGTATTTAATCTACCGAAGTCTCAAATTTGAGTGGTAAAGGCAAATAAAATAGAAGAAAAGGGGGTGGGGCTTAGAATAGAATGTCGCTCTGTGTAAAAACTTGGTGCCAAATCCCCTAGGTTATAGTCTGTAAAATATAGGAGATGATCCCTGTGATGTTTGTGACCTTGGGGCAAATGCTATGACATAAGGTCCATTTTCCAAGTAAACCTTGGGTCACAAACGTCACAGAGAGCATCCTATGTTTTACAGACTTTAGGTAGCCGACCCAGACAGAGAATGGGATAATGCAAGGAGAATGATGATGAGCACCTATTTAATAAAGGGTGGATGTTTCATACCATGCCATTCTTGCATAAATTTTCGTGTTTTGAAGTGACAATATTACAGTCCAGTTGAATTTATTTATTACAAAGCAATGCAGGCGTATGTTCCCCCTGTTCGATGTATCACAAAAACTTATTAAGATCATTTTACTGAAATCGATATATTAACATTTTCTAAGCTTGGATTTAGGAGTTTGCTTATTAAGTTAATTTCTTGGATAATTAATTGGTTTCACAAAAGACTTTGTATTTATGTTTGCGTCCACTACTACGACATTGTTATGTTTAAAATGTGAATAACGTTATAGATAACTTATGATAATTTGATTAATACTAACAACATACCTTTGTACACAGCTGTTAGTTGTTCCCAATAAATTCCCAATGAGATTTAATTTTTTATTTCTTTTTTACTGTTAGCTAAGTAACAGCTAAAACACGTTTTTTTTTTTTCAAATTTACTGTATTTTATTTCCAGATGGCTGACCCTAGAAAACAACCAGATTGAGTACCTGCCGAGCACAATGGACCAAATGGAAGCCCTAGTGCACTGTAACCTGAAAAACAACCGCTTGAGGGAATTCCCCATTTCCATACTCAAATGTGTCGATCTTATGTTCCTGCAATTAATTAATAATCAGGTGAGGTTCATTTACTTATTATAATGTGGAACACTGAATAAACAAACAATCTTTATGATGATCTTTAGATGTTAACTAATTCTTATTTCATAGAAATAATATTTTTATTTCATATGTCACTGTCATTGTTGGCGTCCCTACTCTCTTTTTAGGCTTCGTGGCAGACCAGCGCCGCTACGCAGTAGTAAATACTACTGTTGTAGCATATGCTGAACGAAGTGCCTTTTCAGTTTCCTCATTAACAAACGGACTACCTATAGTCTTGTATCGTCTAAGTGTACTATTTACCTACTACTGTACTGCTATAGACTTGATACTAAAATGTCAAAACAAACTGTTTGTTTCTACACTTAAATTGTGATGTACAGTGCAGCAAAAAAGAGTAGAAATTAAATAAAATGAAACAAAAAATTTTGTATGAAAAATTGTTGCCATATTTAAACGTTATCCGTCAGATTTGACAGATTGCGAAGAAAGTGGCGCCCTCATTTCTGTCTACTCTTTTTTGCTGGACTGTAATTGTGGTGATCACTGAATAAAAAATTTCTTATTCTTATTCTAATCTTATGAACTCTTATAGTGTTTTCAAAATTCAGGATGGGCTGGTGATAAAGAACAAAATTTCCCCAAGGAACATTGGTCAAAATATGAAAAAATTTACCTCCCATACAAATTATTGCCACCTCTGACAAATGTTTGAGGATTGTTTCAGATAAGTTGTGTATCACTATCCCTACGTTCCTTGGAGAGGAATCTACCACCAGTTCATCTTGAGTTTTTAGTCTCTATCTGTTTTCTTGTGGGAGACCAAGTCGTCCAACAACCCAATGCTCCCTAGCGTCAGAATTCTCAGCCGCCTCTAAAAGTACCAGGCTTCTGACATGGTTGTGTAACGGCCGCCGCCTAAGTAGACATAGACAGGAACTGGGACCTGCCGCTTATCGTGCCATCCGAAACACGGAAGGAACCATATTTAAATGCTGATGAAGGTTTATTACTTATTTTTCAGATATCAATTTTGCCTGACGACTTTGACACAAGCCGGCTGGCCATGCTGGAAATGATTGATCTCCGGAAAAACCCCATCTGCGACCAAGTGCATAGGGTAAGGGCCACATACTATTGCCAAGTGATTTCATATTGATATGTTATGATTTTCATATTGATATGTAATGATTTTCATATTGATATGTATTGAATTTCATGATGATATGTTATGATTTTCATATGCCGTGTGATGCCTTCTAATAGCATCACCCCATTTCTTTCCTGGGGGTGTCATAGCAGTCAGAGCATAAAACTGCAATACACATGAAACCGACGAGTAACTCGACTTTAGGCTCTGCCTACCCCGCCAGGCATATAGGCGTATTTGTCTATTGTTTCATTGTATTGTTGCAATTTTAGGCGACAGGCTGACAACCTGTCACTATAGTGGCGCACAGCTTATTTGAAACAACCCTCAAACATTTGTCAGACGTGGCGATAACATTTTACGGTCATTGACGCTCTGCCTACCCTGCCAGGGATATAGGCGTGATATGTGTATGTATCTATGTGTATGTATGATGATGATAATGATTTCTTTATGAAACTGGTCTATCAGCATAGTAGTAATAGATAGTATGACTCAAATTCGAAATTTATTTCCGAAAACATTTAAAAATAATACTTGAGTGTTTAAATTAATAAACCTTATCTATGCACAAAACATACATATAAGTGTATAATGCTATGTCAATGGACGATAGCAAAAGGTCAAAATAAGTATCACAATTAAAGCTTTAATGTTTTTTTTTATTACTATAGTTTTTATTTTATCAAAATAGATGCATTACTTCCAGAAATATGGCGTTGTAAAAAATAAACAAACATACAAACTTTCGCATTTATAATATTAGTAGGAATTTCAACCAATAAAATAAAATAGTACCGTGTGATGTCGGCTTAGAATAGCATCACCCCATTTCTTCCCGCGTGTGTAAAGGCAACTAAGGGACTCGAAGGTTTCATGTGTATTACAATTTTAGGCGACAGGCTGACAACCTGTCTTTACAGTTATAAACGAATCATCTGAAAGGGCCCTCAATACTTGTCAGACGACAACGACTTACTTTACGATCGTTGACGCTTTGCTTACCCCGCAAATGATAAAGGCGTGATTTGTGTATGTATACATACATACTTACATACATAAATCACGCCTCTTTCCCGCTGGGGTAGGCAGAGAATTCCTTCCACTTGCTACGATCCTTGCATACTTCTTTCGCTTCTTCTACATTCATCAGTCTATTCATGCACGCACGTCGGTTTAGGGTACTTCTGACCTGACCTTTCTTTAAAACTGTATGTATGTATGTGTATGTAATTTCAATATTTCAGGAGCACCCTCAAGTGCGTTACACGGAAAAGTTTCAGTCGAACGATCCAGAGATGGAGCTGTCTCTCGCGTCCACCAGCTCGAGACAGCAGCTGGCGATCAACGGCGCGCAGCTGCGGCTCCCCGCGCCCAACCAGAGGCCCCCAGAGCAGAACCAGGTCGTGGGTGAGTTGCAGCTGTATATAGCTTCCACCAGCTCGAGACAACAGCTGACCAGAGCCCAACCAGAGACCGCCCGAGCAGAACCAGGTCGTGGGTGAGTTGCAGCTGTATATAGCGTCCAGCAGCTCGAGACAACAGCTGGCAACCAACCAAAGACCCCCAGAACAGAACCAGGTCGTGGGTGAGTTGCAGCTGTATATAGCGTCCAGCAGCTCGAGACAACAGCTGGCAACCAACCAGAGACCGCTGGAGCAGAACCAGGTCGTGGGTGAGTTGCAGCTGTATATAGCGTCCACCAGCTCCAGACAACAGCTGTAGATCAACCAGAGACCGCTGGAGCAGAACCAGGTCGTGGGTGAGTTGCAGCTGTATATAGCGTCCACCAGCTCCAGACAACAGCTGTAGATCAACCAGAGACCGCTGGAGCAGAACCAGGTCGTGGGTGAGTTGCAGCTGTATATAGCGTCCAGCAGCTCGAGACAACAGCTGGCAACCAACCAGAGACCGCTGGAGCAGAACCAGGTCGTGGGTGAGTTGCAGCTGTATATAGCGTCCACCAGCTCCAGACAACAGCTGTAGATCAACCAGAGACCGCTGGAGCAGAACCAGGTCGTGGGTGAGTTGCAGCTGTCTATAGCGTCCACCAGCTCAAGACAACAGCTTGCGATAAGTCGCTTTTCGCGTCTTTTTATGTATGTTTGCTTAAATCTTTAAAACTACACAACGGATTTTGATGCAGTTTTTTTTAAATAGATAGAGTGATTCAAGAGGAAGGTTTTTATGTAAAATAGTTGCCGGGAAAACATCTGATTCCCACGGGAAAATAAGTTACAGCGGGCGCAGCCGCTTGGCGGGCCTCTAGTTGTAAATAATACTAACGTTGTTCATCAGATGAATTGCATTTATTTTGATAATGGCATATGACTGTATTTATAACGATTTAGTCTTTAATATGATGAATTTATGAAATAAGGGAGTAACGGGCTCGAGAGCATTGGTGTATTACAATTTTTAGGCGACAGGCTGTCAACCTGTCACTATAGTGATACACATGTTTTCTGAAATAACCTTGGAAAACAATCCTCAAAAATCAGACGTGGCGATAGCGACCGTATTCTTACGGCCGCTAACGCTCTGCCTACCCCGCAAGGGATAAAGGCGTGATATATGTAACTTATTGAAAAAATAAATTGAAATGTTTGATTGCAGACGTGTTCCCGGAAATGGATCTGGACGCGTCGTCTGCGGAGTCGTCCGAGGACTGGGAGAACAGCGTCAACAGCTCAGAGCTGGACGTGCAGTACCAGAGCGATGAGGAGCGCGCCGACAACGACGTACGTTATCATCATTCTCCTTGCCTTATCCCGCTCTCTGTCGGGGTCGGCTACCTAACCTAGGGGATTCGACATGGAACCAAGTTTTTACACAGAGCGACTGCCATCTGACCTCTGCAACCCGAAGGCGAACCTGGCCTGATTCCTAGGTTAAGTCACATTCAAATATCATCTGAATTCAAATTTTATTTGAATGTGGGTTTCATCACGATGTTTTTCCTTCACCGTAAGAGCAGTCGGTAAATGTACGTGAGTAAAAACACATTGGTACATGGCGGGGATCGAACTCGGGTCTCACGATTGTAAGACCAATGAACACCCGGCAAATCTATCACTAAATCTGCTGTCTTTGCATAAAAGTTGCGACTATCCAAGTACACTTGGACCAAGTAGTTTGGACGCGCTACTTGGATAGTGGCAACACCAAACAAAATGCGTTTGGATGACGGCGTGCTATCCAAGTAAACTTGCAACGTGTTCAACTGTTCGCGCCTACTTGGATGTCAAATTGGAAATCAAAATGGCGTCAGCCTGACGAAACTTCATATTAAAAAAAAAACTCAAAGAGTTCACGCTAAAATTTATGGCGTCGTTTATTGTCTCTTTCCTTTTATCCTGCTTCTTTGTCTAGCGCTGTCAGACTGTCACACCACTAAACAATATGGCGGTTCTTGTCAAATTTGTTGATATCGCAGCATGATTAATTAAAAGTTTTCAGTGAATAACGTGAAATATTGGTGACGAAACTTTAACATTTACAAATAATTTACATTGTGGTAATAAATTAATTACGATTGCATCTCAAGATGCACTATAAAAAGTGTGAAATTTGTGGATTGAAAGCCGGTCGACAATCGGGAGAAAAGCGAGTATTTTTGGCTCAGTTCCCATTATTTGAAAGGCGGTAAGTTATTTTGGTTATCATTTTATCAATTCTAAGTGATTTCGAAAGACTTTCTGTCATTTATTTTACGTATTTTATATCTGGGCTATCCTTGCAAATTTACCATAGAGATGGGTTAGGGTTGTATCGATAAAATTATCGATAGTTTATTTACGGGTCAGAGTATACTTTTCCAATAAGGCCTTTTTTATAACAATGCATTTGACAACTGCAAAACCTCATTTCTTCTAATTGTGTTCTGTTGTCTTCTGAAAAAATTTGATGGTTTTAACTTTTTGAATAAAATAAAAACTCACATTCTTCTTCATCTTAGGTCCAATAAAAAAAATGATTCATGCGAATTTGCGAACCCCTTAGAGTTTTTAATTGTATTTTATGCACTATAATGCAATTTTTTTTTGTGTTGTACACTTTCTAATAATGTACTATACTGTTTCAGATGCAGACAATGGGTAAAATTGACTGGTAAAGAAGATTTGGCATATGTGCCTATAGAAAAGTTACATTCTTTGAAGTATTTATGTGGAAATCATTTTACCAAAAAAGACTTCAATAGGAAGTTATCTAGGTTAAAACCTTCAGCTAAACCAAACTGTTTAGCGGACGTGATCTGGGCTGATCTACACAAGCAATCTTATTCGAGAGCAAAACCCAAGAAATGCAGTTTACATGGTTAAGGTACTACTGCTACTTGCTGAATTGAATAAAACTGAGTTTAATCGAAAACCGCGAAAAAACGACGTAGGTGTAGTGAGGTACTAGCCTGAGTAATGAACTTCCTTATTTGCAGTTGCAGAGTAGCCAACATTTCTGATCAGAAGACCACATACAGCAACTAAATAGACTATTGCACAAATCAACATTTACCAATAACAGCAAGTAGCAATTATTGTATCTGTCAGGTAAAAAAAGTTTCCTTGATAAAAAAAATTATAAACTTTTATCATGTTTTTTAATAGACATTGCACTATAATACATTGGAAATATATGATTTGGCTGTTTTGAGATAAGGACTGATAATTATTTAGTCGATACGATATTTTGTACATTGTACGATCTAGTCTATGTCATACCGACCCAGGTATAGGAAAAATAAATAAACCTATAAATTAAGAAAATTGAGTTTGTTTCTCATACACCTAATCTTTTTCAAAGGAGCAATTCCGCAAGATGGTGGTGTACTCCGCCATATTGCGAAACTGCTCCTTTGAAAAACGCCCATTGAAAACAGTCTAGGATATTCCAACGCTGTTTTTTTTAAATATCGATATATTTATCATACCACATCTCTATTTTTCTGTCATGTTGGTAGCATTGTTACAATATTGTTAGAATGCTTATATTGGCTAGAGATTTTAGCGTGAACTTGAAAAAAAAACGTTATACGTAAGACCCAACTCTTAAAACGCTAGTTTTATTATATTCTCTTTGAATGGCGTCAACTGAAAAAACAGCGACAGCGGCATCTCGTAAAAAAACAATTAAGAAGTTTCGGTCTGTCAACAAGTCTTCAACAATTGCTGTTTCTGTCTCGTACTCCGACATTTTCTAACATTACTATATTCTATCTACGAATAAAATATTTAAGAACAACCATTTTTGACTAGGAGTAAACTTAAAACGAGCATTGAGCTGTGCGTACCCCTATTTCTGCTCATGTTCAGTAATTGAACTGTAATAATTTCCATGTAACTAATAATGATGCGGAATAAATTTATTCGTATTTGTATTTGATTTGTGTTCAAAAATTATCTTCATACCAAAGAACGCTAGACACGCGTAAAACGCGCGTCTGACTATTTGTGTTAGGCCCAACGCTGCCTTACGCGGTTTCCGCCGCTGCCGCGCCGTTTGACAGCCCCGCCATAATTACCCGTCCAAATTTAGAATGCGCATAGTGCCTAGCTAGGTAGCTGTAATATGGCGCAGTGTCGTCGTGTTCATACGACATACGTAGCCCGCGTCACGTAGCAAACCGCGTGTTTTGCCAAATCTGGCCCGCGCGGGAAACTGCGTAAGGGAAAGTTGGGCATTAAGGCCCCAATAATACGTCTCCTACATACTCGTACATAGATACACAATTCACGCTGGCGGGGTAGGCAGAGCGTTACCAACCGTAAAATAACGTTCGTTATCGCCACGTCTGACAAATGTTTGAGGGTCGTTTCAGATATGTCGTGTATCACTAGTGACAGGTGGTCAGCCTGTCGCCTAAAATTGCAATGCACATGAAACCCTCGAGTCCCTTAGTCGACTTTTACGATACCCACGGGAAAGAAATGGGGTGATGCTATTCTAATTCTCCTGATTGGCTGATAACTTTTTAACAGATCGCGGAATTGTTCCAGGCAATCGGCATGGTGCTTCCAGAACTCTCCCGGTACGCGACCACCGCCAGTTAACGCTGGCAACACTGGTAATATTCCATCCGTAGAGTTGGCAACATTGGTAGCTTGTAACTGCTGGGTCTGGTAACACTGGTAGAAAACTTTTGGAGTTACGGTTCAAATCGCATTATATACAAGGGCTTTCAAATACGGTTAGAATTTGAAAAAGATGTGTAGAAAAGAATGTAAATAAAATAGTGTATATGTAACTGGAAATACAGGGTGTAAAACTAATAGCTGCAAGGGGTAAATCAGCTCATGAAACTGAACAACTTTCCCCAAGGTCGAAATATGAAAAAAATACTTCGCATACAAAATAACCAACCATAGAAGTCAATTCGTATGGGGGTCCAAAAAAAAACCTCATTTTTCGACCTATGTCCCTTGGGGAAAGTTGTATAGTTTCATGGGCTGGTTCACCCCTTAAAATATTTGCAGCGTTTTTTTTACACCCTGTATTTAGCCGGAAGAATGCTCTTGTCAAACTAGTATAGCTTGACCATAAAGAGTAGATAAAAAATGAGGGCGCCACTTTCTTCGCGACCTGTCAAGTCTGACAGATAACGCTTAACTATGGCAACAATTTTTCATTAAAATTTAGTTCCATTTTATTTAGTTTCTACTCTTTCTGGCCAAGCTATAGTATACTCGACTACGCCTCGTATTTATTTGCCCGATTTTAAGGCAGTCTCATAAACTAATGCGTAAATGTGATAGACGCCTCGATTTGGAAAAACAATTCTGTTAACCTAACTTAACGTAACGCTGTCACTATCCGTCAAATAGGCTTAGAAAAAGATGTTATCTAAGCCATGTAATTTTTTTAGGTTGTGAGAATAGTTTTACCGAATCGAGGTCTTAATTTTTGAAACTGTCGGTTAAATATCTACGTCAAAAACACGTCCACATAGGTGCAGACGAATTTGCCTCACCCGAGCATGCGTGAGCATCTGAATCTGCTCGGGCGGTGTGTACCTAATGATTTTTTTAAATTGTGTGTGAGTAGGAAATGCAATCCCGCAAGTAAATTTACCGGTATTTGCGGGACTGAGAACTAAATCCCGCGGGATCCCGGTATTTGCGGGATCCCGCATGTTTATAGGATATCGGTTAAAAATATGAAAAAAGAAGAAAAAAATGTTAGGGATCATAACGTCCGTCTGTGTCGTCGCTCTAATTTGCGTTACAAATAATGCGTTTGATATTTTTTAACAGAATATTCGCTATTTTAACATGAATGTATTTTGCAAGTAATAACAGCTCAAGTGATGATCGAAAAACAATTGTAACAAATTAAAAACATTCATTACTCACTAATGTATTCTAAAAACTAAAAAAATGGTCTAAAATTTAAATGAAGAACTAAAAGGTCGTTACGTAACGAGGCCTAAACGAGGTTCTTTTTTTAAAACCTTTTTATTTTAATCTCATGCATGAACCCTGGTATCAGTTTTTCAGCCTACTAGTACTGGGTAAGATACGAATAGTTACGTAGTTGTGTTTGTTTAAACATCGATCGACAGCTTAAAGTGAAGAACCGTGCCCTCCGAAGTACGGAACCATCTTTCTTACAAATGTACAGTGAAACCTGTTTACGTTTTGAGACTTCATTGTGCAGTTATTAATTTACTTATATTTATAATTTACTCAGTTTCCCAAATTGCTCTAACTATTATTATGTTCTGCCCATTAAAGGGCTAAAGATAATATTGTTGATGAAAATCTTTCATAAATTCATAAGAATTGTAAAGGACTAATACCTATAATCACGTTCATCACCCCCTCCCTAGTGGCCACCGGGGTGGTCACTATTCCCGATGTTCGCCCCTGTAAATCGGGAATAGTTGGCCACCCCATCTCAATTTTTTTTTCATATTTCGACCTATATTCTTTGGGGAGACTTGTTCAGTCAAATGGACTGGTTCACCCCTTAATATATTTACAGTTGTTTTTTTTTACATCCGTATTATATGCGTGAACAAGTAGAATCACTGGAGGATGGGGTGACGAACTATTACCGATGGTCACGGGGTGACCATCGGGAACAATGACCACCCCGGTGGTCGACGAACGGGAATAAAGGTTTAAAACAGATTTTTTTTCATCTATGATGATCAGAGATAAAACGAAAACGTTGCCAATGAAATGTTTTGTGTGGAGTTATATTTTATTAAATATAACTCCAAAGTTTCTCCAAAGTTTTTATAAAATATAACTCCACAGTTATATTTTATAAAAGCTTTAGATATCAGGAACCTACCAGCATGATAATAATTGTAAATAAATGGTTGTAAATATTTTTAATTTAAGGTCCAAGCAAAGTTTACGCGCACAATAAAACAGGGCATCCATCTTGTTTCTTTTTATATATTTGATTAAAAATGTTTTTGATAAAGTTAAGCATATTGACAAATGAGTTTTACATTTTTTTTTCTTTTTGTAAATGTAATACATGCTATCTTATCTATATTTGGAATGGTGCTATTAATTGTATTACCACAGTATAGATAGATTCTTGTTTTAAATTAAAGTAAAATAATGTCAATGGCCACGAAAATGGAAGCACAGTTATATAAACATAGATTTAGTTCTTTCGGCTCCTAAATAGGTAAAAACTAAGTAAAAACAAAAAAAAATACCAAAACCTTAATGAGCCCAACCTGTTTTATCTTTTTCAATGAAATAAGTACTGTACAAAGTTAATTAACTAATAAAATCATACATCCAACAACTATGAGCATTTTTTCCATAACCCAAGACACCTCGAAAAGATTTTCAACTACACCTTCTCACCAGAGAAATCGAGGCACTCGTTTTTATGATTTGATAAAACACGAAACCTACAAAAAATCTATTTAGAATTTTAGACATTTCGTTAATATTTAAACCTCGTTTTACTTACAATTAATTACACGATATCAGACGTTATTTACATATATATCACGCCTTTATCCCTTGCGGGGTAGGCAGTGCGTTAACAGCCGTAAGGATACGGTCGCTATCGCCACGTCTGACATTTTTGAGGATTGTTTTCTAAGGTTGTTTCAGAGAACATGTGTATCACTATAGTGACAGGTTGTCAGCCTGTCGCCTAAAAATTGTAATACAGCAGTACTCTCGAATCCCTTAGTCGCCTCTTACGACACCCGCGGGAACGATGTGGGGTGATGCTATTCTAAGCCGGCATCACACGTTATTTGAAAATTAATAGTATTTTCTTAAATGATGTGATTCGTACGAAATATAAACTTGCAAGATGTTCCGGTTTTTCTGATAAGAAGTTGAATCACACAATTCACTGCGTAAGTATCGAATAAATATAAAAAGCTGCCTTTTTTTTTGCATTTTCACCTTATTTTATAATCTAAGCTTGCAAGCTTAAGTGAGCTTAGAAGCTAAGTCATAAATGTTAGCAAGGTGCACCCTGTATACGGGATGTAACGAAAACTTTACAGGCGTGATCAGACCATGAAACTGAACAACTTTCCCCAAGGAACATTGGTCGAAATATGAAAAAAAATTTTGGATTTCCCATACAAACTTACTTTGTTGGTTGGTCATTTTGTATGGGAGGTCCAAATTTCTTTTTCATACTTCGACCTATGTTCCTTGGGGAAAGTTGTTCAGTTTCATGGGCTGGTTCACCCATAAAATATTTGCAGCTCATATTTTTACACCTTATATTAGTAAACAGGTATATATGGAAGAAGGGAAGGGAGGCCTTTGCCCTGCAGTGGGACACTTCAGACTCATAATAATAATAATTAGTAAACTGCGTGACACGTGCTTTTACAAAATAGCCTCCATAAGAGATGTCCAGGTCCACTACACAGTGTCCCTTACACGCTGCCTCGGTACCGATAGTAATGTAACATGACGACATAATAACATTTGACTGTCCCGATGGCGTAGTGGATAGTATGCCTGCCTTCTACGCCGAGGGTCGTGGGATCCCCACCGGACACAAATATTTGTTAAGTCAATTTTCAAATATTTGTGTTGAGTCTGGGTGTTTTCTATGTATAATATGTATTTATTTACAAAAAAAAAGTATGTATGTATTAGTATCAGCTATCTAGTTCCCATAGTACAAGCTTTGCTTAGTTTGGGGCTAGATGGCGCTGTGTGAATTGTCCAGGATATTTATATTATATATTATTATTATATTCCCGGGAACGCAGACTACAGGGTTATTTTTAGTCAGTATAAAATTTTTGTAGGGTGTTTCTACTCATGATTCTGAACAACTTTTACAATGGGGCCACCAGCGAAATCGCAAAAAAAAGGGTGTTCCATAGAAATTTCATACTTTCTCAGCAAAAATTTATTGAACACCCAAAATTTTTTGCAATTTCGCTGGTGGTCCCATAGTAAACGTTAATTAAAAATCATAAGTCGATACACATTACAAAGTTTGTGTACTAACTAAATAAAAAAAAAACCCAGTATTCAGGCCACAGTTTTTTGTATGGGAGGTCCAATACACGGTTTTTTTTACACGTTTATTCCATGTCCTGTGAGTAAATTGACCAATTTGGCTCAGCGTAGTTTTCGGAAAATCCATCGATCGGTAACACCCTGAATATTATAGACATTCGTAATTAACCAGATTTGACAGCTGTCAGACTCCTTATAATGGCGTGTCACGACGTACATTTTACTTTGTAAACGGCTGGTTCTGGGTTTTAAAATTTTATTGTCAACTCTGGTCTATCACACAGGGCCCCAAGTCTGCTATTTTTTTGTCATTGTTACGCCATCGAAACTCAACTGTCATTCCATTGCCATTGTGTTTTTATATAATTTAAACTGTTAGCAGACTACGAAATGGCCGAAATCATCCAACTTAGATCCAATCGACATCCAACTGAAACGATTTTCATTTAGCAGCCTTAGGGCCCAGGTCTCAGTGATATTTAAGACTATTTAGGTCGGTTTTGGGTCCTCTAATAGATGCAGGTCTTCAAGTAAACTCTCTTCTTCGAAGAATGTTGATGAATCTGTAATAATAATAAGTAATAACATAATTAAAATACAGACGATCTACAATGACTTTAACAAATAGTAGCAGACTTTCGCATGCGAAAATTCAATATTAGGCTACATTCCTGACAGGTCAAATGAGCTATTTTAAAACGATCTAAAACGGTATTTGGTATTAAAAACTGAAAGTATGACGTCTTGCCGTAAGTTTTGGACGGCATCAAAATGTTATTTTCCTGTTTATTAATTTGAATTGAATATTTCGAAAAATTTATAATGTTGTCCATAGTATTTTTGAACAATAGTTTTACGCGTACAACTTTTAAATTTTATTAATAACCAGCATGGCTAACATGGGCACGATAAAATTTTGTCCCCGCAATATGTCTTCTGCGGCTAACTTCACTGCAAATAAGTTACGAATCCTTCCGTAGTGACATTGTGCGCATATGAAATGACAAAATATGTCGTGGCACGCATGTTAGCCCGGTAGGAAACTAGCGAATAGTGTTCCTGTCTCCCAGCACGTACTCACCTTCCCTCTCTAGTTTCACCTTCCCGCCAGCAGGCGGCGCCTCCTCCGACTTCAGCTCGCGCTCGCTCGACTCGCTTCGCTTGCCCTGGAACTGAATATACGTCTCATTATTTTTCTCGCCAGGAACACAGGCGTGATTGGTGTATGTGTGTTTATGAATATTGAAGTTATTTATATAAGGTGAAAAAATATTAGCTGCAAATACTTTATGGGGTGAATTAGCCCATGAAACTGAACAACTTTCCCTAGGGAACATAGGACGAAATATGAGAAAAATTTTGGACCTCCCATACAAAATTACCGACCCTCCAAGTAAAGGAGAATGCCCATACATGGGCTAACCATGTGTCTTGCGTAACAAAACAAATGAATGCAATGTATAATATCGCCAATTTCAATGAAAAATACCAACGTTAATTGTTGCACAAAACCCGGAAATTTAATAAAAATAAAATTGAATATCCACGTTTACCCATTTAAAAAAAAATTACTGAGGTGTAAACCTTTTCTACACTGCTTACCAAAAATAACGTATTTAGAACTAAATACACTAAAGAGCGCCAAACATCAGCACTTTTGTCTCTTTCGATGCCCGACTTTGACACTCAATAACTCTAGAACTAGTATGTTGCATAAAAATTCCCTATGCTAAAATGATAAGCAATATTTAATCTCTATTATTATATAACTTTGGCTTTGATGCGATTCCTGCAAGTGTGACGCAAGACTGATGAAAAACAGGACGAGCATCCAAACAAAAGTTGTCATGATCCTTTGTATGTTCCTTTGGGAAAATTATTCAGTTTCATGGGCTGGTTCACCCCTTAAAATATTTGCAGTAATTTTTTTTACACCGTTTTGGCCGGCTTAGAATGGCCGTGTGATGCCGGCTTAGAATAGCACCACCCCATTTCTTTCCCGCGGGTGTCGCAGAAGCCGACTAAGGGACTCGAGGGTTTCATGTGTATTGCAATTTTAGGCGACAGGCTGACAACCTGTCACTATAGTGATACACGAGTTATCTGAAACGACCCTCACACATTTGTCAGACGTGGCGACAACGATCATAATTTAACAGTCGTGAACGCTCTGCCTACCCCGCCAGCAGGGACCGGAAGCGCTTTCCCTTTAAGGGGTTTTAAGCGGGGTTTTTAAGCACGATAATTTTTTAATTTGATTAAAACACACGATGATATTACTTGATATTTTATTGACTATCCCTTCAAACGGAAACCTAATGAAAGGCTTTCCCAACGTGTAAGTTAAATTGTTGCAAACCAGATCAAAAAAGCCTAATGATCGACTGTCCTAATCCAATAGGGAAACCCCTTCGATAGCGCTTCTCGCAAGATAATTCATGCGAGTTAGTGCTGTATGCGTAGTTAATACGAGTAAAATTCACTTGGGGATGCTTGGGGATAGTTTCACTGGACATATTGACGCGCCAATATGGCAATTAATGTCATTCAGTAAAAGACGCGAATCCGTCGTGAATGTCTGCGGGGTAAGGTGGGCGAGCGGGATGGGGTCAGGGCGCCGCGCCGGCGCATCGATTTGTTTACTTGTAGTTTTACGAGATTATTACCCGCAAGTGGCGATTAACTCAAAAGAGCTATGAAAAAAATTTGGAAAATATTTTTAATTGTCAACGAACGCCATCTTAATAAATGTGTAGAGTACTTCCATACAAACAATAATTTGGATGACTGCTCAGCTGTCAAGTGTTACCATTTCGAGATAAGCTTTAAAAAGTTACAACGTTGGCGTTAGTTGATATTAGAAGCAAATAAGTTTTTCATATAAAATAAATATCTAGTTGTAACGTTTTGAAGCGATAACACGTAATGGTTACACTTGACAGCTGAGCTGTCATACAAAATATTGTTTGTATGGAAGTACTCCACACGTCTTATGGGTAATCGTTAGTTGACAGTCATAAGCAAATAAGTTTTTAATATAAAACAGTTGTAACGTCTTGAAGCGTATATCTCGTAATGTTTACACTTGACAGCTAGCTGTCATACGAATTATTGTTTGAATGGAAGTACTTGACACATCAAACAGCGTTGCGTTCGTTGACCATCAATGGCATATTCTCATTGATGAGGGAACTGGTGAGTGGCACCAAAAAACTCATTGATCTGAAGATAATATATTTTTCTCAATTTTTTTATTGGAAGTATAGACCTTTAGTTCCTTAAGCAAAGTCGCAAAATGGTTCTAATTATTACAGATATTTATAAATGATTTTTTAAAACGACGTTCTCTCGATTCCGTAGGTGGTGTCCAACCCTACTTTACAAAGCGAAACTGAAATAAGTCCTGTGTTTTGTTCAAACTTACATAAAGTTTATTTACATATTGTTGCATAGTGATTTTAAGTATCTTATAGTGCCATTTTCAGGTCATTAATTCATTATTTTACCATAGACAATTCCGTTTAAACATTGGTGTCACAAACTACTCTCATATCCGAACGCACCCTTTATGGTGCTTGTCAATCTTTGACAGTTATAGTTAGACTTAAGATAACCGTGCCTGCACGTTACCTTAGTCGCCTCCCAGGACCTGAACGTGGCAGGCACGTTGCAAATTCAAGGAAATCGGCACAAGAAGGTAAGTCATTTCAGATCCGTAATTTTGTTTCATGATTTTGTCTTAACTTTCATTGCGATTTTCTCTTATCATGTGTAAAAATGTAAGTTTTTCTTTTAATGCAATATGATGTACCACTTCTAAATGAAGGTCATTGTGTGTAACAATCGTAGTTGCTTGCTTTAAGTTTGCCACAAAGCTAAAAAATATGCTTTGGTTATCAGATCCCTCATATCAGATCCACCACTTTCCGTCATCGTGGCAATGACGGATCTGATAAGGTGATGATGGAATTAAGAGAATCGATAAATGTGGGACTTAATCGGTGCCCACAGTTGGGCAGTTCGTATAACAAAACTTTTTTTCTGCGCAAAATACATCTTTGGGATCGTGTATGTACTTGTGGGAGGTAGAAATGAATAGTATGTATTAGTATGTATTAGCCATACTTGTATTATAAGTTCCAAAGTAACTCTGTCTGTCAGTCTGTCTGTCTGCGACGCTTTCACCGCCAAACCACTGCACCGATCATCATGAAGTTTCACACAGAGATTAGTAAGATACTGAGAACGAACATAGGCTTCTCCTTGTTACCACTCGAGGGTCTGGAGTACATTAAGTAGACCACCAGGTACACCACCAGGAGTCCACCTAAAGTATTAGAGATACAGATATGGTACTAAAGCAGAAGTTGTTCAGCTTGATGGGTAGCTTCTACTGGCCTATATAGTTTTAAGGTTTGGAGTACCTGATGTAGACTACCAGATGCACCACGAGGAGCCCACCTAAACTGTAGGAGATACAGATATGGCACCAATGTAAAAGTTGTTCAGCTTGATGGGTAGCTACTGTTGGCATATATACTTGGAAGGTTTAGAATACCTGAAGTAGACCACCAGGTGCACCACCAAGAGCCCACCTAAACTGTAGGAGATACAGATATGGTATTAAAGCAGAAGTTGTTCAGCTTGATAGGTAGCTTCTGCTGGCCTATATAGTTTGAAGGTTTGGAGTATCTGATATAGACCACCAGGTGCACCACAAGGAGCCCACCTCAACTGTAGGAGATACAGATATGGTATTAAAGCAGAAGTTGTTCAGCTTGATAGGTAGCTTCAGATATTTTAATTTTTGCTTTCCAGATATTTTATTACATGATAACTGATCATAAATACGATAAGAAGATACCAACTCATCTTAGGATCATCTGCCCTATAATCATTGACAGCAGTTAGTGGTCAGGTCACGTTTCAAGAGGTTCCTAGATAATATTGTATGAAACGAATTAAACACAGCGGCACGGTGCTGCACTCGTGGCACATACGTCACATAGCCGCGGAGTATATTAAATTGCATACATTTTTTTCGTTTGTATGAGCAAGTCCGCGTAACCACTATAATTCAACCTTACTGAGGAGTAAATTTAGAAGTTTTTGTTTTGTTTGTTCTTTTTTTAATTATTGAAATGTGATTATTATTACCACAAATAATTCAAAATAAATATTAAAATTTAAATAAGCATAAAATTTTTCATTTCATTTTATATACATTTCCTTACATATTTACTTCTATATATTTATATTTTATTAAATATAAGCGTACGAAAGCCACGTCCGACAGAAACACTATGACATTTTATCAGATCCGACACCGAAATAGTGGGCATATTTATCAGATCCGTCCCCGAGACAGTGGGACTCAATTTTCTGTATGAAAATCCAATTATAACTCAAAACAGATTTGTAATTTTTCTTTTCAACACAAAACTTAATGTGTATGTATATATACTTCTTGTCAATACTAATAAACAAGGCCACTAGAATCATATTTGTAAGTTTCCGTCATAAACCGAAATCAGTTCTCTTGATTCCATCACAGCAAATAGTGGGCTAGCTATAACTTTGTAATTATTCGTCCAAAAAGTGGGCATTTCACATAATTTTATCTGTATTCCTCTAAAGAATGACCCCATGTCCCCAAAATACCAAAAAAAACAATTTGAAAAATGATGACGGAATTATCAAGAGAACGCGTTTCGAAGAGAACAAGCCCAATAATTGACATTAAAAAAAAGACGCCAATGCTCCATACATTTCCCGCAAATCCCTTTCTATAAGTAAAAAGAATCAATGCACTGTTCACCTTTCTTTGTATGTTTGCCTATAAAGTCAAACTACGCATTCATCAACGCACCATTCCATTACGCATGCGACATCATATTTGTATGAAGATAACCTTATTTTGAAATTCGCATTTTCCAAACGCATGCGTTACGGATGCGACAAAAAAGGCAGCAACGGAATGTGATACCCGCCAAGTGTGTCAAATTAACTTACATAGTTTTAGCATGAAATAGCGCGAGCGATAAAACCCTTTTATGAAGTGTAAATATCAAAAATACTGGGTAAGCCCTTGAAAGGCTTTGGTTAGCGCTAACCGCTTCGATGTGCTAAGATTTCCCAAAAGGAAAGGGAAAGCCAAACGTTTAGCTCGCATGCCAACGCAGCTACCAAATGTTACGCTAGCCTAATGATTGGGAAACCCCTTCAAAGGGTATTGAAAATTAAACCGCTCGTCCGGTCCCTGCCCGCCAGGGGTATAGGCGTGATTTGTGAGTGTGTATTTTTACACCTTATTATAGCTATGGCAGCTAAAGTTATAGTTAGTTAGTTAGCTATAGGTATTGTGGTTTTAAATTAATATTTTACTTTTTAAGTTATTGTTTAATATTATATTGTTTAATATTATAAAGGCGAAAGTTTGTAAGTATGGATGTATGGATGTTTGTTACTCTTTCACGTAAAAACTACTGAATGGATTTGAATGAAACTTTACCACAATATAGCTTATACATCAGAATAACACATAGGCTATAGCTTGTACGAAGACGGGACGAACCTGAAGTCCACGCGAACGAAGTCGCGGGCAAAAGCTAGTTGTTTATAAATGTATGGAATACCTTGACGAAGTCCGGCAGCCCGTCCTGTAGGTGGTACCAGCTCAGGATGAACACCAGCGACACGAAGAACAGGTTGGTGCTGATTCCTGGAAACCAACTCTTGTTTGCATCCAGATTTTACATACGTCACAGAAGGACGCAGAAGGTCCCGAGTTCGATTCTCGGTGGGTCACTCACAAACTTAATATTTAAATTGTTCCCAGTCTGGTTAGGACATTGCGGGCTGAACCACCCGATTGTCCGTAAGATGGTTCCGTGTTTCCGATGGCACGTTAAGCCGTAGGTCCCGGTTGCTATGATCACTTAGACGGCGGTCGTTACACAACCATTTCAGAAGCCTGCTACTTGTAGAAGGTGGTTGTAAAAGTCTGACACTAGGGTTCATCGGACATATTCTGATACTTTAGTATGTAAAATACAGGGTGATCCCTGTGACGTTTGTGACCTTGGAGCTAATGCTATGACATAAGGTCCATTTTCATTTGTTTACCAGCACAGGGATCCTATATTTTATTGACTATAGGATTATTATTTATTTAATTATTTAACTGTTTATTGCACACAAGATAAAACACAGGACAATCACATTTAGACAAAAAACACAACAGGCACTACTTATTTCTAAAAAGAAATCTCTTCCAGCAGTCCTACGGTAGAGAGATAGCATAAGGTGAGGCTGATGACCGTGCACAATATTTAATACTAAATTCGGTATTTAAAAATAATACATAATACCTACATATACTAAAATATAAATTTAGGATTCTTCGTGTCCCACATGAAACGAGAAAGAAGAAGAGAGACAAGTGTACTGACCGATGACGGCGGAGATCTTGGGCCAGTGGAACATGAGGTACCTCAGCCCCTGGAAGTGCGCCTCGATGTGCAGCTCGCACGCGTAAACCTGCGCCCAGCGAGACTGCAACTCGACGTATGCATCCGTCACCGGAACGTTCTAGAAGTTTCAAACTGGTACAGATACAAAATCGTAATCATAAATTCTTGATAGCTTTCAAGTGGTATTATTCATTCTCCTTGCCTTATTCCGCTCTCTGTCGAAGTCGGCTACCTAACCTAGGGGATTTGACGTGGAACCAAGTTTTTACAAGTTCTGAAAAACATACTCACCATAACGAAAAAGGCCTTCTTACTTTACCTCATACGAAAGGCTTTTTACGATATAGAAAAAGACCTATTTTTGAAGATTTATAAAGGATACATGCGACCATTACCAGCATAACATCGGCTTTGTGCCAGGCTGCACAAGCAAGTAGTAAGCCAGCGAAGAATGTCAATAATAAACAAGTTATGGGCTGGAATAAACATGTAAAGGAAGCTCATAGTGTTGCTAGGATGCACTTTCAAAACTGGGTATTATATGGTAAACCACCCTGCGGGCCCATCTATAATATGATGAAGGACAGCCGGAACCACTTTAAGTCTAGGGTTAAGTGGTGCCAAAACCACCTAGAGCAAATTAAAATGGAGGTGTTGGCAACACATTTAGATAGGAAAGATTTTCGTGGATTTTGGAAGAGTACAAACAAGCTGAATCCTAAACAAGGAATGCCTGTTAGTGTAGAAGGTGTCACTGACCCTGACTGTATTGCAAATATTTTCAAAGATCATTTTTCTGTAACTCCCCTAGCAGGCCAGGAGGTGAGGGTGTGCGGTGAACAGGCTAGCCCGGACGGGGACTGCAAAGTGAAGTTTTCAGCAAACCAAATTGCAAATACAATTAACAAAATGTCACGGGGTAAGTCTCCGGGCTGGGATGGGCTGAGCATCGAACACCTGCAACATGCCGGGCCACACTTGCCCAGGGTTTTGGCTATGTTATTTTCTTTTTGTATAAGTCACTCATATCTGCCTAAGGGGCTTACTAAAACTGTAGTGGTACCTATTATCAAGAGTAAAGCTGGTGATATTTTATCTAAACAAAACTATAGACCTATATCTCTTGCGACAGTTATTGCTAAGGTACTTGATAGCTTGATTAACCACGAATTAAATAAATATGTAAAGTTATATGATAATCAGTTTGGATTTAGATCGGGCCTGTCAACAGAAAGTGCAGTCTTTAGCCTTAAGCACACTGTAGACTACTATACTTCCAGGAAGACTCCAATATACGCCTGTTTTCTTGATCTTTCGAAGGCTTTCGATCTGGTTCAATATGATTTGCTTTGGGACAAGTTAGATCAATGTGATTTTCCGCGTGAGTTGACTGGACTACTAAAACATTGGTATTCCAGTCAAACTAACGTGTTGAAATGGGGCAATGCGTTCTCTGAAACTTATGGTTTGTCATGTGGGGTAAGGCAGGGTGGATTGACATCACCTACTCTTTTTAATCTTTATATAAATGATCTGATTGGTGAGCTCAACAATGCTCGTGTTGGCTGCCATATTGATGGGACTTGTATAAATAATATTAGTTATGCGGACGATATGGCATTGTTGAGCCCAACAGCCGGTGAGCTAAGGAAATTACTTTCTGTTTGTGAGAGGTACGCTGAAAGACATGGGCTGAAATATAATACTTGCAAAAGTGAATTTATGATTTTTAAGGCTGGAACTAAATGTCCCTCTGATGTACCTGTTATAGCATTAAACGGCCTTCCGCTGAAGAGGGTTTATTCGTTTAAATATTTAGGACACATAGTAACGGAGAGTTTGCAAAATGATGAAGATATCGAAAGAAAGCGCAGGGCACTTGCTGTAAGAGCCAATATGATAGCCCACAGGTTCAGGCGATGCACAGCACAAGTCAAAATTACCTTATTTAGAGCATACTGCACATCACTGTATACCTGCAGCCTGTGGACTACTTATCGGCATAAATCGATTAAGACTCTGAATGTACAATATAACAATGCATTCAGGACGCTGTTGGGGCTGCCGCGCTTCTGCAGCGCTTCTGGCATGTTTGCGGATGCACACGTGGATGGCTTCAATGCCACGATTCGCAAGCGGTGTGCTGCAGCGCTGCAGAGGGTTCGTGGCAGCGGCAACGGTGTCCTGTCTGTCATAGCCAGTAGGATATGCGAAGGTCGCACTCTTAGACACTGGAACAATTTAACTTTAAGTGTATGTACTAACACATTTCATTAAAAATTTGTTTGTTTGTCACTAAAAAATTATGGATCGTCAGGTCTGAAATAAATGATTTTTATTTATTTATTTATTTTATTACTGGAGTATGGATTCCAAATATGGAGTCCCTATTTTCAAAAAGACATTATTTTATATTAAAATATTTGCAGCAAATTTATTTACACCCTGTATAGTATACAGATCACATATATTCCTGGTCCTCCTCGAAGTCGCTGAACAGTTCCACCTGCAGCTGCTGCTTCTCCTCGCTGACTCCGGCCAGCAGGAGCGGCGCCAGCTGATCAGCCGAGACCTGGACCCCATACAGACCTAGTCCCCAAACAGACCTGGACCCCATACAGACCTGGACCCCATACTGACCTGGTCCTCCTCGAAGTCGCTGAAGAGTTCCACCTGCAGCTGCTGTTTCTCCTCGCTGACTCCGGCCAGCAGGAGCGGCGCCAGCTGACCAGCTGAGACCTGGACCCCATACAGATCTGGTCCCCATACAGACCTGGACCTCATACAGACCTGGTCCTCCTCGAAGTCGCTGAACAGTTCCACCTGCAGCTGCTGCTTCTCCTCGCTGACTCCGGCCAGCAGGAGCGGCGCCAGCTGATCAGCCGAGACCTGGACCCCATACAGATCTGGTCCCCATACAGACCTGGTCCCCATACAGACCTGGTTCCCGTACAGAGCTGGTCCCCATACAGACCTGGACCTCATACAGACCTGGTCCTCCTCGAAGTCGCTGAACAGTTCCACCTGCAGCTGCTGCTTCTCCTCGCTGACTCCGGCCAGCAGGAGCGGCGCCAGGACCAGCGTGCGGAGCAGCTGATGCAGCCGAGACCTGGACACCATGTGGAAACAAAAATAACTTTTTTTAAAAGGGAACTGACTTCAAACGTGTAAAACGGCGAACCATCACTTTTTGTCGATTGACATGCCTAAAACCAACTCCTAAGTCTGACAAACACTTTGAAGAAAAACGCATCCAAATCGGTTCAGCCATACGCGAGATAATCGCCGAAAAACATACATATGTACATACATAGGTCAAACTGAGAACTTCCTTTTTTTTTTCTTCTTCTCTTCTTTATGAAAAATCCATTTATGTCCATATATAGTGCTTAAAATATAGCTTGATACCTGTGACGTTTGTCAGCTTTGGGCAAATGGTATACGACATAATACGTAAGGTCCATTTTCCTTTGTTTACTTCTCTATTAGCATGGATCTGTCAAACGTTATAGGTATAAAGCTAAATTTTACAAAGTATACCTGTCTATGTCTATACATACAATATAGTGACTGCTAAATTGCGATACACATGAAACCGAGTCCCTTAGTCGGCTTCTACGACACCCACGGGAAAGAAATGGAGTGATTCTAGCATCTAAGCCGGCATCACACGGCATACCTACTACTAATTTGGCTGGTAATCGATAAAGAGTAAAACACTAAAAACTAGAAGAAAAGCCAATTTACCTTAATCAAATCTGAAAATTTACATAGAAGTAATGTAACAGAAAGCTGTTTGTTTACGTTGGTAATACTTTATTACGTGCATCACAAAATCATCAAAACCTTGGATAATACTAATAGTATCAAAAAATCTAAGCACAAATTTTAACTTATAACTAAATAAAATGTCTTCTAAAGTCATAATCATAAGTAACATTCATTATCAAAAGTCTAAAAAAATCAACATAATCTTTATTTAAAAAAAAAAAAACCAAAAACATAACTGAAACAGCTTTGTTTCTTTAGGCCGGAATTCATAAACCGCACTCAACTCTGAGATCGATCTTGAGTGTGATTTTGAGATTTCATTATCATTAGTAAAGCCTGACATTTGTCAACATCGCTCTTGAGATTGATCTCAGAGTTGAGTATGGTTTTTTTTTTTAAACAAGGGCCCTTAATGCCTACAAATTAAACTTAACATGGCACTTCTAGCATATAAGGTACAATAAAAACAATCTGTCCTTTTTACAACAATAAAACAAATTATAGGACTTGTAATTTAATTAAGTCTGTCTGCAAACAATGCAATGGTGTCAATAATTCTCTTATACTCGGTAAAATATAGGTGATCCCTATGACGTTTGCGACCTTGCAGGAAATGTTATGACATAAGGTCCATCTGACACTAGGGTTCATCGGGTCGTTGGACGACTCGGTGTCCCACACGAAAAGAGAGAAGAGGTCTATTTTCCTAGTGAACAAAGGAAAATTAACCTTATGTCATAGCATTTCCTCCAAGGTCACCAAATTCACAGGAATCATCCTATATTTTACAGACTATAATAGAAAATAGAGCTGTCACTTTCCGTCATATAGGTTTAGAAAAGGATAGCAGATATAATAGTCAAGTCATGTTTATAAATTTCTACGGTTTCTTTGCCATTATTTCTATTAATTCAGTCGGCATCTTTTATTTTTGTCGCCTTATTTTGACAGATCGATTTTGCGGCAAAAAAACAATTATAAAACACAAATCTAATCAAAATATACTTCAATGTACAAAAAAGTAAAACAAATTAACCAATTGGTACAATCGGCGGCATTACTGCAATTTCTCTTGCTATTTTCTATCCTATTCTAAACCTATTCGATGGAAAGTGACAATGTTATTAAGTTATGTGAAATTACAGAATTGATACCAAAAATTTAGACATAAAAAAATTGTAGAAATATTTTAATGGCTGAACCAGCAAGCCAATGAAACTGAATTTCAAAAAAAAAAAGGTCGAAATAGGGAAACGAACGCTTATTTTGCTATGGCTGTATTTCGGATGGCTACGAACACATTTTGATGTAAGACGAAAGTGCAATTTATTTAATAAATTTAGAGTAACTTTTAAGGAACAATTGTTCTATATTGAAATATTTCTATATATTTGTTTACAACTTATCAATCTATAGATATTCTAGGAGATAACACTTTGTAATCTTTGTATGTTGTATTTTAATCAGTCTCAATGTTCTAATTTACTCGTAGTTATCTTAAACATTATTAATCACAATCACTTTTTGCAAAACGTCTACAGGATTTTAAAAAATCAACTGCAATATTTTAAGGGGTGAACAAGTCCATGAAACTAGACAACTTTCTCCAAGTAACATAGGTCTAAATATGAGATTTTTTTGGACTTACCATACAAAATTTTTGGAGATCCCTTAATGGGATAAGTCCGCCTTTGTGCTTTAGTAATTTTTTTTTTTTGTTGACACCAGGGTTGCCTAAAGATGAAGTTACGAAACCGGTCGCTTTAATAGCAATTTAATTATTAAAATAGTGGAACTAGTGTAAAATAGTGTTTTATTGACTAGAATACTATGGAGTTACATACATACATACATATATCACGCCTTTATCCCTTGCGGGGTAGGCAGAGCGTTAACAGCCGTAAGAATACGGTCGCTATCGCCACGTCTGACATTTTTGTTTTCTAAGGTTGTTTCGGAAAACATGTGTATCACTATAGTGACAGGTTGTCAGCCTGTCGCCTAAAAATTGTAATACACCAATACTCTCGAGTCCCTTAGTCGCCTCTTACGACACCCACGGGAAGGATGTGGGGTGATGCTATTCTAAGCCGGCATCACACGGCATACTATGGAGTTCCATCAAGAAATCACAACACAAAGCGTAAACCATATAAAATTGGTCGGTACTTTGTTCCTATGTTACTTAAAGAAAGTTTTTCAGCTTCATGGGCTGGTTCACCCCTTTAAATACAGGATGTAAAAATGTTAGCTACAAATATTTTAAGGGGTGAATCGGCCGATGAAACTGAACAAATATCCCCAAGGAATATAGATCGAAATATGAAAATAAAATTTGGACCTCCCATACAAAATACCAACCAAAAGAATTAAATTTGGATGGGAGGTCCAAAAAAATTTCTCATATTTCGACATAATGTTTTTCTAAAGTTGTTCAGTGTCATGGACTGATTCACCCCTTTAAATATTTGCAGCAATTTTTTTCTACTCTGTATTTGAAGCATTTTTTTACAGCTATGTATCTATTTATTGTTAGTAACGCGTGTGCTGAGCGCCATGAGTGCCTCGGCGATGCTCATGTTGGCGCGAGCGAGCGCCTGCACCGCCGCCGACAGCGCGGACAGACCGCCCCCTCCCCCGACCCCGCCCGTCTCCTCCCCGCCCCCGCTCCCGCTCCCGCCCCCGCCCCCGCCCCCGCCCCCGCCCCCGCCGGCCGTGCGGGGGCAGTGCCCCGCTGTATGGGAAAAACACGACATCTGTTAAAGTTTAAAGTATTGCACGATCACGTTCAAATTGCATATACAATTAGGTGTAAAAAAATTAGTTGCAAAAATTTTAAGGCGTTAACCAGCCTATGAAACTGAACAACTTTTCTCAAGAAACATGAGATAGGAGATTTTTTTTTGGGCCCCCTATGAATTGACTTGGTCGGTTGGTATTATTGGTAATTTTGTATGGGACGGGACGCCCAAATTTTTTTAAATATTTCGACCTATGTTCCTTGGGGAAAGTTGTCCAGTTTCATAGGCTGATTTTTTTACACCCTGTATGTGGTCGTGAATAAAGTTTATCTATATTTTTGCTCAAAATTAATGGCGAAAATCAGTTTCAAATCCTGCCTGCGGTAAAAAACTTGGAATTGTATACCTAACACGGGAAGCGTTATAAAGTTTGTTATTCAACTTACTCGTTGTGTTATTAGATGAAGTAGCGCTCTGCTGGTAGGTCGAGGGGGTCGCGGAGGGCGCGGGGGGCGCGGGGGGCACCGACACCCCCGGGGGGATCTGTATGTACTGGGGCATCGCTGGAAACGAAAACAATTGTGAGACACTTTAAAAATGTTAGGTATGTCACAGATAATGTGTGAAATCCAGGAATTGTGTATAATTTATTTCACACATTTCCTAGTCATTTCAGGAATTATACATATACAGTGACGGTCTTAGTGTGTAAACACACCATGCCGAACCTACGCCGCCGAAGTTCGGCGCAATTACGCTAGCAATGTTATTTGAATGAAGGATGACACACTGAGCCGAATTTACGTCGCGTTACAGCGTACAGCCGAACATCAGTCGGGCGTATATTCGGCGGCGATTCGGCGATACGGCAACACATTATACGCGACCGAAGTTCGGTTCGATTGGCGACGAAGCAATTGACGGGCAATTGCTATTACTGTAAAATAGTTCATTTTTCGAGTTTCGCACCTCTAAAATAATAAAAACAGTCTGTCCGACAGTGTAGGTGACACGACACGACGCCACGACAGCGCTCGAAACACTAAAATATACACCCGAAGTTGCGCAGCTGAACATATGCCGCGTAAGTTCGGCGCTAATGGTGTGTCATATCCGCTGAATACGTCGGAACGTAAAATCAGCCGCCGAACCTCGGCCGCGTAACTTCGGCATAGTGTGTTGAGACACTTATACATTTCCTATAACATATACATACAGGGCGTAAAAAATTTAAGCTTTAGCTGCAAATATTTTAAGGGCTGAATCAGTCCATGAAGCTGAACAACTTTCCTCAAGGAACATAGGTCGAAATATGAAAAATTTTGGACCTCCCACACAAAATGTACGTACCGCGTACCGACTTTGTATGTGAAGTCCAAAAATTTTATTCGTATTTCGTCTTTATGTTTTGTGTGGAAAGTTGTTCAGTTTCATGGACTGGTTGGTTCATCCCTTATGTGTTACTTACCAGAATAACCATGTAAGAGCGGTGGAGGCATACTCTTTTTAATACCTGTGTACGGGTTAGTACAGTCTTTAAATGATAGTTCTGATATTCTGATGATTTATAAGTTTTATTGAAAATAATTAATTATGATTAAATGATAATGAGTGAGCGCGGTGGCTGATGTATGAGTACTGACGTGCGTTGACCTGAATTCGGCCAACTAACGTAAAATGCTGATGATGAAAAATGTACGATATTATGGATCGTACATGTTCCAGGAGGGGAGAAGGATGTGAGTAGGGATCTGATAAGCTAATGAATGATTTACATGATAATGATAATGGGATGAAGATTAGCAAAGTATGATGATTTCTTAAATACATTACATTTCAACTTAAATATTTGATTTACTTAAACACTAAAATGATTTTTGTAGACAGGAGAGGTTGATTTATCCACTAAACTCGCTCGGCGCTTGTCAACGATGTCTTTATCGGCTAAATTCACGCGTGAAGCTGAATAAGCGCGTTCAAAGGCTTGGTGCCAAGAGCTCATTGCGTGCGGCAGAGGGAGTTCTGTTACGGGCTTTTGTGCGCGAGCGGGCTTCACCGGCGGGCGGAGGCGAGGAGCAGTGGAACATGAACTCGGCTCGCTGATGTTGCTAGATGCTCTCATCTGTCGTCTCCTTAGCCATGTCCAGATGAGAGCCACACAAATTGTTATTATAGCAATTGTGCTTATCAAGCTGTATTGAGTGACGTCATGAGTGGAGAGTCTGTCACTTCGTGCATATTCATTTTCGCTGTGTTTCATCTGTTCTATTTCAGTTCTGATATCTTTTATACGCTGCTGATAGTATGTATGATTTTCTGATTGCATTTGCTCGGTAAAGCTGGTTTCGTTGCTGATAGGTATAGGTAAGTCGATGATGTGATTTATAGGTGGTATGTTAATTTGTAAAACATCTGCTTTGATATTCATTGCGTTGCTCTGTTGTCTGTGCGAGTATATCGTAAAGTCTGATCCTTTAATAACGCAATCTCCACTTAAAGTAATAATTCCATTACTAGTCAGCTGTTCGGACGTAACTTGATTTCCACATATGATCCGAGTGTTGCATTGTCCACAACATGAAAATAAATGCGTGTTTATTGAATATAGTTCTGACCACGTCGTCTGACAAGGTTGAGTTCTGATTGCACATTGTTTTGTTACGTCATTCATGATGCATAAACCTTTGTCTGATGTCATATGATATACTGGTCTTTGTAGTGGGCACAAATAGGTGACGTCGTCGTATCGGTTGCATCGTAGTAGATCAGGTTGCGTCATAGGAAAGTAGGAATCCTTTTGTATATTCATCGCTATATATTCTGATATAGGTATAATGTTAATCATACTGTTGTTCACCTTATGATAAGTAGGTATCAAGTGGTATATCTCATAGTAATCTCTCGCCACCAAAGGAATCTTTATTTCAAAAATGAAGTATTTATTGGTCATTTTTGCCTTGATTTTCAAGATATGATAAAGCTTCGGTAAATCAGTGACAATGTCTGTAATCGGAAGGGAAAGATCTTTTGTCAACTGACCAGATATAATGTTCAACTCATCTCGAAACTGTTCTGGACTGATTAGATGAATATTAAATGTTCCGTAATGTAGATCTGTTATGGTATCGAGAAGGTAGTCTTGGATGTTTCGGAGATTTTGCAGAATAGTGTTCGCTATAATTGCTGATAATGCGAAGTTGTTATTGTTGAGGTTGTTTTCAATGTTTTCTTTTGCGGTATTAGCCATTTGATCTAATTTGTTGAGATGTTTGTTGATATATTTGTGTTGCTGATCCATGGTATCTTCAACTCTCTGTAATAAATTATGCTGAGCTTCTACAATTGAAGTTTGGTTTCGCCATAATAATCCCATGTGCTTCTGATTCATGCGAAGTAATCCGATATCTTTCTGATATTGATCTGCGAATTGATCATCTAGTACACCAAATAGTGATCGTGCAATGTTTCCGATGCCATTGATAAGTCCCCGGCGAGTCCGTATTTGCGCGCCGTGAAACTGCTGATTGAGTAACATATGATTGTAAATGTCAAATTCTTTGCAGCCGTGACGTAGTTGTAACATGATGACTTCGCATAAGTGTTGTTTTTCTGATTTTTCACACAAGTTATTTAGACTGTTGAGACATTTTGCTAATATTTCAGTACCTTCCCAGTAGGGTTGCATATTATAATAAACAACTAGTTTCCATTCGTCTCGGTTAAGGTGCATGTCCGAAATCTTGTCGAAATAGATGCTCTGCTTACTGCTCAGCTGGGCGATATTGTGAGTGCATTGTGCCGGTAATACGAGAAACATTGTAAGTAACGTGACCATCATAGTTTTGAGGCTCGAACTGATATTTTTCTTTTTTGCTGATCGTTTCTGTGTAGGGCTGTCGACTTCTTGTGTTTCTGATGTTGGATCTTCATTTATTTGCAGAGGTGATAATTTTACGATTGGTCTTTTAATGATGCCATTTTTCGTTTTGACGCTCACGACTCGCACCTGGCCATCTTTCCCAGGGTGAAGATCGATAACTCTTCCGAGCGCCCACCTTCCGGCTGGAACATTTGCATCATGTATCAATACAATGTCTCCAATCTTCTGATTCTGCTTCGGTTGTTGCCATTTACTTCTTGCTGATAATGTTGATAGATATTCTTGTTGCCATCTTTTCCAGATGTCTCCAAATATTTTTTGAATAAAATGCCATCGTGTTCTTGCATCTCTCTCGGTTTGAAGGATGGTATGTATTGGTCCGCTGGTCAAAAAGTGTGACGGGGTTAGGAAGTCAATGTCATCTGGATCTTCTGATATTGCACAGAGTGGACGGGAGTTCAAGCAGGCTTCTAACTGTGTGAGGATAGTATAGAATTCCTCGAAGGTCAGTTTTTGTTCTCCGACGACTCTGCGCAGGTGATGTTTTAAGCTCTTCACAGCTGCTTCCCAAAGTCCACCGGCGCTTGGCCACGATGGTGCGTTGAAGTGGAATTCAATGGCCATTTCTGATGCGTAAGCATAACACTCTTCGTCCAGCGTTTGTTGGAGATTTATTACTTCCTCATTCAGCATGCGATTGGCACCGACGAAATTAGTGCCGTTGTCGCAATATATGTGGCCTGGTGCCCCTCGTCGAGAGACCATCCGTTGTAATGCTGCTAGGAACGCTGATGATGATAAATCGGAGACTAGCTCTAGGTGGACCGCTTTCGTTGCCATGCATACGAATACGACAACGTATGCTTTGGTGGTCCTTATTGTTCGGCCTTTGTTAGCTTTTACGTCATAGAATCCAGTCAGATCTACGCCGGTTCTGAAGAATGGTTTTGTTGGATTACACCGAGCTACTGGTAAGTCACCCATAATTTGTGTTTGAATTACAGGAGAATGTCGTTTGCATATGACGCACTGACGCAGTCGTTTCTTTACGGCTCTGTTGCCGCCTATTACCCAATATTGCTGACGTAAGCGAGCCAGGGTTAGGCGTGCTCCACCATGAAAAGTGTCCTTATGGGCTTGATCGATGAGCAAGTTTGTTAGGTGACCATCATGGGGTATTATGAATGGATGTTTCATGTTTTCGCTGATGAGTGCATTCTTTATACGTCCCTTGACTCTAAGTAACCCTGTCTGATCTATATACGGTGTTAAGTTGATTAATCTGCTCTTTTTGTCAATTGGTTCCTGATTTTTAAGGTTGCTGATTTCTGATGCGAATTCAATTTGCTGATAGTGACGTATAATCATTTGTTTTGCCTCTAATAATTCTTGACATGATAAGAATGATTGCAAAACTTGTCCACGAGACAATGCTCGACGTACCCAGGCTAGGACTCGGGTTGCACGCGTAAAACTGCTGTGTCTGTTTACAATGTCTCTGATGACGTCATCCCTACTTGTAGTAGTTACATTTGTCTGTATGCATTTCCTTATTTCTTGATCGGTAGTATATACAGGTTGATGTTTTTTATATTCTGGTTTGTATGTAAGTAACCAGGTAGGTCCATTCCACCAAAGTGGATGCTGTATAAGCTGATTCACAGTGATGCCTCTGCTGGCACAGTCAGCGGGATTTTCTCCTGATTTCACGTAGCGCCAGCAGTCTGATGGTATTATAGCTTTGATTTTTTCTGCTCTGTTGGCTACGAATGGTTTCCATCTTTCAAAGGCTCCAAGGTGTTTGCTAGAGATCTGTCGATAGGCCAGAGCCAACTAGCGAAGCTAAAGACCGACGATGGCAGAATCGTATCGTCCAAGCCCGAGCTATTGGAAGAGGTCGAGAAGTTCTACGGACAGTTATACGCGACAACATGCACACCTGTCAATAATCGGGTCGCAGATCCAAGAGCTCGATTAACCCGGCACTACACAGAAGACATCCCGGACGTCAGCTTGTACGAGATTAGTATGGCTCTGAAACAGCTAAAAAACAGCAAGGCGCCGGGTGATGATGGAGTTACGGCAGAGCTTCTGAAAGCCGGTGGTAAACCGATACTTAAAGCACTGCAGAAATTGTTTAACTCTGTCATACTCGAGGGCAAAACGCCACAGGCATGGCACAGAGGCGTGGTGATGCTGTTCTTCAAAAAGGGCGATAAGTCTTTGCTGAAGAACTACAGACCCATCACGCTTCTGAGCCATGTCTACAAGCTGTTCTCAAGAGTCATAACGAATCGTCTCGCACGCAGGCTCGACGACTTCCAGCCTCCCGAACAAGCCGGCTTCCGAAAAGGCTTTAGCACCGTGGATCACATTCATACGCTGAGGCAAGTTATACAGAAGACTGAAGAGTATAACCAACCACTCTGCCTCGCGTTTGTGGACTACGAAAAAGCCTTCGATTCGATCGAAACATGGGCCGTACTTCAGTCTCTTCAGCGGTGCCAAGCTGACTATCGGTATATCGAAGTGTTGAAGTCCTTGTACGAAAGCGCCACCATGTCAGTTCGACTTCAGGACCAGGACTCGAAACCTATCCAGTTGCAGCGAGGAGTGAGACAGGGAGATGTAATATCACCGAAACTGTTCACAGCAGCACTGGAAGACGTCTTCAAGCTTTTGGACTGGAGAGGACTTGGCATCAACATCAACGGCGAGTATCTGACTCACCTTCGTTTTGCCGACGATATCGTGGTCATGGCGGAAACCCTGGAGGACCTCGGTACAATGCTCGATGACCTCAATAGAGCCTCCCAACAAGTGGGTCTAAAAATGAACATGGACAAGACCAAGGTTATGTCAAACTCTCTTGTTGCACCCATTACTCTGACAGTTGGGGGCTCTACTCTGGAAGTTGTCGACGAGTATGTCTACCTGGGACAAATAGTCCAGCTGGGTAGGTCCAACTTTCAGAAAGAGGTCAATCGTCGAATCCAACTCGGCTGGGCAGCGTTCGGGAAGCTACGTAACATCTTCTCTTCTCAACAACTACCGCAGTGCCTCAAGACAAAAGTCTGGGATCAGTGCGTGTTGCCAGTGATGACTTACGGAGTTGAGACGTGGCCGCTAACAATGGGCCTCATAAGAAGGCTCAAGGTCACTCAAAGGGCAATGGAAAGGGCTATGCTCGGAGTTTCTCTCCGCGATCGAATCAGAAATGAGGAAATCCGGAGAAGAACCAAAGCCACCGACATAGCTCGAAGGATTGCGCAACTTAAGTGGCAGTGGGCGGGGCATATTGCTCGTAGGACCGATGGCCGCTGGGGCCGGAAAGTTCTCGAGTGGCGGCCACGGACCGGTAGACGCAGCGTAGGTAGGCCTCCCACAAGGTGGACCGACGATCTGGTGAAGGTCGCGGGAAGCCGCTGGATGCGGGTGGCGCTGGACCGATCATCGTGGAGATCCTTGGGGGAGGCCTATGTCCTGCAGTGGACGTCTATCGGCTGAGACGACGAGTCCCCTTGGAGCCAGCCCAATGCTGCGGTAGAGTCGGTCCAGCCAAAGATTTTGATCTTGTATGAGGGTAAGCTTCTGATAACTTTCTCCATGAGGTTAGATAAAAGAAGACAGGCCATCAGCTCTAGTCTGGGTAAGCTGACGTTTTTGTTCAGTGGCACTAGCCTGGTCTTCGCTGCTTCAATAACTACTGATGATTTTTGAGTACCATCAGAGTTTGGTTCGCTGATACGGCAATAGATGACGCAGGCATAGGCTTTGGTTGAAGAGTCGCAGAACCCGTGTAGTTCGATTTCTCCGTTTTCTTTAGTTCCAAGCCATCTGTTGATCTTGATCTGATTTACTTTTTCCAATTCACTTCGAATGTTCCTCCATTCACTGACAATTTCCTCTGGTAAAATGTCATCCCAATGCACACCCTGTATCCATACCTTTTGGAATAAAAGTTTTAGCTTGGTTATAGGTGAGAGCCAACCAAGTGGATCGAAAACTTTGGATATTTCTGATAGAAGTTTTCTTTTGCTAATAGTTTTTGATTCTGCTGAGTCAAGTTTGATTTTGAATGAAAATGAATCATCAATAGGGTTCCATCGTAGTCCGAGTGTTTTTGTGGATTCAGGATATGTGAATTCGAACGCTTGCTGATTTAATGCTGTTTCGACTCCTTCGGGTTTGTTAGATGCCCATTTGCGAAGGTTGAAGCCGCCTGATTTTAGCATATTTATTAAATCTGCCTGTAATTTCTTTGCTGATTTGATATTGTGACTACCACTGAACAGATCGTCCATGTAGAAGTCCTCTTCTAGTGCCTTTTTTGCTGCTGGTGAGAATTTGTGACCTTCATCATTTGCAAGTTGTTTCAAGGTCATCATCGCCAGGAAAGGAGCTGCCTTTGTGCCATATGTTACAGTTGTTAGTTTGTATTCTTGCAGTAACTGATTCGTGCTGTCTCTCCAGATGATCCTTTGGAGATTCTGATCTTCTGGGTAAACTAAGATTTGCCGAAACATTTTCTCAATATCAGCAGTAAGTGCGATCGTATATTGTCTCCATTTTAGTATAAGGGACAGAAGATCTTGTTGTAAATTAGGTCCACTGTACATAAGGTCATTGAGACTTAGACCCGACGACGAAAGTGCTGATCCGTTAAACAATACTCGCAACGGTGTAGTAAGCGAGTCAGTGCGAATGACGCAATGATGAGGGAAAAAGAAAACAGGTGTATTGCTGTCGTCTTCATTCGCATTCGCTAGTCGCATGTGATTCATAGTTCTGTATTCATTGATAAACGATTTGTAGCCTTCTGATAATTTTGGATTTTTCTCAAATTTCTTCTCCAACTGTAGAAATTGTGCTACTGCTTTTTTTCTTGATTCACCCAATTTTTCAGCGGTTTCAGGTTTCATTGGTAGTCTGACTACATAGCGACCATCAGATTGTCGATATGTCTGTTCTTTGTATAGTTCCATACAATACAAGTCTGCTGATGACATGTCTGCTGAGTTTTCTGATATATCTTCTATTGTCCAAAACCGTTGGATGTCTTCAAGGTTGTTCAAGATGACATTACACTGATATGGAGTCTGATTTTTCCCAGTGCTTTTACCGCAAATCAACCAACCAAGGTAAGTTTGCATAGCAATAGGTTGCGTTGAGACATTGCCTTTGATGACACCGTTCATTAGGATTAGAGCGAATATCTCTGTGTCTAATAATATGTCGATTGGTCTGCTGACATAGAATTGTGGATCTGCTAGAGTGATATTTTCAATGTGAGGCCAGTTTGGTCGTTGAAATGACTGATTTGGTAAGTTGTTGATAAGGTTGCTCATTATTTTTACTTCCACATCGCAAGAGAAAGTTCCATTAACTGCTGATAATTTAATAGTTGTAGACCCTCTAATTTTGTTTTCTTGTGACCCAAGGCCGTATACGACACCATTACAGCGCTTTCGAGGTAATCCGAGCTTCTGTGCTGCATTTTCGCTGATAAGAGATGTCTGTGAGCCGGGATCGATAAAGGCTCGCATATCGTGATATGTGCCGTCAGCTGATTGCACTTTGATTAGTGCAGTGGGTAATAATATCTCTGATTCTGATGATATACTTTGTGACAAATATACCCTTTCTTTACTCGGCTTGGATGATGGCGATTGCTTCGTCAGCGCTTCATGAAGTAGGGTGTTATGTAATTCAGGACATTTCTGGCAGGTCCTTGTTGAGATGCATCTGCTGCCTCTGTGGTCGTACAGACAATTGATGCAGAGGCGCAAGTCCGGCTCGAAGGACCATTTACTTTATGGTCTTCCATAAAGATGTACGGGGGGTATGAGAGAGGCGTGGGGCGCGATGTTGTGCGCGTGCAGGGCGGGTGACGCTGCACTTGAGGGCAATGCCCCCGCATCCATAAATGCTTCTGCTGGATCTGATGGATTTTCCTGCTTTCCTTCTGATTTTGGAAATCCTCGTAAATCAGACAAAAAATTGATTTTTGGTGGAACGGGTTTCTGAACTGTTTCAGGATCCTTGAGGAATGCCGAATAGTGTTCTATATATTGAGTTACCTCTCGGTAAAAGGTTCTGGTTTCCTGATACCAATTCGCTTTGAAATACTCATGATCGAGATCTTGATAATCGATCAGTTGCATATGATTCTTGCTGAACTCTGTCCAGTACAGCGACAAGGCAGAAAGTTTACTGTCAGCATTTTGGACGGTCTTGCGATCCTGTCCATCCTTCTTGAAATTTACGAATAATTTTTCAATTCGTAACATAAGTTGAAACTGCTATGATAGTAAGTTTTCCATGATTGACTTACGGCTGATAGACTGCTGATAACCTGATTAGGTATACTGATTCAGATGGGTTGTGTCTATGTGACCCTCGTGGATCTTTGCGCCTTCTAAATTTCACCGGTGAGACCCGCTGGTGGGAGGCCGGTAAAACCGATTCGCTACCACTAATAGATTCACTAAATGACACAATATCGTCGTGATGATTTTTTGACCAGCTGGTGGTCAAATTTCTGATATTTATCGATCGATTTTCTGACGAACTGATAGCTGATAATCCTCTGATCTGATAGCCTGATGATGATGATGATAAGCCGCGTCACTATATTCCACGTAACTTCCACGTTACACTGCTGCTGATATTTTGCTGATGCGCTGATTCGTGCCCCACGTTGCGATATTACACGAAGAAAATTTTCGAAAACACACACGCGAGGTCCACGGTTCGAAGGACCATAAAGATGTACGGGTTAGTACAGTCTTTAAATGATAGTTCTGATATTCTGATGATTTATAAGTTTTATTGAAAATAATTAATTATGATTAAATGATAATGAGTGAGCGCGGTGGCTGATGTATGAGTACTGACGTGCGTTGACCTGAATTCGGCCAACTAACGTAAAAGGCTGATGATGAAAAATGTACGATATTATGGATCGTACAACCTGAAAACGAAAAGTTTCATAAATAATTTACGAATGTATTATTTATTATGTATTAAGAAAGGTAAGTAACAGTGTAAGTAAGTAGCCGTGTGATGCCGGTTTAGAATAGCATCACCCCATTTCTTCCCGCAGGTGTTGTAAGAGGCAACAAAGGGACTCAAGGGTTTCATGTGCACGACAACCAGTCACTATAGGTCCTATAGGCCCTCAATATTTAGGACAAAGTCAATTTGAATGGGAGGTAGACATATTTTTCTCACATTTCGACCTATGTTTCTTTGGGAAAGTTGTTCAGTGTATGTGAGTGTGTGTGCGTGTGTGTATTAGTGTGTGTGTACTAGCGCGCGCATGTGTATGTGTGTGTGTCTATGTGCCCGCGTGCGTGTGTATATGAGTGCGCGTGTGTGTATGTATACGTATTCATACCTGGCGTGGCGACCATCTGCGTGCCGGTGGACACGTACTGCGGCGCGTGCGCTGCGTGGCTCGCGTGCGCTGCGTGGCTGGCGTCAGGCGGCAGCTGCGTGGTGTACGCGTCCTGCGTGTGCGACATGTCGAGCGGGGTCACCTGTGTGCCCGCCCCCCCGCTAGCCCCCGACATGCATTGACTCGTGTTCGGCGTAGACTCAAACTCTGTAATCGTTATTACTATACAAACTCACTTGAACACACATACACACAAATCACGCCAACATCCCTGGGCCCTAAGTCTGCTAAATGAAAATCGTTTCAGTTGGATCGATTGGATCTCTGTTCGATGATCTTGGTAGTTTCGTAGTCTCCTAACAGTTTGAAGTATAGAAAAGCCCAATGGCAATGAATGAGCTTCAATGGCGTTACGATGACAAAAAAATACTTGGGGCCCGAGGGGTAAAATTACGGTCGTTATCGCCATGTCTGTCATACATTTGAGGGTCGTTTCGGATAAGTCGTCTTTAAATATAGTGACAGGTTGTCAGCCTGTCGCCTAAAATTGCAATACACATATAACCCTAAGTCCCTTTGTTGGCTTCTCCGACACTATTTTTTTATCCGGTTTTATTGTATAAATACTTGCCGGGAAAAATCCTTATTCCCATGTGAAAATGAGACAGGCCACTAGTAAATAATAATTTTCTTTCTATAAAATTGAAATATTAGTCAGCCATGACGATAACCAAAATTTTACAGCTGTTAACTTTCAGATTACCTCGCAAAGAATATTATAGGCGTGATTTGTGTGGTTTCTATAAATTTCCATTTATAAATTAACGCTAACAGCAGGTATTAGGCTAAATAACTTACTTGGTTCGCAAATGATGTCATTTGGTATAGAGTCTGTGGTATCACCATCACCATCTGTGAAAAAATTGTTAACTCTACATAAAATCACAAAATATCATAGTGGTGCCCCCTGGAGGATGTTTTGTGGAAATGTATCACAATGTATTATTTTTCCTTTTTTTCACAAAACGATATATTTTGAAATAACAATAAAATTGATATGTGTTTTTGCTACACACCATTTTATTATTTATTATTCAAATATGTGCTATAGTGTGATTTTGATTCACTATCGTAATTTTTTTTAAAGTAACAGTAATTGTAACATATTGGTTAATGATATAGGGTACATGTCAGAGGCCTGCTACTAGAAAATTGCAGTTGGAAAATTCTTGACACAAGCGTCCATTGGGTTGCTGGAAGAAAATGTCCCACAGGAAGAGAGAAAGAGTGGTACTAACAGAATAAAAGCGTTTTGGCACGTCTCCTGGTGGGTCCCAGCATAATGCTGAGTTAGGGCTAGGAGTTTTACAGGTGCGGTACACTTTCTTTCATTGTTATTAAGTATATTTTACTAATTTTCTGTTACCCAAAATTAACGGTTTATCTATCTACTTACTTTCACTAAAGACGTGTTTGGTCCTAGGTTCCTTGGCGGCCATGTCTGCGAGCTCAATGATGCGCTGCTCCCAGAAGGTGAAGTTGTTCAGGGTCAGCGGTTCCCCGGTGAACTTTGAGCGCCGTTTCGCAGCTGCCAGCTTGGCTTTCGTTTTCGTTTTCAATTCAGTCCAATACTGAAATTGTAGTAATAACTTAGTCTGGTAGAATTTAAATTACACTGATCAACTTTGTTAGGGGATATCTAGGAACATTTCATAAATGTATGAATAACTTAAGTGTATGGCCCCAAGTCTGCAATTTTTTTGTCATTGTAACGCCATTGAAACTCAACTGTTACTCAATTGCCATTGTGATTTTCTATACTTCAAACTGTTAGCAGACTACGAAACTACCAAAATCATCCAACTGAGATCCAATTGACATCCAACTGAGACAATCTTCATTGAGCAGACTTCGGGCTCTGATTGAGCAAGAAACTAATTTCGGTCTTCACCTTTCGCAGCCAAACCTAAAGCAAATACTAGAGGACTCTTTAAGAAACATTTTGTTCTGGTAGTTCGAAAACCATGGCCCAAGGACCCATACCTACCATTTTCCACTCTCTGCCACTTTTCCACGGCAAGTTACCGGCGTAGTTCAGATCTCTCGACAGCTCTTTCCACTGTTTGTACGCGATGATATCGGCGTCCCTGCCCGACGGGGCGCGACCGAAACACAAATATCTGCATCTGTCAGCGAAATCTAGCAAAATTTCCATCTGCTCATCGTTCAACTTCTCTAAAACCATCTGCAAACATAATAGCAATAAGTGACAATCCGTACTTACGAGTGAAATCTCATATGACTATGGATTTATACTTACCTCGATGCATACGTGTAGCGTAGCACTAAGTAAAATAATGCTGGAAAACCACTTTTCACAGAGTTTTACAATAAGAAGTTTTGAGAAAAATAACCGCTAAAAATCCTTTTTTTTCTCGGAAACTTTTTGACATTTGAATGGAAATGTTGTCATTTAAAAAAATATAATTACCCACATCCATCCAAATTACCCATTGTGCTGTACCCACATTTTTCAGTGATCCCCATCCATATCACATTGAGGTCAGTGATATCACAATTTAAAAAAATAACCACTCAATTAAAGGCCGTTGCACATTGAGAAGCCCGACACGCGACGTCTGTAGCCTGTGCAATGAAACTACAGGTTACAAATTGAGGCTACAGTGAAATTCGATGTACATTGCGTAGCCGTTGGAACATTATAAAACCAGGATTTTTGCTCGGCAACTCGCGGATAACTTGAACAATCTCTTCAGTGCTTGCGGGGTCTAAGTACGTATATACCTGTATCGTAGCATTGCTGAACGACATGAAGAGGACACAAGCACGCCGCCTTTCGCACGCATCTGAGCGCATACCATGAACATACCTAAAAAAGAAACAAAATTCATGTCAGCACATCGACATAATTACTTAAATTAAATTACTTAAATTACTTAAATTATTTAAATTACTTAAATTCATGTCAGCACATCGACATAATTTAAGTAAATGATTTACTATTTTATAGAATGTCCATGTTCAAAAGATAGTAACACCGCGATTAAATAAATAATTCAATAGCAACTTTGATGATTAAGATTTTCAAAATATTTTTTATAGTTAAAAGAACTTAGCTTTTCCTATACATATAGAAATAAGGTTTTTTTTGCATTAGCCAGGGCTGGTACCCATGACACAACACACACACGCAAATCACGCCTATATCCCTGGCGGGGTAGCCAGAGCGTTAACAACCGTAAAATTACGGTCGTTATCGCCACGTCTGATAAATGTTCGAGGGTTGTTTCAGATGAATCTTATATCACTATAGTGACAGATTGTCAGCTGGTCGTCTAAAATTGCAATACACATGAAACCTTCAAATCCCTTAGTTGGCGGCTTAGTCTACAATACCCACGGAAACTAAATGGGATGATGCTATTCTAAGCCAGCATCACATGGCAAGACCAAGACACAAGCTTACCTAAATCTTTGTTAATCTGTGACTCGGGCATTTCCAGTATGAGTTTGATGCGGTATGGCTGAGCGGCCATCAACATGTGACTCCTCTTCGTCAACTGAACATGTGCCGATGGAAACGAACATATCCCCATGTTCTCTTCACATGATCTGGAATGTTTCAAGGTAGGTTAAACAGAATTTACACATACATGGATACATACATACAGGGTGTTAGGGAAAGCGTACTGAATACTGATAGAGTGCGAGTAGACCATGAAATTGAACAACTTTCCCTTAGGAACATATGTCAGGAAATGCCAAAAAATTATTGGAGTAGTAAATGCAGTCAGCTGATCGTGATTTTGTATGGGAGGTCAAAAAAATTTTGTTGTTTCCTGATATATGTTCCTAGGGAAAAGTTGTTCAGTTTCATGGTATGCTTGCACCCTACTATCAGTATTCAGGACGCTGTCCCTTATACCCCGTAAATCACGCCTTTATCCCTTGTAGGGCAGGTAGATTCAAGGTTCAATTGTTTATTTCAAAGTAGATTCACAATATAACAATTAATGCTTTTAGAATGTCAGATTGTTAGAATACAATACTGTCACTGAATAAAGAAATTAGTCATTGTAAGAAAGAGAAAATGACAGCCACATTTTTCTCCTTTTTATAACAATTTTATGTTCCTAGTAGAAACACAGCACAAGGGGGATAAAAAAATAAAAAATAAATGCACTGTATCGGGGCTGGCCAAGCTGACCACACAGCATGTAACTTACATCACCACTACGGTAAAGTGTTAAAAACACAGCTGCTATCACCATGTCTGACAATATTGAGGGCCCTTTCAGACAATTTAAGTATCACCTTAGTGATGGGTATAAACCTGTGGCAAAAAGTTATCAAAATTAAAGATCGATATAGGTATAGTACATAGGCAAGTACTCACTTGAACTGCAGATGCACAGGGCGGACGTGGGTGACATTAGGCATGTACGTGTAGTAAAACACAACGTACATAAAAACGGAAATCCACAATATTGCCGTGACAAACAGCGACACAACCCCTATTCTGAACAACAACTCACGCACGCTGTTTATTCCCTTATTCGTCCGTATTTTATACTCTAAGTATTGCTTTCGAACAAACGCTTCCACAGGCACCCGTACGTAATTCCGGAATATATTGAATGGGCTCAAATAATCTAAAACTGCCATCATTTAAACTAAGTTCACTGCCCTATGGAACAGTCAAAATCTGTTTTATTATCTCTTCAACTGTCGAAGAACCGGATCTAAATATGATTTGTGTGTGGATAGATAATGCAGTGTAATAGCGTAATAAAGATTATTTTATTAGTGATAAACATTTAAGCCACGGGTCGAGGCCATAATAAAGGAGCTAGCTTTGTTGTTTCCTGGCAAAGCAACAGAGATGAAACGATAAGAATAACCACTGTATCTTTATTTTTATTGAGTAAAAATATAAACCCAGAAAATACAAACAAAAGTGCGTTCGTGATGTTATCGATTTGTGAAATTTTCTCAATTGACAGTTCTAAAACCGCCGTTCGAGAGTGACAAAAGTAGAAAATTTCGCTTCGTATACTTGTCGAAAATTTTGCGAATCGAGAATGTTCCTTAAGTTAGTAATTTTTTGCGACAGTTCTTAAGCTCCCGTACGAATGTCGAATTGCGAAATTGTCTACTGTCTGTCACTCTCGAACGGGGGGAACTGTCATAAAGAAAATTTCTAATTTATCGAGCATTCACGAATGCACTCCAAAACAACCTTCTGTTATCAACTGTCAAAAGGTCAGTGGTCGGTCATCAATCACTGATAATTCCGTTTGGTTACTAAATTAAGAGTTGCAAGATTTTTGAACTTCTCTAAAGCAAAAAATCACTAAATTAATTTGATTTTTAAAATTAATACAAACAAAAATAAAGTTTTCTCAAAAACTATGAAAACGGTGTGGTAAACTGACATGAAAAACCTATAGTTAAATAAAAAAAAATAGGGAAGTTAACTTTTTCAAAACAAAACGTGATTGTGACATTTTGCTAAAAAAAGCAAAACATCTGACTGATCGAACAAATTATTTGCAAATAGTTGAAATTTTAGTTTGTATATTGAATAAAAGTACAAAAAAATGCTGTCGCAAATACAGTATCGTGCCACACAGTATACACTCCGCAAATTCTATAGTTCATCTACTAATATCTACATAAAAGATCAATTACCAGGTGCGGCCTACGTTCCACAACTAGTTGAGAAAGATGTTTACGAAAAATGGGAAAAACAGGGATACTTTGAGCCAGATCTCAGCAGCACAAAAACTCCGTTCAGCATGGTTCTGCCGCCGCCAAATGTTACAGGAAAATTACATTTAGGTAAGTTTGGTTTTGACTAACTTTCGGTCAGAGTAACCTATACGTTTTGGGGCGATCGACCAAGGAAGTCAATTTGTAGACCAAAAAATTTTCTCATAGTTCGGCCAGTTTCTTGGGAAAAGTTGCTTAGTTTCATAGGCTGATTCACCCCTCAAAATATTACACATACATACATACACACATACATTTATCACGACTTTATCCCTTGCGGGGTAGGCAGAGCGTTAGCCGTAAGAATACTGTGGCACTCGCGTGCCACCACAAATAAATCAAAGACGATCTTGCGGCTTGATACTTATATTTTAATATGGGAAAAGAAACCCTAAAACAATATTATTACATGATTAGGGAATGGTAGATGAACTATGGAAACATAACAAGGAAAATATAGGGTACCTTGTGGGTTCTTTCTAACTTCTGTAAATCCGTTGTAATTTCACCTGTGCACTTTGTTACATATGGAGCACTAATCACACGCAGATAATCAATATCAGATCAATAACTAATCACACGCAGATATGATAATAATATGTTTGTTTTGGTCTTCGTTGTTTGCTGATTTTATTGCGACTGGGTCAAAAAGTCAGAGAAATGTGTGACGACATTCCAATTTCCAATTTGAAATGGTTCGTGAAAGGACAGGTGGTTTATGAAGGATGTGGACGCAGAGGTTCTACTCTGCTACAGTACGGTTGCTATCACCATGTCTGATATTTTTGAGGATTGTTTTCCAAGGTTGTTTCAGAAAACATGTTTTTTTTTTCGTGTGGGACACCGAATCGTCCAACGACCCGATGAACCTGTCATGTGTATCACTAACACTATAGTGACAGGTTTTCAGCCTGTCGCCTAAAAATTGCAATACAACATTACTCTCGAGTCCTTAAAATATTTGCATTTAATACTTTTACATTTTTCTAATTAAAACTTAATTTCTATAAGAGAAGAGAGACCCCACCAATACACACCACCAAGTCACCATTGTTGTACCCATTTATCCTTACAAAACCTGTCACTAGTGACAATTAGGAATAAAAATTCCCATTTGTCACTAGAGACAAATGAGAACAATATTTCTCCACTCGCAATTGATTTGAAATTATTTACGTATTCAAACACTGTAGGTACCACTATAAAAATACCTTTACAAACAATCAATTCAACACAATGCTAATCCATCTATTGAATTATGGGGTGCTGTAGATGGCGCAAGTAATGTACATCAAATGTGAGTGGGGACAAATTCCCATTTGTCACTGATTTTTGGGGACAAATGGGAACAAAGACTACTTACTAGTATGACCATAAAGAGTAGATAAAAAATGAGTGTGCCACTTTCTTTGCGATCTGCCAAATCTGACAGATAATGCTTAACTATGGCAACAATTTTTCATACAAAATCTTTAGTTCCATTTTATTTAATTACTACTCTTTCTGGCCAAGCTATACTATGCTGGCTCAGAAAGCCGATTCTTAGCCTCCAATACAACTGATTAGGGCATTATGCAGATTTAAATTAATACTGTTTTGCAGGCCATGCATTAGGTTGTACAATTCAGGATGTAATCGTGCGGCGACAGAGGTCTATGGGCAACAATGTGCTGTGGGTGCCTGGCACTGATCATGCTGGAATTGCAACACAGGTATGTAAAAAAAAGTTTTGAAGCACTTGTTATTATGTTTCTTCTTCTTAGAGGTAGATAGGTAATCTGCTCCACTTGTTGGAGACATTTCACTCAATTCTTATTTGTTACAAGTACATGGTATTATTTGTTTTAATTGACTGCATTGCAAAAGAAGTAAAGTTCAGACATGGCCAATCAGATCGAATGCTTTTACGCACGACGCGGCGAGACGAGACTTTTCAGAGAAATTTCGGACTGAAAAGTCGCGTATTCAAAGCTGCGAGATGTATTGTATGTATGTAAGCGAGACATCACCATCATGCCTGGTGGAGGCCTAGTTGACGGCTGGCACTCCTGCAGTTTTTTACCTCTTCCATTATACCTAATAGGTCCTCTTAAAAGAAAAAATATTTTATTGTTACAGAGTGTTGTTGAAAAACATCTCAGAAACACTAAACAAATTAGCAAGGATTATCTCGGTCGTGAAAAATTCAACGACGCCGTATGGCAATGGAAAAAAATATACGGTGATACTATTACACAGCAACTTCGCACTCTAGGCTGCTCGCTCGACTGGTCTCGAGAAATATTCACCATGGACGAAGAACGAAGCAAAGCTGTGAACACAGCATTCAAAACACTCTTCACAAAAGGATTAATTTATCGAAAAGAAGCAATGGTTAACTGGTGTCGAGCTCTTAACTCCACCGTCTCAGACAGAGAGGTAGAAAACATGGAAGTTAACGGTCCAACAGATATTAAACTCCCAGGATATGTAAAACCAGTGAAGTTTGGACAGATGTACAATTTCGCTTACAAAATATTTGAAAACGATAGCAAGGAAGAAATAGTGGTGTCAACTACAACACCAGAAACTATGCTAGGTGACACCGCGGTCGCAGTACATCCAGATGATCCCAGGTACGTCAAATCATACAGTAAAGTGACAAACACAATTTTGAAGTCTGCAATCTCTTACTCTCTTCTTTCATTCTTCGTCGTTCTCATACACTCTTTGAATTAACTTACTGGCAAGTACATAGAACTACACAAGGAGAAGCTTGCAACTTTCTCATAACAGCTTTGTCTAGCTCATCAACCATAGTTCCTAAATCGAATGTCTTTTAAACCTTTTAACGATTTTGCAGGTATGCACATCTTGTGGGCAAAAGACTAGACCACCCGTTTAAAAATGAAACAATTCCAGTTATTTTCGACGATTTCGTCGATATGAATTTCGGAACTGGCGCCGTTAAAATTACACCCGCCCACAGTAAAGTCGACTACGAGGTAGCTACTCGACACAAACTACCGAGACAACAAGTTATTGACGAAACTGGGACAATGATAGACGCAGGAAAATTCACAAACATGGACAAATACGAGTGCAGAAGTAAAATAATCGAATGTCTTACGGAACTAGGTTTGATGAGAGACATAAAACCACACAAAATGACGCTACCTATCTGCAGCAGAAGTGGAGACGTGATAGAGTATTTACCAAAAGAGCAATGGTTTATATCATGTAAATCCATGAATGCAAAAGCGAGGGAGGCCGTTGAAAAAGACCAGTTAAAAATACTACCAGAAAAATTTAAGCAAAACTGGTATAACTGGACCGATGACGACAGAGACTGGTGCATTTCAAGACAGCTCTGGTGGGGTCACCAAATACCGGCCTATAAATGCTCTTACAGACACCGCGTGCTTTGGGTATCTGAACATACAGAAAAGGCAGCGAGAGAGGAAGCAGCTAGAGTATTATCAGTTAGCCCTGAAGTGATTACTTTGGAGAGAGACCCAGATGTCTTAGATACGTGGTTTTCTTCCGGTATTTATCCATTCGCTTCTTTGGGATGGCCGGAGGACACAGTAGACCTCCAAAAGTTCTACCCATTGACTCTAATGGCCACTGGACACGATATCCTCGGTTTATGGGTTCATAGGATGGTCATGCTTGGGTTAGAATTGACTGATCAATTACCGTTCAATAAAATTCTTTTGCACGGAATTATATGTGACAACAAAGGCGCAAAAATGTCTAAAAGTAGGGGGAATGTTATAGACCCAGTTGATGTAATAAATGGAATTTCCATGGAGGATCTAAGCAAAAAATCGAAAAATATGCACAAAATAGGAGCACTGAGCAAGGAGGAGTTGAAAAAGGCGCTGGCTTATCACAAGTCGAACTTCTCCAACACGTCCGGCATTCCCGAGTGCGGTGTCGATGCGTTGAGGTTTACGCTTCTCTCGCATGATGTCAAATCGCATTTCGTGAATTTCGACGTCAGTATGTGCCATGCGAATAAGTTATTCTGCAATAAAATATGGCAAAGCGTCAAATATACGCAAGGAGTTTGTTCAAAACTACCCCTTTGTATTGATGACATTTCGCAAAGCAACTTGGCGTTTTTCGATCAATGGATCCTGAGCAGATTAGCCGAAATAGTGGGGAAAGTAAATAAATATTTAGACAATTATGATTTCCATCTAGCAACAAAATGCATTAGAAGTCATATTTATAATGAATTATGTGATACGTATTTGGAAGCCACGAAACCTGGATTCAGGGATAACAATAATATCAAAGTTGGATACTGTCATGCTCACACTCTCACTGCAGTTCTGAATACATCCCTGAGATGTCTAAGCCCTTTTATGGTTTACTTGAGCGAAGCAGTCATACCCACAATACCGCAATTTGAAAACAACATCATTATCAACTATAACGATCACGATAAGGAATTCTTCGATTTTCCACAACATAAAGATTTTGAAGTTTGGAGAAATCCCGAGTTAGAAGCACGAGTGGAGAACTTTTTGGAAACTGCACGAATTGTCAGAGAACTAAAAGGCCTGGTTGGAATGTCGAGCAAGTTGCGACCGGCTATATTACTAAGAACCACCGACGACGATCTGAAGGAGGATTTAAGGAACAACATGCCTGTTTTATTGAACTTAGCACGAAGTAGTTCTCTGAGTTTTGAAAGTGCTGACAACAAGAAATACATTCGAACCCACGTTAATCCAACTTCAGAGATTTGTGTAGAAGTGTTAGGCAGCGATGTGCCAGCCGCTCTCAAATCTGCAAGAGATAAATTAAATGTAAAAATACGTAAATTAGAGAAGCACTTAGAGAGTTTAGAAAAAATGAGCTCAACTTCACAAGATTTATTGACTGATGAGGATTCGGAATCAACGAGAATAACAGACAAAGAAAGAATAGAAAGTAAGAAACAGCAATTAAAAGAATTGCAATCGGATCTACAAAGGTTATCAGATGAAAACAATGCGTAAATATTTATAAAAAATGTAAATTATAAGATATGCCCGTGTGCGGTCTGCGGCCATTGAATATTATGACAAAATTAATCAATATCAATATTTCCCATTAAGGGCTTCAAGGCTTATATTTTTTCTTACGAACGTCGTTGACGCTCTGCCTAACCCGCCAGGGATATAGGCGTGATATGAGTATGCATGTATGTATGAATAGTGCTGAACTGAAACATAGACATGATTAAATTACCAGGGCACGCAAATAGTGGCAGCGAAAATTTCAGAAACAAGATTATTAAAAAAATATAGTAATAGTAAGTATAAAATATGTATTATAGCAGTTAACCCGGCCGATGTTATGAATTAATATTCCCACTAACTTTAACGTAAGCGTTGTTAATTGTTGGTCGCGATTCGGGAAAACAATCATATTAATCTAGCAACAATAGCGCTGTCACTTTACCTCAATTTGGTTCTGATATGTGATATATCTAAGTCATGTAGTATCTCATAATTTGACGTAAAATGCACGTTATCTGTCAAAACGACTTTACACTCTGACGCGCTGCCACGATCGCGTACCGGCTCCAAATTTTGTATAATGATTGTACCTAAATTTGTACTATTTCTTACCTAAAGCGAAATGGATTTTACCTCTCTATTTATTGAGTAAGTAATTAATGATTTTTGTGGCCGCACAGAGAAGTATACGTTTACACTCATATGTCACCAATGCCTGGATATTATCGGATGTGACATACCTAAATTCATTTCTCTAGTTTAATAATCCACAAAAATCTCATAGTAAATATTCCTTTGCATACATTGTGTTAGTAGTTAGGTAGTAGATACCTATCAAGCTTTATATATATATATATATATAGAATTTCAATATACTATAATGGTGTACTTTTTCCAGAAGCTAGAGGATCCCACAATGAAATTCGCAAATATTCTCTTCGTCCGCGAGCATTATTCTCTGTGAGAAGGGCTCGAACTAATTATGCTCGACATACGTTTTTCAGACGAGTAAGTTCTTTTTATAATAATAACTTAAATAGTGTTGATCCATTTCATGATTCTTTGTATAAGATCAAAAAACAGTTAAAACATAAATTTTTGTAACTTTAGTTAACTCTTTGTTATTCTGCACAAATATTTACAAATTTGTTTATTCTTTATTAACTATAAACATTATAAGTCATAACCGTTTGCAATAATCAATATTGTTATATTCTTTTATGGACCTCCAGGTCTTTTATCAAAATATGTTTGTATTTTCTTTTGCATGCATGACTGTATGTGTCCTAAATAATAAAATAATAATAATAATATTGTCATTGTCAAAATATCAAAGTAGCGATGTAAAATAGACTAGAAATAGACTTTTTTTTTTAAATGGAATGACTTGGATATCTCCTATCCTTTCAGGAACCAGTTTGAAGAAAAGTGACAAAACTATTTTAGTTAGGTAGTTAAGGGAATCGTTTTGTCGAATCACGCCTTAGTTTCCAAGTACCCTACAAAATCTGTCACTAGTGACAAATGGGAATTAAAATTCGTCCCCGAATGCGGTAGACAATTTGTCACCATTCGCATTTGATGAAATAATTTTTATTTAAACACTGTACCGCTGTAGTCACGTTATAGTAGTCTATTTATGGTATTTGTGTTAGTTTTAAGTCAAATTGTGTTGTATGATTTCATTTTATATAGGCCTTGTTGCCTGAAGTAAAAGGATTTATTTATTTAATATTGTTACTATTATATTTAACTATTATTATACTATTGTTATACATTAAAAATGAACTTTTTTAGCAGTCTGTTTATTCAAGTTTTATCAAAACACACACCTATTAATTATAGTAGTGTTTAAATGTAAATTGATTCATTGAACATACTACAGCGCGCCGACGATGGCGCGAGCAATGTACATCAAACGCGAGTGGTGACCAATTGTTCCCATTTGTCTTTGGTGACAAATGGGAATAAAAATTCACTAGTGATGGATTTTGTGGGGACAAATAAGAACAAGGGACAAATAAGAACAAAGGTCAAATAAGTTATGTCAATTGTGTTAAATTTGAAATGGTATCAGTGGACCGCATGATCAAAAATACAGGGCGTAAAAATATTTGCGCAAATATTTTAAGGGGTGAACCAACCCATGAAACTGAACAACTCTCCTCAAGGAACATAGGTCGAAATATGAAAAAAATTTGGACCTCCCATACAAAATGACCAACCAACCAAGTAAATTTGTATGGGAGGTCCAAAAAATTTTCTGATATTGCGACCTACGTTCCTTGGGGAAAGTAGTTCAGTTTCATGGGCTGATTCACCCCTTTGAATATTTGCAGCTAATATTTTTACACCTGATATAGCAAATTTAAGTTATGTGATAATAAATAAGATACTTAGTTGTTAAAATAAATTGACACAGTATTTTACAACAAACAGTACTTTTATTTATAAATTATATTAAAACTCTGTTAATTGACTAACAGCGACAGAGGCCTCATAAGAAAACATAATAACAGGAATTATAGTCTGTAAAGTATAGGATGATGCCGGCTTAGAATAGCATCACCCCACATCCTTCCCGCGGGTGTCGTAAGAGGCGACTTAGGGACTCGAAGGTATTGGTGTACTACAATTTTCAGGCGACAGGCTGACAACCTGTCACTATAGTGATACACATGTTTTCTGGAACAACCTAGGAAAACAATCCTCAAAAATGTCAGACGTGGCGATAGCGACCGTACTCTTGCGGCCGTTAACGCTCTGCCTACCCCGCAAGGGATGAAGGCGTGATATATGTATGTATGTATGTAAGTATAGGATGATCCCTGAAAGGTTCCCTAGTAAACAAAGGAAAATGGACCTTATGTCATAGCATTTTCTCCAAGGTCATAAACGTAGGGATCATCCTATATTTTACAGACTTATTACCAACTTATATTCTAAGACCTCGCGCACACTGAGGAGATTGTTGCCGGCAACTTATCGGAAATTCCTTACAGAGTTTCACTCACGTGGGAGAGAGAACTGCTTTCAGTCCGATCCGTTCTTCCCAGAACAACTCCTTAGCCCAGCCCCGCCCCGAGGGCGTGATTGGGCTGGTTGTTAGAACAACCAATCAATTATTTCCGGGTGAGCCCTTGCTCCCCACCAAACCAACAGGTGTAATTTTGATGGCCCCGTGACCAAAAACGATTAGACCACCACTAAAAAAAATGGGAGAGAAAACGAGGGATCCGCGAGTTGTCATTTGTACTTGTTACTTGTTTTTTTTATTTGTAATTTACAGTAAATAAACGTATTTTCTATTCTATTCTACAAAGTTGCTTGTGCGTTCCCTGGGTTGGGTAACTACAGAATCAAAGATCGATTCCCAAAAGCATTGAGTGAGATGAATGCAAAAATCAGAACGCGTGTTCATCCATTTTTAAAAATTCCATATTTGTTTTGTATTTATTACGCGGCTCCACATGTATTTGTAAATCGAAATTAGATTCAAGTGCCATAATATTATCAAACTACTACAAGTATATGTATAAGGTGTAAAAATATTAGCTGCAAATACTTTAAGAGGTGAATCAGCCCATGAAACTGAACAACTTTCCCCAAGAAACATAGGTCGAAATATGAGAAATTTTTTTGGACCTCTCATACAGATTGACTTGGTTAGTCGGTAATTTTGTATGCGGTCCAAATTTTTTTAAAATATTTCAACCTATGTTCCTTGGGGAAAGTTGCTCAGTTTCATGGGCTGGTTCACCCCTTAAAATATTTGCAGCTATTTTTTTTACACCGTGTACAGGTAAGATTCTTGCCCAGGAAAAAGGGAACGCACAAACAACTTAGTTTCTCGGCAACCAGCGGATCTCTCATTCTCTCTCACGTGAGCAAAAGAGACTTGTGATAAGTTGCCCGCAATTATCTCTTCAGTGCGGGCCCTCTTAGTACGAAGCGTGACTGGGTCCTAAGTCTACTAAATGAAAATCGTTTCAGTTGGATGTCGATTGGGCCTCAGTTGAATAACTTTAGTAGTTTCATAGTCTGCTAACAGTTTGAAGTAAAGAAAATCACAATGGCAATAGAATGACAGTTGAGTTTCGATGGCGAAAAATAGCAGACTTGGGACCCTTAACAATGGGTTCATAGTAGCTACGAAAACTATAATCAAACAATAACTAACAAATATAATAAAAATGGGGAAAGTTTTGGTATAAGATTATTCATTTTCGTACCTAATTTTATTTTGAAAGATACCTATTTATTATTTTATAGGTAGGTAGGAATTTCCTAGCCATGAAATAAAAACATACTTATGCTTAAAACCATTCTAATACAATGATCTCGATTTCACGTTACTGTCTTAAACAGTGGCTAAAATGAGGAAGTCGGTTTAAAAAATCATTCCGTGGCATGCCACAGGAACATTTTTTCGAGATAAAAACTATCCTATATGTTAATCCAAGTTACCCTCTATCTGTATGCCAAAATTAAAATCGGTTCAGTAATTTTAGCGTGAAGGAGTAACAAACAAAGAAACATACAAACTTTCGTAATTTGTAATATTAGTAGGCAGGATTAGATACGACATGTTCACAATTCATGTCAAGTCTATGGTTTTTATAATTCTTTCTTCTTTTCTATTTTCTTTTTTACTTAGCTATACTATATTTCTTCTTTTCTATTTTCTTTTTTACTTAGCTATACTATAGAGTAACGCGGAATCGAAAATTATAACAAAGTATTTAGTGGTCAAAAAGTATGTACCTCTACTTGTAAGGGAAGGGACGGTGTAACGATAACTTTGAAGGCGTGATCAGATCATGAAACTGAACAACTTTTTCTATGGGGACTATGTTGGGAAACGAAAATTTTTTTCTAATTCCCATACAAAGTCACTCAGCTGATCGGGAATTTTGTATGGAAGGTCAAAAAAAATTTCACGTTTACCAACATAGCCCCCATATAAAAAGTTGTTCAATTTCATGGTCTGAGCACGCCTGCAAAGTTTTCGTTACACCGTCCCTTACACCCTGTATATGATGGAAAATTATTTCAATCCCAGCTATTCTTTTAAACTATTTGAACTGTCAACATTTTACACACTTAACGTCTTAGGTATTCAACCATTCTCTCTTTCGACTCTCAATCAGATAAACAAAATAGCTACAGGGTGGTCCAAAAGTTGTATGGGCTTTGGTTCTATACAGGGTTATTTTTACTCCTTTTACCTACTTTTACCTTTGGACCAACCGGTATAACTTAATAATTAAAGGTAAAATTACATTTTCAACACGTTTCACAAACAGCCGAACACACATAACTACTCAAATACAACATAATTTCGACATAAAATAATAAAGATTTCAATGTGATAAAGCCGCTCTCCGCAACTTAAAAATTAAATACATGGGTATTTTTTAGTTAGTACACAAACGTTGTTGGGTGTTTTTACTCACGATTCTGAACAACTTTTCTTATGGGGCCACCTGCGAAATCTCAGAAAAAAAATTTAATGTGCCATAGAAAAATTCATGCCTAGGTACTCGGCCAAAGTGTATGGAACACCCAAAACTTTTTTTGCGTTTTCGCAGGTCGCCACATAATAAAATTTGTTCAGAATTATGAGTAGAAACACCCTACAGTACTGACTAAAAATAACCCCGTATAAGGTGTAAAAATATTAGCTGCAAATATTTTAAAGTGTGTATCAGCCTATGAAACTGAACAACTTTCTCCAAGAAACACAGGTTAAAATATAAGAAAATTTTTTGGACCTCCCATACAACCATCCCATACTTGGTCGGTTGGCAATTTTGTATGGGAACCACCTACTTTTTCTCATATTTGGACCTATGGCTATTGGGAAAAATTGTACAGATTCATGAGCTGATTCATCCCTTCTTTCTTTTCGTGTAGGACACCGAGTCGTCCAACGACCCGATGAACCCTAGTGTCAGAATTGTTCATTTTTTCAATTCATCCCTTAAAATATGTATTTGCAGCTAATATTTTTACACCTTAAAATAACAATTAATTTGTTTGTGCAATAGGTTCAAAATTTAATTATAAAATAAGATTTATTTTCAAATCCATCCACTATTTTTATTAACAAGTGTTTGTATTTGTTACAAAGGTTTTTACTAAGATGGATTCTGACTAAGTTCATAAGTAAGATGGTTCTGTGTTTCGGATGGCACGTTAAGCTATCCCGCTTGCTGTCTACAGAAGCCAGCTACTTGAAAATCGCGTATAAAATCCTTTTAAGTCTACTCAGCCTCTTACAATAGGGTTCTGGACTGGCAGGTCATATGAGCTACTTCTTAAAACGATCTAAAACGGTATTTTGTATGAAAATTAGAATGTACGACGTCATACATTGCTGTTTTGGATGGCGTCAGAACACTTACTTTTACACAATTTTTCCCATTTATTCATTCAAACTTTGAATATTTAGAAAAATTATGAATGAAGTCTGTAGCATTTTTGGACAATAGTTTTAAGTAGGTATACAACTTTAAAATTTTTAGTGACCCAGACAACCGAATTTATAGCTAGGCCAGAAAGAGTAGAAATTAAATAAAAAAATTGTCTGAAAAATTGTTGCCTATGGCATATCTGTCAGATTTGACAGATCACGAAGAAAGCGGCCTCATTTTTTATCTACTCCTTATGGTCAAGCTTATAGCCAGATGTCTACATCTGCCCAGCAGCGTTTAGGCTGCAATGTAACCTGTGAAATTTTTTTCTATTACAGAATTTATAATTCATATTATAAACCCAAAATACAATCACACTTCAATTTCATTATATAATCATACAGAAGGCTGGCATAACTGATATGACACAAAGGCATAGGCCTCTAAAATTCCAGCGCAGCACAAGAAACACGCAATCACTTATTTATCATACAGATTATTGACTTTACTTTTTGTACCTCTATTTATGTATTTAACATACGTCAAGATTGACCGCACAGATGCTGAAGTTTAATAAAACAACATTTTGGATAAGTAGGAAAATTTTGGAAAATTGCTCAGTGTAACAGTAAACTTGTATACAGGGTGTAAAAAAATTTGCTCCGAATATTTTAAGGGGTGGACCAGCCCATGAAACTGAACAACTTACGCCGAGGAACATAGCTCGAAATATGAGAAACAAATTACCAACGACAAAACTACTGACTGACCAAATCAATTTGTATGGGGAGGTCCAAAATATTTTCTCTTATTTCGACCTATGTTTCTTGGGGAAAGTTGTTCAGGTTCATGTGCTGATTCACCCCTTAAAATATTTGCAGCTAATATTTTTACACCTTATAATACCCGTAACCCGTTTAGAGGTAATCAATCAAAACGGCACGGTAAATAAAACAGCCAAAAAATCTTTACCGCTTCATTAAAAACATAACAAGCTTAATAATCTTTAGTATCTGTACCTACTGTAATCATAATTAGCGGATTTTCGTTATATTACATTTTCGTCGCATTATGAATCTTCCGATCTCTGACCTGACAACACTATAATGCCCGATCTCTGACCTGACGACACTATAATGCCCGATCTCTGACCTGACGACACTATAATGCCCGATCTCTGACCTGACGACACTATAATGCCCGATCTCTTACCTGACGACACTATAATGCCCGATCTCTGACCTGACGACACTATAATGCCCGATCTCTGAGCTGTCGACACTATAATGCCCGATCTCTGACCTGACGACACTATAATGCCCGATCTCTGACCTGACGACACTATAATGCCCGATCTCTGACCTGACGACACTATAATGCCCGATCTCTGACCTGACGACACTATAATGCCCGATCTCTGACCTGACGACACTATAATGCCCGATCTCTGAGCTGTCGACACTATAATGCCCGATCTCTGACCTGACGACACTATAATGCCCGATCTCTGACCTGACGACACTATAATGCCCGATCTCTGAGCTGTCGACACTATAATGCCCGATCTCTGACCTGACGACACTATAATGCCCGATCTCTGAGCTGTCGACACTATAATGCCCGATCTCTGACCTGACGACACTATAATGCCCGATCTCTGACCTGACGACACTATAATGCCCGATCTCTGAGCTGTCGACACTATAATGCCCGATCTCTGACCTGACGACACTATAATGCCCGATCTCTGACCTGACGACACTATAATGCCCGATCTCTGACCTGACGACACTATAATGCCCGATCTCTGACCTGACGACACTATAATGCCCGATCTCTGACCTGACGACACTATAATGCCCGATCTCTGACCTGACGACACTATAATGCCCGATCTCTGACCTGACGACACTATAATGCCCGATCTCTGACCTGACGACACTATAATGCCCGATCTCTGACCTGACGACACTATAATGCCCGATCTCTGACCTGACGACACTATAATGCCCGATCTCTGACCTGACGACACTATAATGCCCGATCTCTGACCTGACGACACTATAATGCCCGATCTCTGACCTGACGACACTATAATGCCCGATCTCTGACCTGACGGCACAATCGGCATTGGCAATGACGGCAAAAAAGCTCCATCTAACCCGGACAAGGCAAAGCTAAGGTATATATTTTGTTTTATTATCTCTGAAAACATTGCGTTTCTTTTTGGGCAGTCGTGTTAACACTAATTGTCTCACCTTTCAACAATAATATATTATTTTTCAGCTACAACTATGATTTCTTTGGTGTCCTCCTGATTCTGGGCTTCTGAATAATTTTTCTCTTACCTGTGTGAAGGCAAATGTATTTCTCTTTAGCAGTCTGTTTTGTAGTTTCTGTAACAGTGAAATACAGGGTGTAAAAAAATTTGCTGAAAATATTTTAAGGGCAACAGACCTATGTTCTTTTAGGAAAGTTGTTCAGTTTCATAGGCTGGTTCACCCCTTAAAATATTTGCACCTAATATTTTTACACCTTATATAATAGTTTTTTAAGTGTATTTTAACCACATATTTTACACAATCTACCCGTGGTTGTCGTAAACGACTAATGGATATTTATTCAGTAAATGGGCAGCAGCATTTCCTGTGAATTAAATATCTTGCACTGCGCTCGCAAATCCGCCTGCCAAACGTTGCGAGTATGGCAATACCCCCCGATAAGGAGGCCCATGTCCAGCAGTGGACTCTTGTGGCTGATAGGGAAAGGTATTTTATTGGAAAGCTTGGCTTAATCTATGATCATGTAGGTAGATAAAAATCGTCATCGCTACATCTGACAAATATGGCTGTTTCATAAAAGTCGTACATCACTATAGTGATAGTTTGTCAGCCTGTCGCCTAAAATTATAATACACACGAAAACCGCGAGTCCCTTACAACCCCTGCGAGAAAGAAATGGGGTGAAGCTCTATATTCCAAAGAAACAAGATTTTTAATTTGTTTTTATTCTAAATTTTGAAATGTAACACTAATTAATGTACTCACTTTGTTTTGGTTCATCTTTTATATCCACAATTCTGAAACAAATATTAAATAAATTAATAGTTCAAAAAACACGCTTCATTACAAGACCAAATTACATACAACTGCCAATTTTTATGACGATACGATCTATAGGAGATGGTTAAATTTGTTTTTTTAGAATTCATTACATAGTTACATACATACAGTGTGTTAAAAACAATTAACTACAAGCAATTTTTGTAGACATTTAGATTACCACGAATCATGAAATGAATGAATTAATTAATCACTTATGACTTACCCATTTTGTAATTTCATTATTTTATCCATCTCATTGCCTCTCTTTTCTAGTTCTGCCATTTTCTTTTCAATTGGAGCTACAATTTATAAAACAATAAAAAAAATTATATGACTTATTTTCTATTTATTTACTTGGCTAAAGTTTTGACTGCAGATAAGATTTGAATCTGGGAATTTTATTGTCAACGACCCAATGAACCCTAGTGTCAGAATTTGACTGTTTCTTTGGGAAAGTTGTTCAGTTTCATGGGCTGATTCACCACCTCTTAAAATATTTGCAGCTTCTATTTTATATTTTTTTATTAGCCAGCGGTGAACTTACTTAATTTTGATTGTGGAACTTTCTCCCTTTGGGCTTCTTCTTCATGCCATCGGACATGTTTCACTAAACAGAACAAATATTTAAAACTTTGTGAGCATTTTGCACAAGCGTATATCATATCACTGCTATCTGATACAGCCGTATCCAGTGGATCGGTATTGTAATCAGACTTTTCAGCGAGGTTTATAACTCCACCGGGTAATATTTCTAACGTGGGCCAGCTTTCAGGGGCCGGTGGCTTGATTATGTTAATTTGGCAGGCATTTGTAGGAACCTCTATCGCAGGTGGTTCTGGTGATGTGGACGTTTCATATTCCTGAAAACAATAAATTAGTTAAAAAGGGTTTGATTGAATTTAAGGATGTAAAAAGGTCTAAAATATTTCTGCCAAGCATGGTGAGTATGGCAATACCCCCTAATAGGGAGAGGCCTATGTCTGGCAACGGACTGTTGTAGCTGATAAGGTAGGTAGCAACTTGAGATTAGAAATACAGGGAGCAATTTTATTTGTGGCGGATCCGTTAAGGGTGTGTTCTGTCAAATAATAAGGTCATACATTGGTATTTTCATACCAAATCTCATTTGACCTGCCGGTCCACAACCATCTCTATTCCGTATAAAATGTTGGTAGAAATAATTATGTGGTTAATATATATAGGGAGCAATTTTATTAGTGAACCAACTTGAAATTACCTGAACAACTTTTCCCAATAAACATAGGTCGAATTATGAAATAATTTTTTGGACTTCCCATACAAATTGACTTGGTTGGTTGGTAATTTTGTATGGGAGGGCCAAAATTTTTTTTTCATATTTCGACCTATGTTCCTTGAGGGAAGTTGTTTCAGTTTCAAGGGCTGGTTCACCCCTTAAAGTATTTGCAGCAATTTTTTTTACACCCTGCCTTTAACTTTTTGATTGTCATGTCATGAAAATGAGAATTTTTTTTGCAAGATGTAGGGCATATTTTTCTATTTCTTATTACAATTTTATGAACCTAGTGTAAACACGGCTCAGGTGGACTAAAAACTTAAAACTAGCCCCCCACGCACCTAACTTTCCAATCCAATAAGATACTTACTAGAGGAATTTCAATTGAGTCCAGTACTTCCGGCACAATCATCTCACATTCGTCCACCATTTCCTCCGACTTTATAGACACCATACTGCCGATGTTCGAATCATCATCATCCATGCACTGCAACTCTGAACTATCAACAAATGTGTCCAAATTCACACCATCTTCCTGGCTAGTCTGAGAGACACAATCACTTGCAATTTCGTTTTTGAATATCACTGTGATCTTTTCAACGCTTCTGTCTGGCTGCACGTCTTCCATACGAACTAGAGGCACGTCCACCAGCTCCTCGGAGTCGAGAGGGCTTGATGAAGACATACTTTCGTTGTGAAGTCTCTGTTTATGTTTAGTTTGCAGTCTAAAGAAGCTGTCACATTGTTATATGGTGTCTTGCCGATCCACAACCTATGGTATTGGTAGAATATGGTTAAGATTTTGACGAATTTATTTATACGGAAGATAAATAAATACCAAGGATAAATACTAAATTCAATAAATCCCGTCACTCACAAAGAAAATACATTTTTCAGACAGACCACAGATCACTAATTCGGAGTACGTTCGTGATGTTGTTCATTTGCGATTTTTTCTTAATTGACAGTCCTTAACAGTGATACGAAGTTATCTTTTCAGGTCAGTGGTCCTTACACCCGTTAAAGGTGAACGCACACTCATTCGCAGCGAACGAACCGAATTTCAGAACTTATAAAATCCTATGTATGTAACCTCGCACATTTTGCCCGAACCGAATCGGCCGAATCCGACGGGATCCCAGAATTCCTAGACCCAAACTTGGATGATGTCACATTCGATGGCATCGGCCCTGTGCTTATACTTTGACAGATGAGTGCAACAGAGCAATGCTTCTTTACGTTTATCAATACAGAAACGAGTAATACTGGCTTAAGAGAGGCAGTTTCACTCATAAATCATGTTATTAATTCCGTTTTCCGGTAACTTCACGTCGCTGCAAATAAAGGTGTAAAGGAAAAATAAAAACTTTTAGCGCGGTCGATTCGTTCGGTCCGGACAAGTGTGCGTTCACCTTATTACCCCGTTTATTTTAAATGGCGTTTCCACTTTGAGATCCCCAGTGTCAGTATAAGATTTCCAGCGCAGACCGACGGCTTGACGTGCTCTCCGAAGCACGAAACTGACAATCAGCTGATAGCAGACATAAATGAAGTTGCAGGACTATGCTTTGAACATAATTATGTAGAATCAAGTTCCAGAGCGAACGCTGCGGCGGGTAGGTTTTTAAAATTACCATTAAAACACGTTTTGTCCTTTCTTCTCATAGATTTATTTTCTTACAAGTTTTCTGTAATGTTTACATTTGATCTAAGAAAAAACCACAGGAAATTGTTATGCTTTGCTCTATTTTACATTTGTCAAATTACTGAGAAACAGAATCGCTGAAATACGGAAACACCAACTTAATAGGGAATATTCTTTTATTTTTTCAAAATTATTATTCTAGTCGCTGGATAGATGGCGCAGTTCTTGGTATGTTGCATCAAATAATGGAACGTAAGATTTAGTTTTTGTTGTTTTGAAATCTGGACACATTTGGAACGAAAGTGACAGTCATAGACTTAAACTACTACAACTATACAGTCGGACAAGGATCTTTTGGCGCTTGTGTGATATTGACAGGAGGGTGCTGGTGCGCATTGAAATCCGTCACAATGGTGCCATTTTGCTTGCATTTTACAAGATGGCGTCGTTAGTTCCGATTTCCACCACGCGCCAAAAGATCCTTGTCGGACTGTATATACTAACGTGTGTCAGTGCATGCTAGACTGTCAGTCAGTGTCGCGATGTTTTTTTTAGTCTTTTCTTTTGGCTTCGGAATCTACACTAAAATCTAGTAAAATTGTCCGTTCAACGCCATCTATCGAGTTCTAAGAATACTAGATTTTTTTTAAATCTCAAAAACAAAACCTCCTATCCTACTTGTGTAATGGGAAGTATAGCTGCGCTAGAGTCTCGTAGATGTCAATATCTATTGGCATGAATGTGCAGAAGATAATTCGGTTAACTTGTTTGTTTTCCTCTTTTTGCAGAAACTCCCGGGCAGTCTTCAGGGCGATGTGGGCGGCCAGGCGGTTTGGAAAACCATATATCCCTGTTGAAATACAAGGGAACGCAATGGATTTCAAGTTGTATTCTTGACAGTAGCTGAGACTCTTTTCGTAGCAGGATTGTAGCTTCTGCGGGTTGCCATCTTGAGGGCCAACCGTATGAATCACATCTGAAAATTATAAAATGTTTTCAGTAGGTATATCAAAATAGTTGTTTTAGATCGAAGAGAGGGAGAGGCAGCCAAGAAGCAATTATTTAGATCAAGTGAAGGAAAGAATAACGGCCATGACGTATAGGGAGGTCAAGGAGAAGGCGGAGGATAGAAACATCTGGCGGATGCTCCACCGACAAGAGCAGTGAGCTCTTAAATATAAGAAGAAGTTTTAGTTGAATAATCAGTGGTTCAGTTCAAAATAATAGTATTAGTCGCCGCGTGATGCCAGCTTAGAATTGCCGCGTGATGCCGGCTTAGAATTTGCCGCGTGATGCCGGCTTAGAATTTGCCGCGTGATGCCGGCTTAGAATAGCATCACCCCATTTCTTCCCGCGGGTGTCATACGAGGCGACTAAGGCTAAGGCTTTCATGTGTATTATAACGTTAGCGGACAGGTTGACAACCTATCACTATAGTGATACACAAATCATCTGAAAGGCCCTCAATACTTGTCAGATGTGGCGAAAACGACCGTAATGTTACGATTGTCTGCCTACCCCGGAAGGGATAAAGGCGTGTTTTGTGTATTTGTGTAGGTTGTTTTTTTTATATGTGTGATTTATGTATGTATGTACCTGAGCATGAGCAAGCCTGCCCTGCAAGGGATAAAGGCGTGATTTGTGTATGTATGTAGTATTAGTTAAAAAAGTTTGATTTGTATAAAATTTCTACGTAGTAGGTATGTAATGTTAAAACTAAAAGATTTGTAATACTATACCTGATACCTGTATTAGTTTAGGAAATATGCCAGAAATAATGACTAGACTTACATTTGGCAGGAAGGCCATATCCACCAGTAACCTTTGCATCACCAGTGGGGCAGCCCCCGAGTGAGTTGCATTCTTGCTGCAAAAACAAATAAACAGAAATATACTTCTCATCAGGGAAATCTCGACACTTTCGTTTTTATAATTTGAGAAACACAAAACCTTTAAAAAACTATTTCAAATTTGCGACATTTTTATTAAGATTCAGAAACCCCATTTTACTCACTTTTACACGATAAGAATTTTTTTAATCAAAATAAACACATTTTTTAAATAATCTGGATCATACAAAACATAAACTTGCACCACATTTTTTGATGAGAAGTGTATATTCCAATGAAGTGTGGTTTTAACTGGGACAAGTGAGAAACCTTTGTATAAGTGAGATTTTATATACACATCTACATTTTTGCACTAGTTACTTTTCTCTGATTGAATCTCCAACTAAAGGTTGTCTGGTAGAGGTCACTGTCTGCTATAAGGCTGACTTTTTATATTCATAATCTAAGTATTCCTGTTCTGAGTTAACTTATGAATGTGCAATAAAGTTTAATAACTTAAGTCATTGTCTCAAAAACGGATGACAAATATGGCAAATACTCTCTCGGACAGACAGTAAGTAGCCTACAATCAGGGCCCCAAGTCTGCTATTTCTTTTTTGTAAATCATAACACCGTCGAAATTCAACTGTCATTACATTGCTATTGTGATTTTCTATACTTCAAACTGTTAGCAGACTACGTAACTATTAAAATCATCCAACTGAGGTCCAATCGACATCCAACTGAAACAATTTTAATTTAGCAGACTTAGAGTCCAGCAGTGGACTGGTGTGGCTGTACATAACAATGATGATGTTACCTGAAGCAGTGGACCGGCTGCTCGGTGGATAGCGCCATCTACACCCCCTCCAGCTTTCAGCATAGAGTTTGCAGCGTTAACAATAGCATCAATCTGGAAAGATATGGTTTTTTGTACAAAAAAACTAACTTAGCTGAGTAATTTATACTTTGTGTTGTTATTTCTTGATAGAACTCCATGTTAATTTATTAATAAAACACTTTTTCACTAGTTCCACTTAAATATTTGTTTAATCTTGATAATTAAACTAACTGCAAAAAAGTCTTTGTGAAAAAGTGTTTTACTAATAAATTAACTTAGCTGAGCTTAGGTCAGCAACCCAAAATAGATTTTCACCTAAGTCATTTAAATTCAAATTATTATTGTTTTTATACTTTTCTTTTGCAGGCACCCAGTTTTTTCAGTGATTTCTTTACATTAGAAAAGTATTATCCAAAAAATCTAATTGAAATCAAATAAATTGATAGTGGATTATTTAAAGTATACTCTGACTTGGGGTCGTTACAAAAGTGGGTCAACATAGCAAATACGTAAGGCACGGAAATAGGGAATACTATATTTATATATTGTAGAAGTCCAGTATACCTGTAAAATTATACATATACATACCTCTAACTTAGTGATATCGCCACTATAAATAGAAATCTTTCCGGCTAATTCTTTGTTCTTTCCTGGGTCAAGTTTGATCTTACGGAACTCTGTAAGATCGTCCGAATTATGTTTCTTTGATTCAACATCATTTTTTATTACGTAGCGGTCCCAAGGGTCGACTTGCTGAAGACTAACGTACTCTTTTGATTTGTATAAACTTCTTTTTTCTTCTAGAGGCAAATTTAGGATGCGGTTCTTCTCTAATTTCCACTTGGCTTCAGTCGTCATATTTACAAGCTTATGGCCTTTGTAACGATATTGTTGGAGTCGGAGGCTACAAACGGAATATGGAATTTCGCGAAAAACAGCGAGTTTGACCGGCGATAACATTTCCAGTGTTGCCGGCACTTGATCACGGAAAGATCCGAAATGAATGTAGTCCAAGAAAATTATTTCCGATTTTACCCAAAAGGGTCGGTTATAATTTTACGATTTTAGACCCTTTTTCTGTGACTGACAGGTGCGTGCGTGAACAGTGTTGGAGATAGTTTTTACCCGTATTATAAAAAATACTCTATAGATAGTGTGAAGGTCTATGTTAGACCACATGAGCATCTTGCCGTCGCGCGTGCATACTAGTGATGTAACGAATATATCATTTTAATCATTCGCGAATGCGAATGCGAATACCTAAGGCCGATATTCGCGAATGCGAATACGAAAACGAGTGTTTAATTAGGGTCGTATAACAGTGGCTAAAATGTGGTCGCTGATTGGCCGCTCGAGCTGGATGTGGTTGTGGTTGTTTGTTACTATGCAATCGCATTTAATTTCGAAAATTGCTGAGATGATATGAACGAACACTTGTGAACCCATTGTAGGAAAAAAAATCCGTTATTTACGCTGACAGGTGGTAAACCAACATCTATGAACCCGATTTTATGGACCTTCACATTCGCAAAATATTCGCAAGAATTTTGCGAATACGAATGCCAATGCGAATGTTCAAAAACATGCGAATATTCGCGAATGCGAATGCGAATATTCGTTATATCACTAGTGCATACCTACATCTGATCTGACTGACATATCATATCTCACATACCTTCATACACAGTAGTGCTTGACGAACGAGTTTTGTTGCTCTTTGTTCCATTTCACGACACGACGCACACTTTTTAATGTTTTGGCAAATTTTTGGAGATTATCATTAAATTATCCGAAACTATCTACTTGATATTAGGATCCGTCCGGCCCAAAAAGATCTGAAATCGGAGCCAAAGATCCGCGCCGGCAACGCTGAACATTAGTTTTTTTATCATGTTTGTCCATTCCCGACAGGCAAAGGCTTTTTTGGCCACATCTGAATGTATGAGATTTTTGGCAACTCTCTTACAAGAAACAAAAGACACTAAAGCCGTCTGGCATCTGGCAACCCTGACCTGAGCCAGTGCTGCCAACTGTACGATAATTATCGTATTTATTATTATTATTATTATTATATATTTGTACGATATTTTGATTTAAGGGTAGGTATGATAAAAAATAATTAGGTATTATCCTACGATAATTTCACAACTCCGTATGATGTTTCTTGAACTCGTACGATATATATAAAAATGTGTTCTTTTCATGTATCCGGATTTAAAGCTTGCTTAAGAAGTTCTAATACTCCATCGAAGATTGCGCTTGGCCTTGCCCAATCTGGGGGCACGGCAGTGCCCCCGCCAAGTCAAGCTAGAAAGCGGCACAGCCGTTCCATCCTTTTCTCGAAGCGGTTCAGGCCATTTTCAACACCTTATAACTTTCTTGTGGATAAAACAAAAGACTTGAAACTTTAGGAATCAATCAAAAGCCCTGTAGATACAGTATATTTCAAATTTCGTTCACTTTGAACCAGTGGTTTAGGAATTATAGCTAGTCAAAGTTCTTAATTTTGTCACTGACTGACTCACTCACTCACTGACCGATCATCAAAATTCTAAGGCACTTCTAGCAGACATAGAGACTTCTAATTTGGAATATAATTTGGGTTTAGTGTATAAATCAAGGAAAAACTTACAAATCTAGCAATTTCAATGCAGTTTTCTAGATAAACCGATAGCATAAATAACTTTGTAATTCCATAGAAATGTACTGTTTACCAAGTTATATTTTGCTATCGCTCCTAAAATACTTTGTTTTGGTCCAGCAAAATAATCACAGATGTCGCTGTTAGTTTCTAAAACACGCTATCGCTATTTTAATGTCCATCGCGAACAGTTTCCAATATGTGTAGCCTATGCTATAACTATACATAAAAGTCAAGGCCTCAGTCTGAATAATGCGCTGATGGATATAGGTTCAGCTGCATTTACATCTGGTCAAGCTTATGTAGCACTATCAAGAGTAACAAGTCTGGGCGGCCTACATTTTATAAACATAGACTTTGGAAATATTAAAGCGCAAGAATCTGCAATTTGTGAATACAATAGACTAAGAAGCATTTACCGTCCAGACTTGACAAAAATCATTACTACAAAGATTCCGAGAAAACCACATAAAGATAGAGAGTGGGCTATGAGAAAAACCGTGGCTGAGGCTCAAGAAATAGAGCCGCAAAAGAAAAAAAGGAAGACTACCTACAAAAAGTAATGAGATCCCCTCAAAAACATTATTATATAAAAAATTCCAAGTCTCGCTACTGAGCTGACGTAAGTAATTAAGATAGATCTCTTAAGTGGGGAATGAACAAATCGATAGCCGACTTGGTTTCAAATGGATCTCATACCTTTTTACGGTTGAACAGCTCAGTAGCGAGACTTGGAATTTTTTATATATTAATGTTTTAGGGGGGTAAATATTGCACACACACACTAAAGATTTTTGCACAAACTTGACTTACGTCAAGTCAACACTAGCAAGCGAGCCGCATATAATGATGTTTTTCTTTTTCTTTTAACGATATGTTTTAGCATTATGCACTGATAAGTGCATTTTTTTCAAGAGAAAAAGAGACTATGATTGCGTGTACGAACAAATCCTTCTAATATTATAAATGTGAAATTTTGTATGTTTGTTTGTGACTTCTTCACGCTAAAACTACTGAACCGATTTTTATGATATTTAGCACACAGATAGAGGGTAATTTGGATAAACACAAAGGACAGTTTTATCCCGGAAAAATGTTCCTGTCCAATGCTACGGGATAAAAAGCGACTTCCACGACGGCGGAGCCGCGGGCGCCCACTAGTTTGAAAGAAATATCAATAGGAGGTTTTCCAAGATTCCAAGACCTTGAAAGATGGCGTTGAACTGACTATGTTACTAGACTCCAAAGCCGAATTTTTTTTTAAAATTGCAACCCTGACTGACTGACAGTTTGGCATGCACTGACAGTTTGGCATGCACTGGCACTTTCGTTCCGAATGAAGTGAGTCCGAGCCCAAGTATAAAAGAAATTACTTTCCGCCTTTTGTGGTAACATACCAAGCACAGCGTGATCTATCCAGCGACTAGAATAATTAATAATAAAAAAACCTGTGGCCTATGCAACGAAACTACAGGCCACAATTCTACAGGTGAAATTCGATGTACATTGCGTAGCTGGTGGGACATTATAAAACCAGGATTTTTGACCCGCTACGCAATGTACATCGAATTTCACCTGTAGAATTGTAAATTGTAGTTTCGAAAAACGAGGCACTGGTAGCAAAATCCAATAAATCCGAAATCAAGAGTTGGCAACACTACACCACTGAGCTGAGCTGTCAAACGGAAATAAACCACGTAATGCGAGTGTGCAATTTTACCGAATCTTTTAGAATATAATAAATTTGTAGGGCGGCAATAGCTATGGTTGTGTAGGAAAATTTTCAGTGATCAAATAATACAGGTTCAGAAAGAAGAGCTACACTATAATTTATAAGGTAACATCGTTACATTTCACCTTCGCAGTTCTGCCGGTTTTCGGGTTGAGTTTTGTTCAAAAAACGTTTTTTTATATTCCAGAATGAAGACCTTTGGTCTGGCCTTGGTGGCCGCCTTGGCAGTTATCGGTTGCCTAGGCGTGGACAGGAACAATTTTAAGACTTGCGACCAATCTGGGTTCTGCAAGCGTCTGAGGGCGATAAAGCCCGAAAAATCTGAATTTACTTTGAATTTAGACACAGTCATAGTCCACGGCAACGTTCTGTCCGCTGAGGTGAACACTGTCGACACTGAGGGTGAAAAGAAGACAGTTTTGGTAAGAATTACTATAATTTTTTTATTTTCTTTACACACACTAATGAAATACATAGGTACAGTCACCAATTATGGGACTAACGGTCCTATTTACTACAGTGAAATAAAAGAACAGATTAGTTGGAATAGCACATGTTAATAATGTTGGATTCATATAAATGCGACAAACTCCTAACCAAGACACCATCAAACTTCTTCTGTTAGCTTGAAAACTTTATAGTAACAAAATGATGTTTGTTGTCAATCACAGTGTGTAGGCGCGAAACCTCAAACAAGGCAGAATGTAAATTCATCCGCCACATATGCTTTTGTTCTCTTGTGCAGCCAGAGGTCAGTCTTGATGACAAATATAATCATAAAATTAAAAACAATATAACAGGGCCCCAAGTCTGCTATTTTTTGCTATTGTAACGCCATCAAAACTCAACTGTCATTCCATTGCCACTGTGTTTTTCTATTGTTCAAACTGTTAGCAGACTACAAAATGACCGAAATCATCCAACTGAAATCCAATGGACATTCAACTGAAACAATTTTCATTTATCAGACTTAAGGGCCATGTGTAACAGCCATATCTAACTAAGTTTATGTATGACATTCAGAAGACGCTTTCTGTTCCTTTCTGCAGTGGCATTATGCACTCCGACTGTCAGCTTTGGCTGATGGAACGTTCCGGATTGAGATAGACGAGGCGGACCCCTTGTATCCTCGATACCGGACACAATTGGCCCTCCAGGGAGAACCAAAGGCTGATGGGTGAGTATGACTATTTAGTAAACTAGTGGCCCTTACTGCAGCTACCGCTGTAACTCATTTTCCTGTGGGAATCAGATGTTTTCCTGGCAAGTATTAATGTAAAAACCTTCCTCTTGAACCACTCTATCTATTTAAAAAAACTGCATGAAAATCTGTTGCGTAGTTTTAAAGAAGCTAACATACAGACACGAAAAGCTACTTTTGCTATGTAGTGGTTTTGCTGCTGAACTCTGCTATGGGAAATTTTCTAAAGGACTTCATCAGTACATAGTATAAAACAAAATTCTCTTTTCGCCTCTGCATGTATGTTTGCTGAAATCTTTAAAACCGTACAAAGGATTTTAGCACTCTTTTTAATAGATAGAGTGATTCAAGAGGGAGGTTTAAATATATAATATGTTTGTTTTGAATTGTGGGTTGAGAATTGCTACAGCCTGCAAATATTCTATCTGTGACTCTGAACTTAACTTCCCGTCTCATTATGAGTGTGGGTATTTTAGGAGCTAGGTAAGATTGGGGTCAAGAGTAAGCCCATCACAGATAAAAAAAAGGTACTTATGTAGGTATTATTTGTACAGTCAAAGTGTTACCTTTCAGTGAAATATAACTTCGCCATAAAGTAACAAATTCTTATTGATTTCATTTGATTGTATAACAACTTTTTTATCACAGTAATTTTATTACCAATTAAAAAAAATACTTGATACTGTACTGGATACCTAATAGTTTACAGTTAATAAAATGTCGAAAAATAATCACATAAAAATTTCGTTATTTATAAAAAACGTAGGTAAATTAAGGGTGAACAAATCGTGTATATAGTTCACTGACTTTATTTGACCCACACACACACACAGCCACACATTGTCAATACATCACATCAGCCTATAGCAGTCCACTGCTGGACATAGGTCTCCCCTAGGGTACGCCACAATGAAAGATCTCCCGCTTTCGCCATCCAGTCGCTACCACTTGCCCTCTTTAAGTCATCGGTCCATCTGGCCGGAGGGCGTCCAACGGTACGCTTGCCGAGGCGTTGTCTCCACTCGAGAACCTGCTTACTCCACCGGCCATCAGTTCTACGACAGATGTGACCTGCCACTGCCACTTCAGTTTGATACACTTTTGTACTACATCTGTTACTTTGGTCGGATAGTCTCATTACGGACTCATACACATGTCACGCCTGTATCCCTGGCGGTGTAGGCAGTTAACTGTCGTAAAAATACGATCGATATCGCCACGACTTACAAGTATTGAAGTAAAGTGAACCACTCGCGCGGACCGTCTGCGCGCATTAAACGCGCGACGGTGCGTTGCCGCTAACTACACTATAACCTCCTTGGTTAAATTAGTTTTTTTTTTAACATTAATAAATAAATACATACACACATACATATATCACGCCTTTATCCCTTGGGGGGTAGGCTGAGCGTTAACGGCCGTAAGAATACGGTCGCTATCGCCACGTCTGACATTTTTGAGGATGGTTTTCCAAGGTTGTTTCAGAAAACACTCAGTCGCCTCTTACGACACCCGCGGGAAAGATGTGGGGTGATGCTATTCTAAGCCACGGGATCGTGTTAATACTAATTATTATATTTCAGGCTCAAGCTGTTATCCAATGACAAGGGCAAGCTTACTCTCTCCAACACGCAAGGCCACAAAGTCATCATCACGTCGGAGCCGCTCAAGTTTGAGTTCCTGGACAAGAACGGTGACGTAGCCGTCGTAGTGAACGGCAACGCCCAGCTGATCGTCGAGCCGTTGAGGGTACGCAAGGAACGCAGCAATGATGTGGAGGGACAGTCCTTAGATGTTGTGAGTGTCTGCTTATTGTGTTTGAAAAACTTGCAAACTTTTCAGCCTGGGCCCCAAGTCTACTATTTTTTGTCATTGTAACGCCATCGAAACTCAACTGTCATTCAATTGCCATTGTGATTTTCTATACTTAAAACTGTTAGCAGACTACGAAATGACCTAAATCATCCAACACACAGAGCGACTGCCATCTGACCTATGCAACCCGAAGGCTAACCTGGCCCGAATCCTAGGTTAAGTCACATTCAAATATCACCTTAATTCAAATTTTATTTGAATGTGGGTTTCATCACGATGTTTTTCCTTCACCGTAAGAGCATTCGGTAAATATACGTGAGTAAAACACATTGCTACATGGCAGGGATCGAACTCGTGTCTCACGATTGTAAGACCGGTGTCCTAACCACTTGGCCACCGACGCTCCTCGCCACTAATTACTGATATACTAATTTATGAATTCACTCTGGAGTTACTCGGAAACAAAACAATGCATCTATCTTACATTGACCTTAATAGATAAATCGATCATCAGCTGCGAAACATTAGACAATTTATACACAACATGCGTCAGATAGTAAACACACGATCAGTCACGTACAAAGATAACGGGAAGATCATTGACATATTGGTATATATTGAATATTATTGATGTGTCGATCACTTACGATTAGGTATTAGTGTCGATTACTTCACGTAAAATAGCAATGTCACTTCGTCAATGGTTATTGCCATTGCTTTTTATTTTACCTTAATTTTTGTAATAGTTGTTGTAGCGTCGTGTACAACGCGTTTTTAAACACGTACATTTACCGACTGCTCTTACGGTGAAGGAAAACATAGTAAATTATACCCACGTTCAAATAAAATATAAAATAAAATAAATAAAAATATAATAATTAATTCAGAAAATATTTGAATATGACAGCATAGGATTCGGGCCAGATTTAGCGTTCTAGTTGCAGAGGTCAGATAGCAGTCGCTCTGTGTAGAAACTTGGTTCCACGTCAAATCTCCTAGGTTAGGTAGCTGACCCCGACAGAGAACGGGATAAGGCAAAGAGAATGATGAATGAGTTGTTGTAGCGTCAACAGAAATACGGCGTACAGCCAGCAAAGTTTCAGTAGAAGCCGTCCGTTTAAAGAGACGATCTGTAAATGGCGGTCTATTGTCATGCTTTCTCCCTCACACTTAGCTAGCCGTCGCCATTTACAAATCCTTTCTTTATCTGATGTGATTATATCAGGGCCCCAAGTCTTGCTATTTTTTGTCATTGTAACGCCATCGAAACTTAACTGTCACGTGATTAATTGTGATTTTCTATACTTGAAACTGTTAGCAGACTACGAAATGACCGAAATCATGCAACTGAGATCAAATCGACATCCAACTGAAACGATTTTCATTTAGCAGACTTAGGGCCTTGGTTTACCGTTTTAGCCTACGGTTCTGGACCTCTAAAACATGAAAAACAGAGCGGTACATTTAGTGTCAGTCAGGGTGGCACACGGGCAATCCTGCGTTTTCCTTAATTGCGGCCCAGGCAACGTAGTCTCTATGCTCTTGCCTCAGACACTGATTGAATCGCCTGTCACGGATGTATGAGGCCAGTGATTGATTGATTGTGATATTTGGTGGTAGTGCAATAATCTTTGATGGCTCTCTTTTTAACACGCTTTTATAAGGTCGACATGTATGTATGTAACTATGTAATGAAATCTAAGAAAACTAATTTTACCATCTTCTGAATATCGTACCGTCATGAAAATTGGCAGTTGTTTGTGATTTTGATGACAATACAATAATATGGTACTGTCGAGCTGATCTGATGATGGAGCCGGAAGAAATTAACTGGAACTTCATGATGGATGATCGTATCATAGCCGTGTTTGGACTTGTTAGAAAGGTCTTGTAATGAAGCGTGTTTTTTAACATACTTACATACATATATCACGCCTTCATACCTTGCGGGGTAGGAAGAGCGATAGTGGCCGTAAGAATACAGCCACTATCGCCACGTCTGACATTTTTGAGGATTGTTTTCCAAGGTTGTTTCAGACAACATGTATTACTATAATAACAGGTTGTCAGCCTGACGCCTAAAAATTGTATGTTGTTTTTTAAACTATTAATTTATTGTTCTAAGGAGGATGAGACGGCTTGGAGCGAGAACTTCAAGTCCCATCACGACAGCAAGCCGCGCGGCAACGAGGCAGTCTCTGTAGACGTCAGCTTCCCTGATGCAGACCAGGTTTACGGTACGTGATATATATCTAGCTATCTTCTCTTCGTGTGGGACGCCGAGTCGTCTTAAACTCCCGATGAATCCTCAAGACTTTTTCAACCGTCTAGTAGCAGGCCTCTGACATGGTTACGACTGGCGTCTTAGTAACAGCAACCGGGACCAACGGCTTAACATTATATAAAAGTCATCATTATATCGTGGGTGCCACTGACCTGAAATTGACTCTGGACTGGTTGTTGCTACATTATTGGCGGCACTCATTGAAAATCGCCATTTTGTCGCTCGAAAGCAAATACGATAGTACCCGGAACTAAATTGAAGTCGTCATTTTGGCACTGGCATTCAAGGAAAGCAAATACGAAAGTGCCCGGAACTAAACTGAAGTCGTTATTGTGGCGCTGGCAGTCAAGGAAAGCAAATACGAAAGTGCCCGGAACTAAACTGAAGTCGTTATTGTGGCGCTGGCAGTCAAGGAAAGCAAATACGAAAGTGCCCGGAACTAAACTGAAGTCGTTATTGTGGCGCTGGCAGTCAAGGAAAGCAAATACGAAAGTGCCCGGAACTAAACTGAAGTCGTTATTGTGGCGCTGGCAGTCAAGGAAAGCAAATACGAAAGTGCCCGGAACTAAACTGAAGTCGTTATTGTGGCGCTGGCAGTCAAGGAAAGCAAATACGAAAGTGCCCGGAACTAAACTGAAGTCGTTTTTGTGGCGCTGGCAGTCAAGGAAAGCAAATACGATAGTACCCGGAACTAAATTGAAGTCGTCATTTTGGCACTGGCATTCAGGGAAAGCAAATACGAAAGTACGCGGTACTCTCGTAGGTGGCGCTTCAATGGGATGTTTTGTTTTTGAGAATAAAACTCGTCACTCGTAAACTCTTTAAAAGAACTAGTATTCCAAGAACTCGATAGATGGCGTTGAACTGACTATGTTACTAGATTCCAGTATAGATTCCAAAGCCAAAAGATAAATAAACCTTGCAACACTGACTGACAGTCTGGCATGTACTGTATAATTTGTATTACTGCAATTCTCATGTGAATAAATAATTTACACATACACATATCACGCCTATATCCCTGGCGGGGTAGGCAGAGCGTCAACAACCGTGAAATTACGGTTGCTATTGCCACGTCTGACATATGTTTGAGGGTCGTTTCAGATAAGTTGTGTATCACTATAGTGACCGGTTGTCAGCCTGTCGCCTAAAATTGTAATACACATGAAACCTTCGAGTCCCTTAGTTGCCTTCTACAACACCCGCGGGAAGAAATGGGGTGATGCTATTCTAAGCCGGCATCACACAGCAGAATCCTAGTAAACAAATAAAAATGGACCTTGTGATTTATTTATTTATTATTAAGAGTTATTTGTCCCACAGGAATCCCGGAGCACACTGACCGGTTCCACCTGAAGAGCACGACGGACGGGGAGCCCTACCGGCTGTACAACCTGGACGTGTTCGAGTACGAGCTGGACAGCCGCATGGCGCTGTACGGGGCCATCCCCGTCATGTACGCGCACGGGTGAGCGCACATACATACATATCATCATTCTCTTCGCCTTAGCGTGCATCTACAATGAAGCGGGGCTGCGTTAAGCTGAGCTGAGCGGGGCATGAATTGACCAATCCGGGTGCGTCTTCACTGAAGCGGGGCGGGGATTTGAGGATTCAATGGAGACACGCTTCAATGGAGACACACCCTTATCCCATTCTCTGTCGGGGTCGGCTACCTAACCTAGGGGATTTGACGTGAAACCAAGTTTAAACACAGAGCGACTGCCATCTGACATCTGTAACCCGAAGGCTACCTAGGTTAAGTCACATTCAAATATCATCTGAATTCAAATTTTATTTGAACGTGGGTTTCATCGCGATGTTTTTCCTTCGCCGCAAGAGAAGTCGGTAAATGTGCGTGAGTAAAGACACATTGGTACATGGCGGGGATCGAACTCGGGTATCACGAATTGTAGATATTATTCACGTTACGAATGCGATTGCGGATGTTAAAAAACATTCGAACATTGTCGCATACACTACTGTCGATACAGAAATCATCTCAACCGGCCCTCAATATTTGTCAGTCGTGGCGATAGCGACCGTAATTTTACGATCGTTAACGCTCTGCCTACCCCGCAAGGGATAAAGGCGTTATTTGTGTATGCGTTCTTTTGTGCAATAAAGTGTTTATAGTTACATACATACATAAATACATATACCAATCACGCCTATATCCCTGGCGCGATAATGACGAATGAATTTAAAATTACGGTCATTATCATCACGTCTGACCAAATGTTTAAGGGTCGTCTCAAATAAATCACTATAGTGACACGTTGTCAGCCTGTCGCCTGAAATTGCAATACAAATTAAAATCTCGAGTCCCTTAGCTTCTACGACAACCACAGGAAGGAAATGAGGTGATGTTATTCTAAGCCGGCAACACACGGCATTTTTACTTACTAATAATTTATTATCTCTGTGCAGGTCAAAGCGTAGCGCGGGCGTTTTCTGGCACAATTCGGCGGAGACGTGGGTGGACGTGGTGAACCACGCGGACAGCAACGTGGTCGCGTCGCTTGTGAACCTGGTGACCGGCGGGCAGCAGCGCCGCGTCGACGCCAGGTAACGCGCGTGGGTGCACGTGGGGAACCCCTTCGGCCGTTAAGGAAACCAAAGTTTGGAAACTAGTTTCCTGAAAAGATTTTTTTATCCTCCTACGTAACTGGTTTCCTATAAGAACTTTTTAATACTTTTACGTAACTGGTTTCCTGTAAGGCTTATTTTATACTTCTATGTAACTGAATAACTAATAAAATCTCTTTTGTATCTGTGGCACGTTATTCTTTTGAAAAACGTCAATTATCTGATAATCATGATGCACTTGACATTTATTTTGTTTTTTTTTATGTTGTATGAAAAAGTTATATTTTATGTTTAAATGATTCAATTGTTTTCGTTATTAAATCCAAATATCTGAAATAAACGGCTTTATTACAGGTCTACTAATAACACTCGTAAAATTACTACTGAAGTCCAATTAGTTTCGTAGGTGGCTGAAATAACACAAACAAAGTATTTTTTGGAAACCAGTTACGTAAAAGTATTAAAAAATCCTTAAAGGAAACCAGTTACGTAGGAGGATAAAAAAATCTTCAGGAAACTAGTTTCCAAACTTTGGTTTCCTTAACGGCCGAAGGGTGGGGAACCACGCGGACAGCAACGTGGTCGCGTCGCTTGTGAACCTGGTGACCGGGGGGCAGCAGCGCCGCGTCGACGCCAGGTAACGCGCGTGGGTGCACGTGGTAACGCGCGTGGGTGCACGTGGGGAACCACGCGGACAGCAACGTGGTCGCGTCGCTCGTGAACCAGGTGACCGGCGGGCAGCAGCACCGCGTCGACGCCAGGTAACGCGCGTGGGTGCACGTGGGGAACCACGCGGACAGCAACGTGGTCGCGTCGCTCGTGAACCTGGTGACCGGCGGGCAGCAGCGCCGCGTCGACGCCAGGTAACGCGCGTGGGTGCACGTGGTAACGCGCGTGGGTGCACGTGGGGAACCACGCGGACAGCAACGTGGTCGCGTCGCTCGTGAACCAGGTGACCGGCGGGCAGCAGCACCGCGTCGACGCCAGGTAACGCGCGTGGGTGCACGTGGGGAACCACGCGGACAGCAACGTGGTCGCGTCGCTCGTGAACCTGGTGACCGGCGGGCAGCAGCGCCGCGTCGACGCCAGGTAACGCGCGTAGGTGCACGTGGTGACGTGCGTGGGTGCACGTGGGGAACCACGCGGACAGCAACGTGGTCGCGTCGCTCGTGAACCAGGTGACCGGCGGGCAGCAGCACCGCGTCGACGCCAGGTAACGCGCGTGGGTGCACGTGGGGAACCACGCGGACAGCAACGTGGTCGCGTCGCTCGTGAACCTGGTGACCGGCGGGCAGCAGCGCCGCGTCGACGCCAGGTAACGCGCGTAGGTGCACGTGGTGACGTGCGTGGGTGCACGCGGAGAACCACGCGGACAGTGCTCGCGAAATGCTTTTTCAAATTATATGTGCTAACACACAACCCGAAATGTGCGATAGGGACAGTTGCAGGCTCCCTGAGAAATCGCCCCGAAAACAGAGTAACGTTTTTCTACCTCTAAATTTAAACCAAATCCTATAATTTTGGTCTTGCTTTGGAAAAACTAAACTACGTTTACACGTCTCGTTTTTGACCAATTTTTTTTTACAGTTTTGATAGAAACCTCACTCAAACATAAAGATTTTTCAGTATCAAAAAAGTGTACTTTTGTGCCTATATATATCATAAAACTAAAAACGTCTAGACCTTGTTTTTGTAAATTTAAATAAAATACCTAAAAATTAAAACTACTGATTACCAGTAAGTATGATACAACATTAACGCTTTTTGTATGAAAATTTCCAGCAACACGATCCTCTTAACATGTGATCAATAGGTGGGTCTCCATTGACCGAGCAGCCTCAGATGCTCACTGCCGCGCGCAGCATGCGGCGCATTGCGCGGTCGGTGTGGACGGTTTTTAATAATAATAAAAGATCTTTATTTATCAACCAAAAATATTCAAAACAAAGAGCAAAAAATATACAATTACCTAGTTGATAAAATGGATAAACCACTCAGCATTTAGATCTACTTTTTTTCAGTCGCTGGACCCAGCTTAAAATAGAATGTAGGTACTACATTATAAAAGCAACAATGTGCACAGTAAAAATTCTTAAATTAAAAACTAAAATTACATATACACAGAGTACATATGGTCAGCGCTCCAGCGCGGCCGTCGCTGAAGGCTGCCATGCTCGACGCAGGTTGATGATCAGTAGCGGAGCGATATTATAAAGACCGTAGCTGTTTACTTAATGCACATTTATTGATCTTAAACTATGGCTTATATACTAATATTACAATGACGTAAATCACGTAGAGAGGTGATATCTGTAGCTAGCTCTCTACGTGACAAACGTGTAGGAATTGCTGATGTTGCTTCCGCAACAGTACACAACCCAAACTATTCCCAATTCGTCTCCTGCTTTTGGGCAGTAAGAATCCACGATTTAATTTTATTCTTAAAACTATATAAAGATTTTGCGTTTCGTTTCGCCCGAGCATGAGTATTTTAGCATGCGCTGCTCAGGCGAAACACGTCCACACCGACCGCGCAATGCGCCGCATGCTGCGCGCGGCAGTGAGCATCTGAGGCTGCTCGCTCAATGGAGACCCAGTTATTTAAAAAAATAATTATTGCTCTAAAGGCATTACTCAGGAAGAAAACAGGGGAATACGTTGGTATGGAAAGACTGAAACCCAAGCTACCTCACAGGAACGCTCTTAACAATCGGTTCTTTTCTTAACACGTGATCAATGTACTTTTCCCACAGGTTCATGAGCGAGTCTGGTGTGGTAGATCTGTTCGTGCTGTTGGGGCCCCAGCCTGCCGACGTGTTCCGGCAGTACACCGCGCTCACTGGCGCCGCGCCACTGCCCCCGGTGAGTCCTCCCACTGGGACAACCAGTCGTTCAAGAGCCCTAGTGACTGCGGGACAATACAGCAATCTTAGCCAGCATCACACGGCAAAACACTTAATTGGTAATTTAATTACACTTGTATATTTGGTGGACCCCGAAAAAGACGATGCTTATTTGAAGGAATGGACTGAGGCTGCACTAGACCACATTAGGTGGTCTTTGCCCAGCAGTGGGATCTCGTAGGCTAACTATAATAATAATATTTATATTGTGTTGTCCAGAAATTCTCGCTGGCGTACCACCAGTCCCGCTGGAACTACGTGGACGAGGCGGACGTGCGCTCCGTGGATGACAACTTCGACGCGCACGACATCCCCGCCGACGTCATCTGGCTCGACATCGAGTACACCGACAGGAAGAAGTGAGTCCTATTAGCTGTTGCGCTAGGGTTGCCAGGCGTACATCTTTTTGATTCCCTGTCCGGCCAAAATAAGCGGCGTCAGGCCTGTCCGACTTTTGTTAGGCTTTTTATATTTCGAAATTCGCGCGGATCGAGTCCGACTTGTGAAGGAACAAGCACGTGCTGGACACGAGCGCTGTCGCCCCAAAGCCCGTTGCCAGGCTTGGTTTTACACTTTTTAACATTAACCCCGAAAATCCTCCGAAATGTAAGGTGTTTTCTACCCAAATGTCCGGCTAAATAAAGCTTGGCGTTACAGTTTTTTTTATATGAAAACTGATATTCGTAAAAATTGCAAGATGTCCGGCTTTTTTATCAAAATGTTCGGCCAAACTCGCAGGTCTGTCCGGCCTTCAGGTTTGAGGACCTGGCAACCCTATATTGCACTTACGGTCTCCTAAGTATGGAGCTCTCTTAATTGCTGGCATACTTTATGCCGCTTTGCTCAGTCATACTAGGGACCATTGTGAATGATTCTATCCGAAGAGGTCAAAAATTCCATCCACTAGATTTCAAGATGGCCGACCTTCGATTTTTGTATGGGACTAAAAAAAAAATTCTTAGGCCTATCGTGTTGGGATCAAATAAAAGACGATTTCAAAAGTATATTATGCTACCTGTTTGGGAAAAAATGAAGTTACATTTATAAAACTTCTGAAAACATGCTATGTTTGGGGTCCTCCAGGTACAAGACGGCTGACATATATTTCAACAAAAGTACGCCAAATGGTTCACCATATCCTCAATACTATCGCGACGAAAGGAATTAAAAAAATGAATATGTTTAATTAATATTTTTCAATCATATGTGTATGTAATAGGCTTGTTTCCTGACAGGTCAAATGAGCTAATTTTTAAAACGATCTCAAACAGTATTTTGTTTGAAGAACTAAAAGTATGACGTCACGCCGTAAGTATTTGGATGGCGTCAAAATACTTACTTTTATATTATTTTTCTGCTTATTAATTCAAATTTTGAATATTTCGAAAAATTATGAATGAAGTCAGTAGAACTTATCGACAATAGTTTTAAGCGTACAACTGTTATATTTTTTAATGACCCAGGAAACAAGCGAATTGTGCTTGTTTCGGTAGTGTTTTGTGTAATTCCCAAATACATTCATATCAATCGAGTTACTCATGACTTCTTTATGTATACTCGTAGGTACTTCACGTGGGACGCGGAGAAGTTCCCGCGGCCCGCCGAGATGGTTGCCAACCTGACCGCGAAGGGGCGCAAGCTGGTCGTCATCATCGACCCGCACATCAAGCGCGAGGCCGGCTACTTCCTGCACGAGGACGCCACTGAAAACGGATACTACGTCAAGGATAAGGACGGCAAGGACTACGAGGGTACGTTATAAATAAAATAAAAATAAGTAAAGTTTTATTGCAGGCACTACAGGACCCATAATTTTACAAAAGACTTAAAACTACAAATGTATAAATGTATAATATAAAAGTAAAAGTGTAAAAATAGGTGATAAGTAAGTATAAAAGTCTGTTTTTCTTAGAGAGTCCAAAAAGGTAAACAAACAAATCTCCACAGACTAAAAATCTCTAATATTAGATTTGGTAGGGCTGGGCAAGAGTGAGTCAGTTCAAAATCTTTATAACTGAGTCGAGTAAGATCATCGTAACTTGTTGATTGTTTGAACACAGTATTAAAAACAAATACCCTGTGGCTTTACCCGCATTATCATTGTTTTTTATATATAAAAAAACAACCTTTATTGGATAATTTTGCCGTTCATAGTAGCGTAAATACAGTGCTATAAAAAGGAGTAGTAATTAAAATGTCGTCCCTTCTAAGCCCCGTTGATATGAATCAAGTTTAAGAAAATAATGTTTTTCATTACTAATTATTTTTGTCGCACTCTACTTGGAACACTAAATAATAAAGACGGCATGATAAAACAATTCTTGCCTCTCGCTCGCTATTGTTACTGTTAGAAAGAGAAAGTCATTCTGAAGCAATAGCGTTTTACGGCTTGCGATTGACCGTCATTCGTTTCCTCGCTTCGTTCCGATGTCGTGTGTTCCGAGTGCTCTTCCGTGTTTGATCCCTAACGACTTGGCTGTGATATTCGGTTTTTGTGTTTGCTTTTTGTTTTGGACGTTGTTTTTATCTGAACCGACGACTTACTGCTGTGCCTCCTGGACTCCGACCTCGCTACCGAATTGGATTTTGCAGCAACTGCTACTTTTAGCAAAGGTATGTATTTATCACTTTATTTATTCGTTTTTTATGTATTTATTCCTTTACTTAAATACTTCTAATATTAATTACATAGTTCTATCTAAGCTTCAATTTATAAAAAATTTAATGTTTAGTTTTATAAATTCTTTGTCATTCAGCGTAAACATTTAAATTAAGTTAATTAAATATTTAACTCATTTTCAAAATACCTAGTGAAAAAATTGTATACTTAATTCCAATACCCAAATTTTTTATAATAATTTCCAAACATGAATCTTAAAATGCACCATTAAAATAAATTTATAAGTATTTTATTCATTTAGAAGATAAGGTTGTAGATCACTTATTTCAAAAGTGATATTACAATTATATAAGATAATTATATTATAACCACCAACATAAGGAATGGTCGCCTTTAACAAAACAAAGTTTATAGATATTATATAAGAAATATTAACAAATGAAATCGATACTTCAAAGTGAAAGGAAAAAAATACCTTTAAAATATTCTTTCTTTTTACGGATCCTGTGAATTATACCTATACTATAAACGTTACAATATCTGATAACGCAGTGGTAAAGTTCGTTCGCTCAGAACGTAGCGCGACGTCCTTTGTTCCGGCGGCGGCATCTTTTGACAAGTGCCGCGCGCGTCTAGGCGGTACGATAAAAGGGCGATTCGTTGAAAGCGAACGCACTTTAGTAGGCCTGCCGACAATAGTTTTTTTTCACTTTGTATTTTGTAAAAGTTCCAAACACTGATAACGAGCATGTGTAGGTACACAATAGGTTTGCCGACAGTCATATTCTTTCTCTTTAAATTCTGAGAATTATATAGAACAAAAAGTAGAAAAACACTGCAGCTGCTCATAGTTACCTATAGTAGGCGTGTCGACATTAGATTCTTTCTCTCACTATGGATTCCACGAATCACCTAACTATAGTAGGGGTTCCAAACACTGATAACGCGCATAGGCACACAATAGGCATGTCGTCAGTCATATTCATTGTTACTTAAGATTTTGAGAATTATACGGAACAAAAATTACAACGGATAACGCGCAGATGCAAATAGTTAGGTATATTAGTTTTGAAGAAAATAGATCATTCTTTCTTTCTTCAGAATCTGTGAATTAATGCAGCCTATTCTGGCGGCTAGCTTAATTAAGCTTTAACTTTTAAAATCAGGTTTTGACAGGACCATAACCAATACTGCCCTGCTAAAAAAAACCTATATATAGTCCATAAAATATAGCTAGATACCTGTGCTGTGACAGATGTCAGATTCATACAATTTTTATTATATACTTTTCACACTCACTTGGTTTCCTATCTAGCATCCTGCTGTCACAGGTATCATCGTATAATTTACAGAGTATAAGTCCATGGTAGCTTATTTGGAGAAAAATTTAAAAAACACCCAACGTTAATGTCTTAACTTCTATGCCAAGCTTCTATGCAAGTAATAAAATAACGGTGGTAAATAATGTTATGTTTAGAGAATTAATGTAGGTTTCTTTGTAATAAAGTAATTTTCCGCTATAACTATTATTTTTATATATTTAAGCGTAAATTTAAAAACATTAGTAGGCCCCACTGTAATGTTAATATAACTTTTTTACCTATTACAATTAATTTGAAAGTAGTACACCCATAATAATCGTTGTCACTCACTACATAAGAATTATCGGATAGCTACTTTACAGAAACTTAATTTCATTTCATTCACATTCATTATTCCATATTCTTCTAAATTAGCGTTATACATATTTTTCAGGACCTCATCATGGATGATACGCAACCTGGCACATCGTCATCTTCTGGCCCAAGCCAAAAGAAACGTAAGAGGAGCGATTCACTCCCAAATGAATTGACTTCCTCTCCTATGAAGAAACGACCCAAAACAACCAAGCTGAATTCTTATAGCAAAATTGTTATTATCAACATGTTCAAATATTTTGTATCGGCGATGACGACGTACCCATATAAACACGAAATTTATAAAAACATTGCAAACATAATGTCAATATCTGAAAAGACAGTTACAAGAACCATTAATGAATACAAAAGAAAAGGCGCAGTCTCATCTCCAGAACGACCTCATTTTAGAACATCAAAATTTACTCAATTAGATGATTTTACTTTGACGGCGATAAGGATGAAAGTTCATCAATTTTATTATGCAAACGAATTGCCAACAATCGACAAAGTTTTGACAGCCGTTAACGAGGATGATGACCTGCCTACCTTTTCGAGGAGCTCAATGTATAAGCTGATGAAAAAAATGAATTTTAAATATACAAAAAGATCGAGGAAGAGCGTATTATTAGAAAGGTTAGACCTCATAGCATGGCGAAGAACATATTTAATGCGCATTAAAGACTTGCGAAAAGAAAATAGAAAAATTTATTACACTGACGAAACATGGGTCAACGAAGGTCAGAATACAATTATATTTTTTGCTACAAACTCATATTCTAAATTACTTAGTTGAACTACTGAAATAATTTTTCTTCTTTATCTTATTTTACAGGCCATACTACCAACTATACGAGTATATGGGTGGATGGGGACATCGAAAGTAGCCGACAGGCCTTTTTGAGGGGACTCTCGACGGGCCTTCAAAACCCACAAAAGGGAAGACGCCTGATAGTCACCCACATTGGCAGCGAAGACGGTTTTCTTGAAGGAGGAGAAAACATTTTTCAAGCCAAGAAAACTGATTCGGAGGGTGACTATCACGGTGAAATGGATGCCGAGACATTTGAAAAATGGTAAGTCAATACTTGTGATAAATGTAGTAGGACCCGTATTATTTTATACGACTGAAGTCCATAGTATAATTTCCCTCCCCACCCACACAAATTTAATTAATTACATTTAGATGGATAATGAGTTATTTTTAAATTACAGGTTCAAAGGGATTTTACAAAAAATTGAGCCGGGGTCAGTAATAGTATTGGACAACGCACCGTACCATTCTAGAAGGTTAGAACGTATACCAAATATGAGCTGGAGGAAGGCAGACATACAAGGATGGCTGACAGAAAAAAATATACAATTCGAAGAGAAAGAGATTAAGGCGCAGTTGCTAGCTTAATTCGACAAAGAAAAGTACCAAAAAAAATACATAGATGAGCTAGCAGCTAGTAAGCAGATACTGGTGCTACGCCTTCCTCCATACCACTGCGAGTTAAACCCAATCGAATTAATATGGGCACAAATAAAAGGTTATGTTGGGCGACACAATAAAACTTTCAAACTAGACGATGTAGAAGAATTGCTGAAAGATGGTATAAGCAGAATTGGTACGGAGTCCTGGAAAAAATGCGTCGAGCACGTTAAGAAAAAAGAAGACGAAATGATGCGGCTCGACGGCATAATTGACGATTTGACAGATAAACCGACCCCGGAGTTTGTGATTCACGTTGGTGAAAGCAGTAGTAGCGAAGATTTTGATAGCTCTGGCAGTGAATAATTAATAAATATTATCCACTTAAAAGAATTGTTTTATTTGTTAGGATAGGAACCGGTCACATAAATCTCAGAGCACATTAAATATAGCTTGATACCTTGTGACATCAGTCAGCTTTGGGAAAATGCTCAAGGTCAACTTTTCTTTGTTTCCTCTTTCCTTCTCATTCAGTATGGATCTGACAAACGTAACGGGTATCAAGTTAGATTTTATTAATTTTACCTATCCTAACCTTAACGGTACTTTCATCCTTACATAAGAGAAAGTAAGTCGCGATTTTTTCTGATTAAAGGCATTTTAATAAATGTTTGTAGATGTTATTTACATAATCTTAAAGAATAAGATTGAACTTTTATGATCATACCTAATAATAATGACTAAAACAGAAAAAAAAAAGAAACCTTGAAGTAATCAATCAATCGACTCATTGACCGACTCACTGAACTGAATCAGAACTTTGGATTCAATGATGTGGCACAGCACTATTCAAAGATGGCTGTATGTTCACGATCTGTCAAAATGTCCGTGTTTGTTTAATATTTTATTAATTTCTAATAGAATTATACATAATTGAGTCATAAATTAAGTGTTTACAGTTATGTGGGATGTGAAACAAGTGAAATATGTATTTGTATGACAGTTATAACGTGCAGTTCTCATATATTATGGCGAAATCTATCGACGTGGTTATGGCAAGTTGTTTGTTTACATTTTAGGACTCTCTAAAAAAAATAGACTTTACTTACTTACCTGTCATTCATTTGACATTGAGGCTGCTGTGCATAGACAACCAATGTCTAAATATTGGGCTGTTCATGTCATTTCATTACACACCGCATTCAAAATAATATAATAACCTCTATACAGGGTGTAAGAGACGGTGTATTGAAAACTTTGCAGGCGTGCTCAGGCCATGAAACTGAACAACTTTTTCTATGGCATGTTGGTAAACGTAAAAAAAATTCGACCTTTCATATTTTTTATTTCATATTTTCATATTTATTTATTAGCATTCATGTACAAGTATAAGGTGTTACAAAATAGGCTAGATAGATACATGAACCCTGTAAGGGTATAGCAGTAAACTTAAAACTAGAAACAATAATTAGTATCATAATATAAATTAATTAGATTTTAGAAATAATAATTAGCATTACATTAATATTGATAATTAGATGTCATAGTCAATAGTAGATATTATAATAGGTAGAGATATTTATGAATTTTACATTGATAACACTTATATAACGCTTTTTTACTTTATCTTTTTTGTGCAGTAGAATATAATTTAAGCTCTTTGTCTTCTAAATATTCTTTTATTGAATAGTAGGACTTTTGTAATAACATTTTCTTCACCTCTTTGTTGAAAGAAATTTCGGTCTCTAATTCTTTGATGCTAGTAGGTAACTTATTGTATATATTTATAGATCTATAATATGGACTAGTTTTAAACATTTGTAGTTTAGGAGTTGGCAACTCCATAATATGTCTACGCCGAGCACTTTTGGTAAACTGGAATAGGTTCATGTGTCTTCGTACAAACTTTGCCATTTCTAGTATATAGATACAAGGAAAGGTAAGTATTTTATTTTTGTTAAAAATCGGTCTGCAACTTTCAATTTGCCTCATGTTAAAAATGATACGCATGCATTTTTTTTGCAAGATAAATAGATCGTCTGCCTCCGATCTATAACCCCACATAATTACCCCATAACTCAGCCAAGAGACGGCATACGCGTAATAGGCCGAAAGGGCACAATCGATATTTGTATTGGATTTTAGAACACTGAGAGCGTAAACGAATCTGGATATTTTTGATTTTATTTTATCAATGTGGTCTTTCCAGCACAGGTAGGTATCGATGGTAATACCTAACAACGAGCACGAATGTACCTCTTCAATTTTTAGACTTGCTGTGGTAGGCTCTAAGTTAATAGGTTGTCTCTGATAGGGTCTAAATTGAATTATCTTAGTTTTATCGCTGTTAATTACTAAATTGTGATCTTGTAGCCACGATTTAATGCAACTGAATGCAGTTGCTATGTGGTTCAAATTATCATATTTGTTACATTTTAATAAAATGGAAATATCATCAGCAAAGAGGGTGCAGTGGCAATCGACCACCTTAGGCAGGTCGTTAATGTATGCTAGGAATAGGGTGCATCCCAGCACACTTCCCTGTGGAATGGAGGAGTTAACCGTCACCATAGTGGACTGTATTTGTTGAATTTCACTGGAGACTGGGTTGAGGAACTCGACCTGTACGCACTGCTTCCGACCAGCAAGGTATGATTGTAGCCAGTTGTAAGCGTTTCCCCTGACACCTAGATAGTACATTTTCTCGAGCAAAATATGGTGTAAAACTCTATCATATGCTTTTGACATATCCAATAGTATTCCTACAGCGTAAGCATTGTCTCTGATGTAATTCATAGCCTCCTGCATGTAAGTGTAGACAGCTAAAGTTGTGGTACGTTTTTTTCTGAAACCATATTGATTTTTATCCAGTAACGCGTATTTTTCAAGGAACTCGTTAATTCGATTTGCCATTGCCTTTTCAAATATTTTAGATACTGATGGTAGAATTGCGATTGGCCTGTATTGGCTAACGTTATTTGCAGTACCACCCTTTTTGAGGATAGGTTTTATTACAGCGATTTTCAACTCGTCCGGAAATGTACCCGATTCGAAAGACTGGTTTATAAGAAAAGTTAACGGAGGTGTTAATTCGTTGGCACATTTCTTTATCAGCATAGGTGGAATATCATCAATACCGCTGCAATATTTGTTTGGTATTTTTTTAATTATATTGAATACTTCTCGCTCGGTAACCGGTCGCAGGTACAGGGAGTTGATAGCCGGCGAGGAGACCGGCCGGCCGCGCGGCGCAGGCGGCGGCGGCCGAGCCGCGCTAACGCTACCCTCGCCCCCGCCCCCGCCCGCCGATACCTCCGTCTCCGCAGACTTAGACTCACCCACTGTCGAGAAGTACTCATTAAAACAGCTAGCAACAGCACTGGGACTTTCAATACAATTATTTTTATATTTTAACTTTATATTCTTTAAGCCGTTTTTACTTGCCCTTCCATTAATTTTATTTGTGATTTTCCACATAGTTTTAGTTTTATTTTTAGAATTTGACATTGTTTTTATGTAATTAAATTTAGACGATAACCTTATACTTTTGCGAAGTGTGTTCCTATACAAAATTATACAAAATTTCCAATCAGTTGAGCGACTTTGTAAGGGAAATCGAAATTGTTTTTAGTTTACCACATAGCCCCATAGAAAAAGATGTTCAGTTTCATGGTCTGAGCACGCCTGCAAAGTTTTCAATACACCGTCCCTTACACTCTGTATTATGGAGAGAAATGACATTAAAATTCAAAATAATACTAATATAATACTTTATTGTACACAGTAGGTAATATAAAATCAATTAAAACAGCTATAAACTAAAAGAACACACGAATCGTCTGAAACAGCCCTCAATTGGTCAGACGTGGCGATAGTGGCCGTACTCTTACGGCCGTTAACGCGCTGCCTACCTCGCAAGGGATAAAGGCGTGTATGTACGGTCGCAAGCAGAGAAAACGGACCCCCCCCAGTGACGAAATCTATGGCAACATGTAGGAAACATCACAACACGAGCAGTGAGTGGTGATTGGTCGATAATGTCACAATGTCTAAGTTCAGCGACATTCTATTGGTGCTTTTAGTCAAAGTCGTGACTAGCAGCGCCATCTGCGTCAGTTTCCTTCATATTTTTATCTTCATATTGCGAAAACACTTTGAGTATTTCACACATATCATGTGACAGACAGATAGCCTAGTGGTTAAGAAATGGGTGCTCGTGAATGATGTTACTGGTTCGAATCCTTACATCTGTGCCTTTTTTTTATGTCACATATTTTTGATTTTAATTTTGTTTGCGTTTTAATAAAATTATTTTGAATATCAAGGTCACATTAAATAACATTGATAGAAAATGGTAGAAAAACAAAAAAGACTGATTAGTAACTTTATTCAAAAACAAGTTTCAGTTTACATATTTACAATAATTCTAAATTAAAATACATCGTTATTTATTATACAGATGGTAATATTTCCAATCACTTGTCTATGACTTTTTACGAGAGAACAAACATGTTATCCAAGATAACAATTTTACGTCTCAAGTAAAAATTAAAAAAACACAAAAATCCGTGGAGCCAAATGATTTTTTAAAGCACCGCATTTAGTTACGGAGGGGGTAACCGTCCATTTCAATGACGTCCTGTAATCGGCTAGGCATACTATCTAATAAATTAGAACAGATATTGCTACGCCGCATTAACTCCCATGTCCTTTTAACTTCTTGTTGCAAACTTTCAACGTTTCTTATTTCACTGGTATCCCAGTTCAAAACCATTTGGCCCCATAGATTTTCTATAGGATTTAGATCCGGACTTTTAGCAGGCCAATTTATGGTAGTTATATCATTTTGTGATGACAGCCACTCCATAACAATTCCCGAGCGATGTATCGAGCAATTATCTTGCACAAAATAAATTTGTCCTTCTGGATATATTGCACGAACTGATGGCAACATGACGTCCCTTAATATTTGTAAATACAGTTGAGCTGTCATGCGGCCGCCAACTTCAGTCAACTCTCCAGGTATAACGGACATCCAACCCCAATAACCTGGAAATAAAAATAATTGAATATAATAACTTGCCAAAATAACAAGTTCAAACCTATACTTGTGTAAGATAACTAAAATAAGTTTATTTTTAAATATTATGTAACTAAAATACTTAAATTACTTAAATAAATTCTGCTACTACTGAAATAATGAATTATTAAAACAAAAATGAATAAATTATGATAAATATGCTCACCTAAGGATATTCTGCCACTGGTTCTTAGCGGTAAAACATTTTGTGGATTATAACGCTGTCCTCGTCTTCTCCACAGTATCTTTCGTCCATCTTTGTCCGATTTAAAACATTTTTCGTCGGTAAATATTACGTAGTCGGTCCCAAAGTTCTGTCATATATGAAAATACTGATAAAATAAAAAGTACCAATCCGTTTTTAAAAATTTATATATCAATTAAAAATACAATTATCGAAGAATCAAAATAACATAAAACTATTCGATTAGACCTCCCTTGCTTTTAATAACGGCCATCAACCGCGGCGGCCAGTCGTCTATCGCAGCACGCACCATATCCATGTCGATTTCAGCGACTGCTTTAACTATGGCTGACTTCAGGCTCTCCAAATTTTTATGGGGCTTAGCACAGACCTTGCTTTCTAAGACCTGCGAAATTTTATAGTCCAGAGGATTAAGGTCCGGACTGGAGGAAGGCCAATCTTCGTGTCTTATAAACTCAATGTTTTGACGTTCAAACCAGGCTTGAGTGGTCTTGGCTTTGTGAGCGGGCGCAGAATCCTGCTGGAACACAAAGTGATGTCCTGAAAATAGTGTGTTGGGCAGGTCTTTGACGTCCCGATCCAAAACCGTCTCTTGGTACACTTTTGCACTGGTTTTGACCCCCTTTTCGCAAAAATTAACCTCAGTTGGCCCATAGTAGGAGACTCCTAAACAGACCATGACTGAAGAGGGATGATGCCCATGTTGCACCCGCGAAACTTTGTTTCCTGCTTCTTCAGAGCTGGTAGCGTACACTCTATCGTTTTGTTTATTATACTTTTCTTCTATATCAAAAATTTTTTCGTCTGTAAAAAGTATATCGCGGTGCCGGTTTTTCGCGTACCGTTTTAACAACACCCGGGATCTTTTGAGTCTAATTTCTTTTAAACGGGCATTAAGTAAGTGCCCACTCTTTTTTTTGTATGCTCGCAGCTTAAGGTCTTCGTTTAAAACCTTTTTGACTGTTTATCTACTAACCTTCATCTGCAAAGCCATAAGTTTCTGTTTTCGGACAGGATTTCTTCGTAAGCGCGGCTCGATCGCTTTGATCACTGCTGGTGTTCTTGCGGAGCGAGGCCGGCCAGTTCTTTTCTAGTCCTCAACACTAGAGACTTCAGTGTACCTACTCATAGTACGATACACAAACCTAAGCGTTATTTTCAATTTTTTGAGCAACTTGAAAATGGTACTCGGCGAGTGCCCACAGCGATGCAACGTCAAAACTGCTATTCGGTTTTCTTTCAAAGTCCACTCCATCGTGAAAAATCGCGCCAAATGATCATTTATTGTTTTAAAATAATTGTCAAACATTCAAAAACGGAATGCAATAAAACTTTTCCAAATTCGTGTTCTAAATTCAAAAATAATATGCCAGTGACAGAACTTTGGGACCGACTACGTACTATATTATTCTTCCAATCGAAATTCAAATACTCCCTGGCGAATCTTACTCTAGCTTGACGGTGAGCCTCGGTAAGTTTAATTTTTTTAGCTGGTCTGTAATTATGGATCCCCGCAGCATGTAAATGTCTCCGCACTGTATCCAACGAAATCCCAAACAACTGTGCAGTTGATCTCGTGGTCTTGAAGGACTCATTGGTATGGAGTCTTACAATTTCACGGTGACGATACGTTTCATCAGTATAAGCCACTGGTCGCGGACCCTGTCTTTCACATTTTACATCACCAGTTTCCTGGTATCTTTTTATCCATCGACGAACTGTGTTTCTCTGTAAAAATAAAAGCAATTTATTCCGTGAACTAATCCCAACCCTATTATCAAACGAATTAAAATATAAGTATCGCTTATAAAAATAGAAGCAAAACTTACCGCCACTCCCAGTTCTCGAGCAATACTCTTAATGCCTCGATTTTGTTCAAAAAGCACAATAATCTTAGCTTTCAAAAAAACCGATAATCGAGCCATAGTTGTTAGTTTATAATCCAAAAACTATCCGAAACAGAATGCACACGTAAGCGGTAGCGAAGCTAGCTTGTGAACAAAGCGAAACACCAGAAATCAAGTATAACATTTTATAAATTTTGCCTACCCTCATATAATTACTTAGAAAGAGTTCGACACATCAAGAAAGATTACTGTGACGTCATGCACAATATGAAGTAGAAGGGAATTTTCGCCATTCTTAGCAAGAGCTCGGTGGCGCAGTGGTTTAGCGGTAAGACTCGAGAACGAAAGAGTCTAGGTTCAAATCTTGTGTCCAAAATGTGTTTTTCGTATTTATTGTTTCTTCACCAAGTTTTTTGAATTCTATCTATTTATCCTGGCAATACCCAAGGCTTGGATGAATTCGAAAAACAAGTTTGTGACAAACAAACGATACGATGGCGGCGGTGCAGTAACTTAACGCCAGATGGCGCCAGGCAACAGAGATGTTGTCTGGCTCCATTTATAAAGAGAGGGGTCCGTTTTCTCTGCTTGAGACTGTACTTTACGTAAAGTAGCAATGTCACTTCGTCTTTAGATATTGCCATTCTTGTAGCATCGATCCCCGCCATGTCCAATGTGTTTTTACTCACGTAAATTTACCGACTGCTCTTACAATGAAGGAAACACATAGTGAATGGATGTATCTATGTTCAGGGTGGTGCTGGCCCGGCTCGTCGTCGTACCTGGACTTCTTCGACCCGCGCGTGTCGCAGTACTACGCGGAGCGGTACCGGTTCGACAACTTCCCCGGCACCAGCAAGGACGTGCACTTCTGGAACGACATGAACGAGCCCAGCGTGAGTCATACATAAATAAAATACAGGGTGTTAGGGCCAGCGTCTCGAATACTGATAGGGTGCAAGCAGACCATGAAACTGAACAACTTACCCTTAGGAACATATGTCAGGAAATGACAAAAAAAATTCGATCGCCCATACAAAATCGCGATCAGCTGCACTGCATTTACTATCGGAAGTCAAAAATTTACTGACATATGTCCCTAGGGGAGAGTTCGGGACGGGATCAGTATTCGGGACGCTTTCCCTCACACCTCCCTTACACCCCGTATGCTCGGAAAATAGATCAATCCTGACCAAAAACCAGCTGTTTTCTTGTATTTATCGCTTTATTTTACTCACTTTTCATTCAATATGTAAAGCAGTATACGTACCGCGGATATAACGTCAATAGCAACCTCAGAAAGATACCGTTAAAAAGTTAAAAAACTTCTATTGCTATTGATGGGTTACATTCCTGGGTGCGTAATCTACTATTACACTTCACCTACATAGTTTTCTCATATTTAAACCTATGTTCCTTCGGGAAAGTTGTTCAGTCTCATGAGCCGATTCACCTATTAAGATATTTGCATCAAATATTTTTACTCCTTGTACAACTGTACAGGTATTCAACGGCCCCGAGATAACGATGCCAAAAGACTGCCGGCACTACAAGCCCGCGGAGGAAGGACAGGAAGGGCTCGCGACGTACTGGGAGCACCGGCACCTCCACAACGAGTACGGGCTGTGGCAGGTGCGCGCCACGCACCACGGCGCCACGCAGCGCGCCGACGCGAGCTACAGGCGAGTGTACAATATAGTGACAGCAGTACAGGGCTGTACTGGGAGCACCGGCACCTCCACAACGAGTACGGGCTGTGGCAGGTGCGCGCCACGCACCACGGCGCCACGCAGCGCGCCGACGCGAGCTACAGGCGAGTGTACAATATAGTGACAGCAGTACAGGGCTGTACTGGGAGCACCGGCACCTCCACAACGAGTACGGGCTGTGTATATATCATCATACTTTTATCCCTTGCGGGGTAGGCAGAACGTTAACGGCTGTAAAAATACGGTCACTATCGCCACGTCTGACATTTTTGAGGATTGTTTTTCAAGGTAGTTTCAGAAAACATGTGTATCACTATAGTGACAGGTTGTCAGCCTGTCGCCTAAAAATTGTAATCCACCGATACTCTCGAGTCCCTTAGTCGCCTCTTACGACACCCGCGGGGAGGATGTGGGGTGATGCTATTCTAAGCCGGCACCACACGGCAATCTATCTTCCTCTCAGTCTTATATGTATACATTATTTTGGAGCGCTTGGTTTTAACTTTTAATTTGTTTGTTTCCAGATCGTTTATACTGACGAGATCAACATTCGCTGGCACTCAAAGGTAAGCTACTCGTATACTCAAATCAAAATTATGTATTCTATGTGATAATTCTCGTTGCCTTATCCCGTTCTCTGTCGGGGTCGGCTACCTAACTTAAGGGATTTGACGTGGAACCAAGTTTTTACACCTGGCCCGGATCCTAGGTTAAGTCACATTCAAATATGAAATATTATTCTGTAAGATCATCCATCACAAAATCTTGTAGTTGAAGAAATGGCGTGATGTGGAATGACAGAAAGCGAATGGATGACGGCTGAAAAAGAATAAAAACTGGTGGTGGTGTCAAGAAGGTGTCCTTATACTACTGCAATAGCAAGTCCACTGCTGGACATGGGCCTCTCCCTTTTGGGGGGTATTGCCATAGTCACCCGATTGGCAGTTGGATTGGCGAGCGCAGTGCATTCATAGCGAACGCTGCTGTATTGGTATAAACAGACGGAATGGTTGGTATAAATAAACCTACTATCAACGGACCATACAGGCTTCTTCTTCTTCTTTTCGTGTGGGGCACCTAGCAAATGCTTATAAAAACATCACCCCATTTCTGCCCGTGGGTGTCGTAAAAGCCGACTAAGGGACAAATCTCGGAAATTTTACAAAATCTTGCACTGCGCTCGCCAATCCGCCTGCCATGCGTGGTGAGTAAAGATTCAAAGATATTTATTCGCTTAAAAACACGGTATAAAGATGGTAGAGTTACACAATTATTATCAATGAAGGTACATTCGTGTTTTGCTAAACTATAATCTAGCATGCAAATAATTATAATACAATGTCAAATTAGTTTCTTTATGTCATAGAAATTATTATAATTTAGCCAATTATACAACTTTTTCTTAAATAATCGTATTTTTTTTTATGTCATCTGGTATTTTATTATAAATTCTTACACCCATAGATAAACAACTCTTGTCATAAACCATAGTCCTAGGAGTTTCTTGAAACACGAGCCTATACATGTTTCTTTTTACACGATTATTTACTTCATGCGCTTGCTTGTACAAGTTAAATCTTTTAACAAATACACACATTTCAAAAATGTATAAATATGGAAGTGGTAAGAGGCCTAGCTTTTTAAAATATGGCTTACAAGAGTCAAGCGGATGCACTCCGCATATGGCTCTAATGCATTTCTTTTGTGCAATGAAAACTTTATGTCAGTACTATGACCCCAGATTATAAGACCATACCTTAAAACTGATTCAACGTACGCATAATACAATGTTAAAACTGTTTTCGTGTTTGTTATCTGTCTTATTCTATTAATAGCATATACAAATTTATTGATGCGGTTACAAATATTATCTGTTTGCATTTTCCAATTTATGTTTTCGTCTAGTATCAGTCCCAGGAAATTTGTATGTAAATTTCTTTCTATTATAATGTTGTTTTGGTACATAATGTCAAGATTCATATTACATTTTGTGTGTCTTAAATTATTAAATTGTAAGTATGTAGTTTTGTCAAAATTGATTTTTAAATTATTAGTACTCAACCACTCAACTATATTGTATAACGTGCTATTTATCTCTTTTTCGTGCTTCTTAATTACTTCAGTATGTCCTACCCCTAATCAGAGGAGGTCCATGTCCAGCAGTGGACTGTTGCGGCTGTAGCAGCAGTAAATGGTAAATTCCAGATACGCGGCGGTGTGGACGGGTGACAACATGGCCGAATGGGGCCACCTAGCGGCGTCCCTCCCGATGTGCCTGTCTCTAGCGGCGGCCGGCGTGTCCCACTGCGGCGCCGACGTGGGCGGCTTCTTCAAGAACCCGGAGCCCGAGCTCATGACGCGCTGGTACCAGGTCTGTACACACACACACACACACACACACACATTATATATATATATATATATATATATATATATATATATATACATATTGTATTAGTGTTGTTGTAAGTGCCTTATATCTCGGCTTATTAGGCTGGTTTTTTCCAATCTCCCGCCTCGAGACCCTCAAGAAAAGGGAGTATAGGGTTCAGTATCCCTGTCTAGGAAAATGGTGTTCCCACAAACTTAGAATTACGATGGTGTGGATAGTAGCTATATAATAAACAATATATAAAATATATGTATATAATTAACTCAAAGTATAAACTTTGTTATCTCACCCTCTGTATATATATATATATGTAGTTTATACTTTGAGTTTATTGTTGATACTTTGGGTATGGAAACCTAATAACTTTTTTTTAAAAACCGACTGCAATGGACATGTAAAACTGTGAACCTCAATTTTATGTCTGTCTTTGTTAATGTCTTAATTTTTCCTAAAACCTTCTCCTAAAGCGGCTATGTTGGGAAACGAAAAAAAATCACTCAGCTGATCGGGAATTTTGTCTGGAAATCGAAAAAAATTTCACGTTTACCAACATAGCCCCCATAGAAAAAGTTGTTTAGTTTTACAGTCTGATCACGACTGCAAAGTTTTCGTTTCACCATCCCTTACACCCAGTATGTATGTATACACTAAATAGTTTGTCCGTATTGCAGGCGGGCGCGTTCCAGCCGTTCTTCCGCGCGCACTCCCACATCGAGACGAAGCGGCGCGAGCCCTGGCTGTACGAGCCCGCCACCACCGCGCTGCTGCGCGACGCCAACCGGCGGCGATACGCGCTCATAGACTTCTGGTATATCTAATTACTTCCCTCCATTTGCTCGTAAATGGCGACATTATTTTAAAAAAATATCAAAATCCGTCACCCAAAGGCGATCTTGGCCAGATTGTTCCCGCTTCGACATAAGACTGTCCAATCCATCTCCATTGGTAGGCGATATTTCCTCTGCGACTGGCTACTGCTCGCATACAGACCACAGTTCCTCGTTTCTCGTGTTTGTCCAGCCCCGAGGCAGTGCGCTAGGGACTAGTTTTAAGTTTTTAGTCCACCTGAGCCGCGTTTACACTAGGTTCATAATTTTTTAATAAGAAATAGAAAAATGTACTTATCCTACATTTTTCTCTTTTTTACTATGACTAATACTTGACCATCAAAAAGATAAATGTAAAATTTACTACTTTGAATAAATAATTTTGACAACATTCGCCAAAACAGTCTACTCGTGACCATGGAGCGTGTAACCGCTTCGAAATATCGAGGTAAAAACAAACATAATCGTGGTGATAATCCCGTTAATACATACATACATACATATATCACGCCTTTATCTCTTGCGGGGTAGGCAGAGCGTTAACGGCCGCAAGAATACGGTCGCTATCGCTACGTCTGACATTTTTCAGGATTGTTTTCCAAGGTTGTTTCAGAAAACATGTGTATCACTATAGTGACAGGTTGTCAGCCTGTCGCCTAAAAATTGTAATACTCTCGAGTCCCTTAGTCGCCTCTTATCTCGCCTCTTCTTATCTTATATCGTGATGCTATTTTAAATACTATTAAATTATGAGTTTAACATGTGAATTTCCGTCATCAGGTACACATTGTTCTACGAGCACTCGCTGGACGGTCTGCCGGTGATGCGGCCGCTCTTCCAGGAGTTCCCCAAGGAACAGGACACATACACCATCGATGATCATTACATGCTCGGTAAGCAAACTCCAACCCAAAATGTACAGGGTGTTAGAGACAGCGTCCCGAATACTGATAGGGTGCAAGCAGACCATGAAACTGACTGAACAACTTTCTCCTAGGAACATATGTCAGTAATCCAAAAATTTGTGGATTCCCCTAGTAAATGCAGTCAGCTGATCGCGATTTTGCATCGGAGGTACAAAGCACAAGCTGTCCAACAGTGGGTTGTGGTGGCTGTAGAAGTGGTTTCTCTGAATTAGGTTGTATACAGGGTGTAAGGGACGGCGTTTCGAATACTGATAGGGTGTAAGCAGACCATAAAACTGAACAATTGTCCCCTTGGAACATATGTCAGGAAACGAGGTCCATTTTCGGTACATAACATGTTCCAAGTATAATTAATTGTTTTAAATTTTTCCTTTGTTGTTGTGTTAACCGAAATATTTTTTTTTTTTTCTTTGTGTTAAATTTGGCAAGAACCAAGTAAAACCGAATTGTCCCGTATTTTTTTATGAGAAGTGTATTTTCAATGTCTGAATGAATGACTGTCCCGATGGCGTAGCGGATAGTATGCCTGCCTTCTACGCCGAGGGTCGTGGGTTCGATCCCCACCGGACACAAATATTTGTTAAGTCAACTTTCAAATATTTGTTTTGAGTCTGGGCGTTTTCTATGTATAATATGTATTTATTTACAAAAAAAAAGTATATATGTATTAGTATCAGCTATATAGTTCCCATAGTACAAGCTTTGCTTAGTTTGGGGCTAGATGGCGCTGTGTGAATTGTCCAGGATATTTATTTTATTTTAATGTGTGATCTTACTTCGCAGGCTCGTCGCTACTGGTGCGGCCTGTGACGGAGCCCGGCGTCACCAGTGTGAAGGTGTACTTGCCCGGCAAGGACGACAACACGCTGTGGTACGACGTCGACTCATACAGGTACAAACAAACACACGACATTGCATTTTATAACTTTATATTTATATTAGCGGCTGCAACTCATTTTCCCGTGGGAATCAGATGTTTTCCCGGCAAGTATTATACATAAAAACCTTCCTCTTGAATCACTCTATCTATTAAAAAAACCTGCATCAAAATCCGTTGTGTAGTTTTGAAGATTTAAGCGAACATACAGACAGACGCGAAAAGCGACTTTGCTTTATACTATGTAGTGATAAATGCCGTGTGATGTCGGCTTAGAATAGCATCACCCCTTTCTTTCCCATGGGTGTCGTAAAAACCGACCAAGGGCCTCGAGGGTTTCATGTGTATTGCAATTTTAGACGACTGACTGACAACCTGTCACTATAGTGATACACGACTTATCTGCAACCCTCAAATGTTGTCAGGCGTAGCGATAACGACCGTAATTTTGCGATCTTTATCGCTCTGTCTACCCCGCAAGGGATAAAGGCGTGATTTATGTATGTATGTATAGTAACGCCATATTGTAATCGGTCCAGGGTCCACCAGGCGCAAGGCTACTTCAACCAAGACGTCAACATAGCCAAGATCCCGGTGTACCAGCGCGGCGGCACTATCGTGCCGCGCAAGGAGCGCGTGCGCCGCTCCTCCGCGCTGATGCGCGACGACCCTTACACGCTGCTCGTCGCCGCAGACACCAACGTGAGTACACACACACACACACACACACACACTCACACACACACACACACACACACACACACGCGCGCGCGCAAGGAGCGCGTGCGCCGCTCCTCCGCGCTGATGCGCGACGACCCTTACACGCTGCTCGTCGCCGCAGACACCAACGTGAGTACACACACACACACACACACACACACACACTCACACACACACACACACACACACACGCGCGCGCGCAAGGAGCGCGTGCGCCGCTCCTCCGCGCTGATGCGCGACGACCCTTACACGCTGCTCGTCGCCGCAGACACCAACGTGAGTACACACACACACACACACACACACTCACACACACACACACACACACACACACGCGCGCGCGCAAGGAGCGCGTGCGCCGCTCCTCCGCGCTGATGCGCGACGACCCTTACACGCTGCTCGTCGCCGCAGACACCAACGTGAGTACACACACACACACACACACACACACACTCACACACACACACACACACACACACACACGCGCGCGCGCAAGGAGCGCGTGCGCCGCTCCTCCGCGCTGATGCGCGACGACCCTTACACGCTGCTCGTCGCCGCAGACACCAACGTGAGTACACACACACACACACACACACACTCACACACACACACACACACACACGCGCGCGCGCAAGGAGCGCGTGCGCCGCTCCTCCGCGCTGATGCGCGACGACCCTTACACGCTGCTCGTCGCCGCAGACACCACCGTGAGTACACACACACACACACACACACACTCACACACACACACACACACACACACACACGCGCGCGCGCAAGGAGCGCGTGCGCCGCTCCTCCGCGCTGATGCGCGACGACCCTTACACGCTGCTCGTCGCCGCAGACACCAACGTGAGTACACACACACACACACACACACACACACACTCACACACACACACACACACACACACGCGCGCGCGCAAGGAGCGCGTGCGCCGCTCCTCCGCGCTGATGCGCGACGACCCTTACACGCTGCTCGTCGCCGCAGACACCAACGTGAGTACACACACACACACACACACACACTCACACACACACACACACACACACACACGCGCGCGCGCAAGGAGCGCGTGCGCCGCTCCTCCGCGCTGATGCGCGACGACCCTTACACGCTGCTCGTCGCCGCAGACACCAACGTGAGTACACACACACACACACACACACACACACTCACACACACACACACACACACACACACACGCGCGCGCGCAAGGAGCGCGTGCGCCGCTCCTCCGCGCTGATGCGCGACGACCCTTACACGCTGCTCGTCGCCGCAGACACCAACGTGAGTACACACACACACACACACACACACTCACACACACACACACACACACACGCGCGCGCGCAAGGAGCGCGTGCGCCGCTCCTCCGCGCTGATGCGCGACGACCCTTACACGCTGCTCGTCGCCGCAGACACCAACGTGAGTACACACACACACACACACTCACACACACACACACACACACACACGCGCGCGCGCAAGGAGCGCGTGCGCCGCTCCTCCGCGCTGATGCGCGACGACCCTTACACGCTGCTCGTCGCCGCAGACACCACCGTGAGTACACACACACACACACACACACACTCACACACACACACACACACACACACACACACGCGCGCGCGCAAGGAGCGCGTGCGCCGCTCCTCCGCGCTGATGCGCGACGACCCTTACACGCTGCTC
>JARACZ010000004.1:12752500-12757500 GCA_029255805.1 Keiferia lycopersicella | reverse complement strand
TTAGGTTAGGTTAGGTTAGGTTAGGTTAGGTTAGGTTAGGTTAGGTTAGGTTAGGTTAGGTTAGGTTAGGTTAGGTTAGGTTAGGTTAGGTTAGGTTAGGTTAGGTTAGGTTAGGTTAGGTTAGGTTAGGTTAGGTTAGGTTAGGTTAGGTTAGGTTAGGTTAGGTTAGGTTAGGTTAGGTTAGGTTAGGTTAGGTTAGGTTAGGTTAGGTTAGGTTAGGTTAGGTTAGGTTAGGTTAGGTTAGGTTAGGTTAGGTTAGGTTAGGTTAGGTTAGGTTAGGTTAGGTTAGGTTAGGTTAGGTTAGGTTAGGTTAGGTTAGGTTAGGTTAGGTTAGGTTAGGTTAGGTTAGGTTAGGTTAGGTTAGGTTAGGTTAGGTTAGGTTAGGTTAGGTTAGGTTAGGTTAGGTTAGGTTAGGTTAGGTTAGGTTAGGTTAGGTTAGGTTAGGTTAGGTTAGGTTAGGTTAGGTTAGGTTAGGTTAGGTTAGGTTAGGTTAGGTTAGGTTAGGTTAGGTTAGGTTAGGTTAGGTTAGGTTAGGTTAGGTTAGGTTAGGTTAGGTTAGGTTAGGTTAGGTTAGGTTAGGTTAGGTTAGGTTAGGTTAGGTTAGGTTAGGTTAGGTTAGGTTAGGTTAGGTTAGGTTAGGTTAGGTTAGGTTAGGTTAGGTTAGGTTAGGTTAGGTTAGGTTAGGTTAGGTTAGGTTAGGTTAGGTTAGGTTAGGTTAGGTTAGGTTAGGTTAGGTTAGGTTAGGTTAGGTTAGGTTAGGTTAGGTTAGGTTAGGTTAGGTTAGGTTAGGTTAGGTTAGGTTAGGTTAGGTTAGGTTAGGTTAGGTTAGGTTAGGTTAGGTTAGGTTAGGTTAGGTTAGGTTAGGTTAGGTTAGGTTAGGTTAGGTTAGGTTAGGTTAGGTTAGGTTAGGTTAGGTTAGGTTAGGTTAGGTTAGGTTAGGTTAGGTTAGGTTAGGTTAGGTTAGGTTAGGTTAGGTTAGGTTAGGTTAGGTTAGGTTAGGTTAGGTTAGGTTAGGTTAGGTTAGGTTAGGTTAGGTTAGGTTAGGTTAGGTTAGGTTAGGTTAGGTTAGGTTAGGTTAGGTTAGGTTAGGTTAGGTTAGGTTAGGTTAGGTTAGGTTAGGTTAGGTTAGGTTAGGTTAGGTTAGGTTAGGTTAGGTTAGGTTAGGTTAGGTTAGGTTAGGTTAGGTTAGGTTAGGTTAGGTTAGGTTAGGTTAGGTTAGGTTAGGTTAGGTTAGGTTAGGTTAGGTTAGGTTAGGTTAGGTTAGGTTAGGTTAGGTTAGGTTAGGTTAGGTTAGGTTAGGTTAGGTTAGGTTAGGTTAGGTTAGGTTAGGTTAGGTTAGGTTAGGTTAGGTTAGGTTAGGTTAGGTTAGGTTAGGTTAGGTTAGGTTAGGTTAGGTTAGGTTAGGTTAGGTTAGGTTAGGTTAGGTTAGGTTAGGTTAGGTTAGGTTAGGTTAGGTTAGGTTAGGTTAGGTTAGGTTAGGTTAGGTTAGGTTAGGTTAGGTTAGGTTAGGTTAGGTTAGGTTAGGTTAGGTTAGGTTAGGTTAGGTTAGGTTAGGTTAGGTTAGGTTAGGTTAGGTTAGGTTAGGTTAGGTTAGGTTAGGTTAGGTTAGGTTAGGTTAGGTTAGGTTAGGTTAGGTTAGGTTAGGTTAGGTTAGGTTAGGTTAGGTTAGGTTAGGTTAGGTTAGGTTAGGTTAGGTTAGGTTAGGTTAGGTTAGGTTAGGTTAGGTTAGGTTAGGTTAGGTTAGGTTAGGTTAGGTTAGGTTAGGTTAGGTTAGGTTAGGTTAGGTTAGGTTAGGTTAGGTTAGGTTAGGTTAGGTTAGGTTAGGTTAGGTTAGGTTAGGTTAGGTTAGGTTAGGTTAGGTTAGGTTAGGTTAGGTTAGGTTAGGTTAGGTTAGGTTAGGTTAGGTTAGACCTAACCTAACCTAACCTAACCTAACCTAACCTAACCTAACCTAACCTAACCTAACCTAACCTAACCTAACCTAACCTAACCTAACCTAACCTAACCTAACCTAACCTAACCTAACCTAACCTAACCTAACCTAACCTAACCTAACCTAACCTAACCTAACCTAACCTAACCTAACCTAACCTAACCTAACCTAACCTAACCTAACCTAACCTAACCTAACCTAACCTAACCTAACCTAACCTAACCTAACCTAACCTAACCTAACCTAACCTAACCTAACCTAACCTAACCTAACCTAACCTAACCTAACCTAACCTAACCTAACCTAACCTAACCTAACCTAACCTAACCTAACCTAACCTAACCTAACCTAACCTAACCTAACCTAACCTAACCTAACCTAACCTAACCTAACCTAACCTAACCTAACCTAACCTAACCTAACCTAACCTAACCTAACCTAACCTAACCTAACCTAACCTAACCTAACCTAACCTAACCTAACCTAACCTAACCTAACCTAACCTAACCTAACCTAACCTAACCTAACCTAACCTAACCTAACCTAACCTAACCTAACCTAACCTAACCTAACCTAACCTAACCTAACCTAACCTAACCTAACCTAACCTAACCTAACCTAACCTAACCTAACCTAACCTAACCTAACCTAACCTAACCTAACCTAACCTAACCTAACCTAACCTAACCTAACCTAACCTAACCTAACCTAACCTAACCTAACCTAACCTAACCTAACCTAACCTAACCTAACCTAACCTAACCTAACCTAACCTAACCTAACCTAACCTAACCTAACCTAACCTAACCTAACCTAACCTAACCTAACCTAACCTAACCTAACCTAACCTAACCTAACCTAACCTAACCTAACCTAACCTAACCTAACCTAACCTAACCTAACCTAACCTAACCTAACCTAACCTAACCTAACCTAACCTAACCTAACCTAACCTAACCTAACCTAACCTAACCTAACCTAACCTAACCTAACCTAACCTAACCTAACCTAACCTAACCTAACCTAACCTAACCTAACCTAACCTAACCTAACCTAACCTAACCTAACCTAACCTAACCTAACCTAACCTAACCTAACCTAACCTAACCTAACCTAACCTAACCTAACCTAACCTAACCTAACCTAACCTAACCTAACCTAACCTAACCTAACCTAACCTAACCTAACCTAACCTAACCTAACCTAACCTAACCTAACCTAACCTAACCTAACCTAACCTAACCTAACCTAACCTAACCTAACCTAACCTAACCTAACCTAACCTAACCTAACCTAACCTAACCTAACCTAACCTAACCTAACCTAACCTAACCTAACCTAACCTAACCTAACCTAACCTAACCTAACCTAACCTAACCTAACCTAACCTAACCTAACCTAACCTAACCTAACCTAACCTAACCTAACCTAACCTAACCTAACCTAACCTAACCTAACCTAACCTAACCTAACCTAACCTAACCTAACCTAACCTAACCTAACCTAACCTAACCTAACCTAACCTAACCTAACCTAACCTAACCTAACCTAACCTAACCTAACCTAACCTAACCTAACCTAACCTAACCTAACCTAACCTAACCTAACCTAACCTAACCTAACCTAACCTAACCTAACCTAACCTAACCTAACCTAACCTAACCTAACCTAACCTAACCTAACCTAACCTAACCTAACCTAACCTAACCTAACCTAACCTAACCTAACCTAACCTAACCTAACCTAACCTAACCTAACCTAACCTAACCTAACCTAACCTAACCTAACCTAACCTAACCTAACCTAACCTAACCTAACCTAACCTAACCTAACCTAACCTAACCTAACCTAACCTAACCTAACCTAACCTAACCTAACCTAACCTAACCTAACCTAACCTAACCTAACCTAACCTAACCTAACCTAACCTAACCTAACCTAACCTAACCTAACCTAACCTAACCTAACCTAACCTAACCTAACCTAACCTAACCTAACCTAACCTAACCTAACCTAACCTAACCTAACCTAACCTAACCTAACCTAACCTAACCTAACCTAACCTAACCTAACCTAACCTAACCTAACCTAACCTAACCTAACCTAACCTAACCTAACCTAACCTAACCTAACCTAACCTAACCTAACCTAACCTAACCTAACCTAACCTAACCTAACCTAACCTAACCTAACCTAACCTAACCTAACCTAACCTAACCTAACCTAACCTAACCTAACCTAACCTAACCTAACCTAACCTAACCTAACCTAACCTAACCTAACCTAACCTAACCTAACCTAACCTAACCTAACCTAACCTAACCTAACCTAACCTAACCTAACCTAACCTAACCTAACCTAACCTAACCTAACCTAACCTAACCTAACCTAACCTAACCTAACCTAACCTAACCTAACCTAACCTAACCTAACCTAACCTAACCTAACCTAACCTAACCTAACCTAACCTAACCTAACCTAACCTAACCTAACCTAACCTAACCTAACCTAACCTAACCTAACCTAACCTAACCTAACCTAACCTAACCTAACCTAACCTAACCTAACCTAACCTAACCTAACCTAACCTAACCTAACCTAACCTAACCTAACCTAACCTAACCTAACCTAACCTAACCTAACCTAACCTAACCTAACCTAACCTAACCTAACCTAACCTAACCTAACCTAACCTAACCTAACCTAACCTAACCTAACCTAACCTAACCTAACCTAACCTAACCTAACCTAACCTAACCTAACCTAACCTAACCTAACCTAACCTAACCTAACCTAACCTAACCTAACCTAACCTAACCTAACCTAACCTAACCTAACCTAACCTAACCTAACCTAACCTAACCTAACCTAACCTAACCTAACCTAACCTAACCTAACCTAACCTAACCTAACCTAACCTAACCTAACCTAACCTAACCTAACCTAACCTAACCTAACCTAACCTAACCTAACCTAACCTAACCTAACCTAACCTAACCTAACCTAACCTAACCTAACCTAACCTAACCTAACCTAACCTAACCTAACCTAACCTAACCTAACCTAA